>JAVJGG010000005.1:35025510-35108702 GCA_035590195.1 Aviceda cuculoides | reverse complement strand
GAAAGGAAAGGAAAGGAAAGGAAAGGAAAGGAAAGGAAAGGAAAGGAAAGGAAAGGAAAGGAAAGGAAAGGAAAGAGGAAAGGAAAGGAAGAAAAGAAAATTTCAGTTGGAAGGCACCTACAATGATCATCTAGTCCAACTGTCTGACCACTTCAGGGCTGACCAAAAGCTAAAGCACGTTGTTAAGGGGATTGTCCAAATGCCTCTTGAACACTGACAGGCTTGGGACATCGACCACCTCTCTAGAAAGTCTGTTCCAGTGTTTGACCACTCTCTTGGTAAAGAAATGCTTCTTAATATCCAGTCTGAACCTCCTCTGGCACAGCTCTGAACCATTCCCACACTTCCTATCACTGGATCCCAGGGGGAAGAGCTCAGCACCTTCCTCTCCCCTTCCCCTCCTCAGGAAGCTGTAGAGAGCAATGAGGTCATCCCTCAGCCTCCTTTTCTCCAAACAAGACAAGCCCGAAGTCCTCAGCCACTCCTCACAGGACATTCCTTCCAGCCCCGTCATCAGCTTTGTTGCCCTCCTCTGGATGCATTCAAGGACCTTCACATCCTTCTTAAACGGTGGGGCCCAGAAATGCTCACAGTACTCGAGGTGAGGCCTCACCAACGCTGAATACAGTGGGACAATACCCTCTTTTGATGGGCTGGTTATGCTGTGTGTGATGCCCCCCAGGATGGGGTTTGCCCTCCTGGCTCCCCGGGCACACACTGTTGGCTCGTACTGAGCCTGCTGCCGACCAGCACCCCCAGATCCCTTCCTGCAGGGCAGAGGAACAAGGGCTGAAAAGAGAGTGGAAGAAAGGGGTGTTTTAGTCTTGACGTACAAATCAGATACACTTCAGTGATTAGTAAACACACGTGATGGTCTGAAAGCAAGCTGTGTGTTTGACCAGGTTGTTCAGTCTCCTTGTGGGCAGTGAAAGGCAGGGACCGTGCCTGTACTTCTCTCACGATGGAGTCCACTGCTCACCCTACTTTGGGGCTGGGTCTCGGTTCACCACTTTCCAGTTCCTCTGCCAAGTCCTTGGCAGGCTGAGCTGGGTTTTCACCCTGCTAGAGACTTTCCTGACCATGTCCACTTGGCTGCAGCTTTATCAGTAAATAAAATGATCAAAGAACTATTTTCTGCCCCTGGGAGCGAGTGATGAAACACACTGCACCTGTGTGGTTGAATTCTCATCTTCCAAAATGGGCTGTCTACTTCTTTTCTGCCTACTGGGAACATTCCCCTCTATTCCCTGGTCTGTGGCTGGGAAACACAACATAACAGGTCACCGACTGGCATAGGTTAGCAGAATGCCAGGGAGGGAGCTTATGGTATTGCTGTGATCTGCTCAAATTGTGTCCTGCCTTGATGCCTAGCACAGACATGGTAAGAAATGGTATGAAAGAGGACAGTCGGTTCTAAAGCAGGATTGAAGAAATTTTTACTTCCCAAGAGCTAAGGAGGACATTTCAGTGATCACATAAACCACAATTTGGTTTTATTCAGAAATAATATGAGGGAATAATTTGCTGGCTATGAAACATATGAAATGAAATTGCAGGTTGTGATCCTACAATGGCTCTAAATAAGAAGTTCATTATTTTTCCACAGGAGAGTAAAAGTTAACAAATTAATAAAATAGCCAATTCTCAATATTGGGATTCAGATGGACTCTTTTGGCTCAGGCACTCTTAGCATTTGGACCAACTACCCTCCAGGTTCTACTTCACCTTATAAGACTTAATTCCAGAAGTCACAATCAGATATTAATTTTTTTAAACCCTTCCCATTGTCCAATTGTTTTGTTTTCAGGCAAAAGAGGCAAATGTGTTCAATTGATGGACCTCTCTAAATAGGTAGGATACAGATACTGTGTTTTGTGTATTTTCCGTCTGAGCTTCTCAACTGGTGTTACAGCAAGACAGAGCTAGATAAAGCTAATTAACCCTTCTTACCCTTTTAATCCCTTAGCACCTAGCTCACAGAAGTAAAACATAGATAAAGACAACTATATCTGTGATAGCTTCTTAATAATGTGTCAATAAAATGTGATCTAGAACATATAGCATATCTCCTGGGATCTTAGGATTAAATAGTCATTTTGCTAAGCATTGCAAATAGCTTTGTAGATGAGACTATTTATATGAATATGAGAATGTAAGAAATGTGATAAGGGATCAGATCAAAGATTATTTTCAATAATTATCAAGTCCAATAGTAATCATGTATGAGAATGGCCGTTACTGAGTGCCTAAAGAAGAATGCAGAAGAAAGCATTGATATTTACCCCAAATAGTCATGTTATAAATCTGTGGCTTAGAGAGTTTCTGAGCTAAAAGTGGTTTACTCTACACAAATAACCTTTTATTATTATTATTATTTGCTCATTACTTGGAAGACAACATAAAGACAGAAAAAAGCCCAGAACTACTAACTAGATTATGTATGGTTTATACATATGCCATCGGGTCAGAACAGTTGAGGTGATGCCCCAGCTTCTATTTTTTTTTTAATAATTGCTAGCTGATGCCGGTGCAAAGACAAGATCTTCAGCAGGCAAATCTTTTTCATTTTGGTGTAGTTGTGGCTCTGAGACCCAGTCTCAGAAATGATGGGCTGTTTGGATAAAGGTAGCAGCAGTAGGATGTTTTTTTGCAAGTTCAGCACATCTTAGTGCGGGGGAGCTTGCAGGTTTTGGTTTTGGGGTTGTTTTTTTTAGTATTACAAGAACTGTAAACATTTCAGAAATGCCAAAGCAGTTCAACAGTTTGAAATTCCTTTACGTTTCATGAACAAAGTTTTTGTTTCAGCCAAAAATAACCATGAATTCCTTGTTTGCCTTGAAGCTGCATTTTTCAGTGAATAAATAACTTCTTTCCCACTGTAGCCATTATTTGACCTTTTTTTCTGTGCTTAGAGGTATTAGTACTATTTGAAGGCCTGCATAATGATATTGTGATGAGTGAGTGAAACAGAGAGACTGCTGTTACAACTCAGAAATAAAACAATTACAATACCTCCTAAGGCACTGGTTTATATTTTAGGAAAACATTCCCTTTAACTTTGTCACCTTCTGCATTATCATAGGACTATGGTGGTCTTTCAGCAGATAAAGGAAATTGTGAGCTGATATCCTTATCATCTATCATTTAACATAACACACATATATGTGAAGCAAACAAGGATACAAGAAACAGTAGAAAAAGAGATTCATCTCACAGGTGACTGTCCACACAGACAGCTTGCTGAACTTATACTCTGACAGTGAAACATATTTCTTTAGAATAAACACGTATGATTTGGAGAAAAAAAACCCTCATGAACAAAGGAATAAGTTTGGCAAATATGTGGATTGCCTTTCAGTTTATTTATAAATGTTGGGCTATGAAGAAGTTAATTAATAAAGTGTAAAGCAGGGTCTGTCATAATAGTCTGAAGAACCTATTATTCTGTTCTGTTAGATTTTCAAAATATGTTAATGCCTGGCTTCTTTCACTGTTTTAAGGATTAAAGATTGATTCTACTTTTTTAATGCAAATGGTTCTTTTGTAATTATGGTCTTTTAGCCTTTCTGGTCTTCATGATATTTTAATTTATATGACTCCTTTGCTTTTGAAAACAACTCTTTTTATATTTGGGAATTGAACAAAGGAGAAATTATCTAGCTGCTCCATTGACAATATTGTACTTTAATTTTTCTTCAGCTTTTAAATTCATTGCATGTTTATACTCATGAGCAATGAGTCTTAATATTATCTTGACAAGCTTATTTTTACGTTTGTCAAACACCAAGGAAGTCTAGTAGAGAAGATCACTATGGCAGGTCTGCTATCATGGGCCTTTTAAATAGACAAAGACACCCCATAGAATGGGAGAACTCACATCTGTCCAAAATTTCTGTCCCCTGTTAGTGTCACATTGTTCTACTTTTGAAGAAGGAAACCTTCAAAGACTTTTCTATTAATTCAAATTAACGGCTGCTTATTCAAGTTAATGGCTGCTTACAGGCTTGAAAAAAATTTTCACAGTATCAACAGGTTTGTTAGCTAAATGCATCTTCTTTAGTCAGAAAAGAAGTCACTTCTTCCCTGTTTCAGATCAACAGGGAAATTTCAGCATTTCCAGTCAGCCTGTTTGTTAGTCATCATGCAACATTTATGTCTTCATGTGCCTTTCTCTAAGAATTATTATATACACTGTTCAGAGTAAGAACTCTGTGGCAACGGATCAGTCATGTAATATGGACTCATCAGACTAGCCAAAAGTCTGCTGAATTTGCTGATAAGAGAAATGTACTGTGCACGAATAAACTCTAGCACTGAAGTCAGGTGTTTGGAGGAATGCTTCTCATGCCACTGATGTCTAAGAAAATGAGGTGAAAGAAAAACTGGTTTTTAAGCCTTCAAAAATCCATTGTTGAATGCTTATCCATTCTTTCAGCATTTTTAAAAAGCCTTAGATGACCTTAAATCCAACCTAAAACATTTGTCAATGTTCTAGAATCTTCGGGTTTGGAATGTGTTGTTGGGTCTCTAAAAGCACAGTCAAACTGTTTGTATCCTTTGGTCTCAGGAGAGATGTTCACATCATTATTATGTGCTGCAACATTCAGAAAATGTGCTCGGTTTTACCATCATCATGTAGACTCCACATAATTGGGGCATGCTTAATCGGAAAGTTCCCAAGGGAAGTGTAATGATGCTTAATTAGGATAGTTGTGTCATCAGGCAAAGGTTGCTTTGTAATTAAAGCACAGAACTATGCAAATCACCTCTCTCTCTCTCTCTCATTCCCCTTCTCTCTTTCTCTCTCTGCTTCACACACATACTCTATCAATCAGTCACGTTTATGAAACTGTAAAATGGGGTGAATACCTGCTTCACAAGGAAGCTGCTCCTCGGGGGCTAGAAGGCACGCGCTGAAGTTGTGCCCTGTAAGGCAAAGGTCTTCAAACCCTTTCGGGATACTCCTGCGCTGCAGAACATTGCTCAGGCCAGGAGTCACCACCTCAGCAGAAATAGCACCAGTTTACACGTCTCTGCTCTGGCATTGCAAATTTTCTGGTTTTGTCCTGGGATCATAACAACAAGCTACCAGAGAAGATCATCCATCTGGTCCTGTCTTTGGCTTCAGGAGTAGCTTCTTGTGTTAGTAACAGATGCTTAAGGAAGGAAAGATTAACAGTTTTAACAATCTTCCTCCTGTGTAGCACGGGCAGGGCTAGTAGAGCCTGTATCCATTTAACAGTCTGGTTACATCCTATTAATTTTTAGATTCATATTGATCTCTGAGCTGTCTGGATTTTCTGTGTCTTATTTATCCTTGACGGTGGGACATCCAAGTAGTGACATAAAAGGCCTCACAACTTAATCTCCTTAAGTAAGATTGGTTCTGCTGTACCATGCATCTCAAAACAACTCCTTGAAGGTCAAGGTCCAAACTCCTGTTCCAGTTAACGCCAATCAGAAATGTCTTTTTATGAAGAATTTGGGACAACAAAGAGAGGAAACTGGTAGTATACACTTTTCCAAGAACAGTGAATGTGTGACTGGAGGGTTTTCATGATTTTTCATGTTCGTGGCAGAGCTCTTGTGTGAGAATAAACAGCTCAAAGACAAGGAGACTCCTGTTGAGTTGTGAACTTTGTAAGGGGTGTAAGTATCAACTTCGCTGAGAGACTCAGCTGCCCTCTCCAAGCTAGAAGTGATCATTGGTATCTAGCTTCCGGGTAAAGCAAGAACACATATGTTTTCTTCTGCCGACTATTTTCCTGAACAGGAGCAGTCATATCTTGCTACTCAGTGAAAGAACTTTTCTCCCTACATGAACACTCAGTAATACCACAATTGCCATGCACGTATTTTCTCTACATTAAATTCTGTAGACTAATTTTTTTCTGACTCTGAAGGCAATTTAGGGTTAACATATTTTACAAAACCCCAAACACTTGTCAGTATGTGTTGCTCATTACAGACTCATTCTCCTAGCACCACTGGTAGCGTAAGGACGGCAATGCATAGCCTTTCATAATTGTCTGTTTATAGCTGGGCTGAAAGTCGTTTTCTCATGGTGTAATTTGTGGGCAGTGGCAGGCACCCCTCATCCCTGCTTTGAGCAACAGTGCCAATAGCAGCATGCCTGATCCTTACACAACAGTCCTTGTGGCTGGAATGGGCTTGTGTTGAAAACATTGCAGGAACAAAGTTTCACTGCCAAAACTTTATAATGTAGCTTCAACAGATTCTATCCTGTGAAGAAATCAATCCCCAGGGTGTATTAGTCAGGGGGAAAGAGGAAAAAAAAAAAAAGCTGTATCTGTATGGTTGTTCAAATAATTTCCCGTTTCCAGAGAAGCAAGCGATGCAACTTGGCACCCAGCAAAGATGTCTTTTTTGCTGGAGAGTTTATTTTGGTTCACAAAGTGGGGGTGGGGAAATTTGTGTACACATACATAAATATATCTCAGGTCTATTTCCAGTATAGCCCAGAGAACTTGTTGTTGGGAATAAGGTTAAAGGTGTCTTAGAGATAAACCTTCCTAAGAATTTTTTTGGTATATTATGAATCTTTCCATAGAAAAGTAGTTTATAATAATATCACCTGAGGTCTAGGCAAGACTACCCAGTGCACCCCATAGACATGCTTTAGTTCAGTGGACACTGGGCTGACAACCTTACCCTTCTTCCAGTTCTTCCCTATGCCCAACAGCACATCAACAGTTTCTAAAGTTCTTTCAGTGCATTTTTTTAATTTATAGTGGGATAGCCAGCATTGACATAAGTTACTGCACTCCCAAAGGTACAAAAGTAGTAATTCATAATGAATATGAATTGTAAGCAATAGTAAACTGCACAATAACATTGCTCTTATAATCTCGTGAAAATCTGTTAGAAAATTTTGTGTTCTAGAGTCTCTGATTTAAAATTTGCATGAAATGCCTTACATAATTTACAAACTCCCACAGTTCTGAGCAATATATCAAGACATTAGCTATGCTATTAATGCTGATTATTTATAAATAACTGTTTAGTTTCAAAGTTCTATACAAAGACTAATTAATTAATTTGACACGATAGGAAGGAGCGTATGTTTTTGCCAATTTTCAGATATGATTCTGGGAGGGTATAATGTCTTGGCTGTCAGCTGACATGAGTGTGATTGTCGGATGTCCATAAAAATAAATACCATATAAATAAATGTCCATATAAATCAATGTCCATATATGAAAAAATCCATCCTCACTAGAAAACAGAGAAGCTGGAAAGGCTGGGTGTAGCTATGTTACCAGGAATTCCTGTACAGGGAGATTCCATAGTGCAGAGAGTGTCTCTAGCATTGTTGTAAGTGTCTGTGATGAGTTTTGGGGAGTGAATATGCTTTTAAGATCAAAGTTATTTTCAGAAGGAGTGAGTGGTGAATGAAAGGCTCATGATCCCACACAAAAGAAAGGTACTTTATGAAGGAACAGGGGTCTCCGCATTCTGATCTTGGAAGTCTCACATGGCCTCATGCTATTTTTTCTGCCAGCACAGCTGATGCTATACATTTCATTGCCTCCAATCTGAAGATTTTGGAGTATTTTATTTTCACATGCCAAGTTATCTCTTCTATAGTTTTAAAAAGTGTAAATAATTCATTTCTTAGGTGACATAATGAGGGTATCACTGACGACATGAAGATGCTGCACAAATGTGAGCAAAGGTTTATCAAACTATGGAAGTGTCAGCTGCGCTTGGTTGAAGTGCTAGACAGTTTGTGACAGGACTGTTTTAAAAAATACTTTAGTTTTTTTTCTCCATAGACTTTTTACAAGTAAGTAGGAAGACTGTATGAGAAACAGGTGCTGTTAGGTATGATGCGTGCCGGGGAGAAAATGTGAATTGAAAAATAACCAATTTAATTTCTATTTTAATTCATAATAGATAGCACCAACATCCCATGGCTATTCTTTTTGTGCTAAGTTATTCATCTGAATAGTGTTTGTGAACATACAGAATAATCTGCACAAGAACAACCAAGTCTAAAAGCATACAGATATAAATTAGGCTATTTTCATAAATGAAAACTCTCTTAGAAAATTGTTTCATTTCTTTCATTTCTAGAAAGTATTTTCTCTTTTCTGCTTCACTGCGTTCTGTTTTCATCTTTCCTGGTGTTTCTCCCTCCTGTTGCTATCTCTGTTTTTCTTTGTGACCAAACCTAGTTATGCAACCTGTCTTTAGTCCTGATAGTTTTGTTCAGCCACAATTCTGAGTTAAATAGTAGAATGGGGTAATGAAGCCTGTGGACACCTATTCAGAAGTTGGAAAGCCAAGTGCCTCTGCTCATCTGACTTCGGGTTATAGTTTTTGACATGCCTGGTTCTGTTGGGGCCAAACAAACAATTGAACCGTTTAATCCAAAGACAAAATTTTCTATTACATGCCAGAATGCGCCTCTGTGTTCCTGCAAAAAAATCGCACTACATGAAGGTAAAAATAAATTCTAACAACACAACAGTGAAACATTTTCAATCTCACCCTGAAAGATAGGTACTAAAGATGGCATAAAACTGAAAATAGGGTTGTCCCCAATGAAATCAACACAAATTATTCATACGAAACTCCAGGTTCAAGGCAGAGGTTGAATTTGGTGGCACTGCAGCATATATTCAGTGCAATAATGGAGGTCCTTCTTTGCAGTGCTCACCACTGCCTCGCTTCATCCCAGTTCATGGAAGCAGCATTTGTTTTAGCCACTTGCACTGCCTGGCTGCATTGACCACTCCTTCCACATCAAATTCTTCACCCAGCGAGCAACAGGTCCCAAGGTTCCCAAGCCTCCAAAACGGGAAGCTGTGGTAGTTCTCTGACTCTTCAATCTGTTTGGTTTTTTTCTTTCATCCTCCATTTTTTTCCTCTGGTTCGTGACTGAAGAAAGACAGAGTTGAGACCATGAAATTTCAAATTAAAGTTACCACACGTTTTTCATCTTAAAAACTGAATTGAAATTAAACTAAGTACTTACATTTAAGTAGTAAAAGTGAAACCAGATTCAAATGAAACAAAACGAAATATGTATTGGGGATAATGGGATTATGTACCTAATACTCACTTAATGGTTATGTAAGCATAACTAACTCAGCCTACATATATGCTCAACTGACACATGTTAAATCATCTGTAAACAACATTTACTGTCACTTGTCTGTCTCAACCTAGAGAAAATTTTATTAATGGCAGAATCTACAAGATAATAATGGCTAAATATTCTTCCACAAATACTGACTCAGAGATGCCTGTGAAACAAGAAAGGGCTCATTTCTTGGTGACTTATTTGGGTTAGAAGGTTTTCTACTGAAGCACATGTTTGTTGTTTAGACTGTTTAGACTGATTAACAGTCCCAAAGTTTTCACTTCAAATAGTGATTGGGGTTTGTTCCCTGATGAGAGCACTTGCTAAGGGGGGTCCTTCAGGAGAAGATTCTGCAGGTCAACATCTTGCCAGGAGCTGTGGCCTGAAAATTAAGAAAACTCATTTCAGGACAGCCAGACTCCCATTTTCTCTAATATTAAATACAGATTAATGTTACGCTATAATATTGTACACAAATATTTGTTCACGAACGTGAGAAAATAAATTGTTTATGCTGCTTTGGGGAGAGCTATTTAGAGAAAGGGAAGAAATCACATCGCAGCTAAACAAAAGTCCTGTTTCTATTACTAGTGCCTATGTTATTTCTGAAACACAGGGATATGACTCACAGATGTATACTATTCAGACAACTTTAAACACAGTAAAACACAACTTTCTCCTCTGGTAACCATGCAAGTCTCTTCAGCTTACTGTTACTTTCATGATATTCCAGTGAAATAGCATCAGGGTGAAAGCTAAGATACAAATCCATCTGGATTCAGTCATTTATAAATCCTGTAAGCAGGAACAGCTTCAAGAAAAAGAGCCAGGTTCCTACTGTCAACATTTTGTGATCCTTATACCATGAGCAAAGCCCAAGTTTATACAGTCTATTACTGTTTGTAATGCAGTCTGCATTCTCTAAAGGGGAGGGAAAAAGAAAGAGTTCACAAATTAGTTTGTTTGATGTGTTCTCCTAAAAATACTTTTCCTGCCCTAAGATAGATTGGCAAGGGATAACATAAGACAAGGATTGTTTAAATTTCTTTCATCAGTATTGTACTCAGTCTCCAGAAACAGCAGAGCATGTGGCCATAGTTGAATATATGCATGCGTCATGAAAGACTAATCTCACTCTCCCTCAGGTCAGCAGACACGTCTTCAATGTCATCAACAGGAAATGAATCAGATGCCATGTGCACTGTAATGAAAGACAAGTAAAAGGGACCGTTAGAAAACTGTTGCCTCTTGAATTTATATTACCAGCTTGATATGGTCTCACTTGAAAAAAAAATTAATAAATAAAAAGCAGGGAACAAGGAACAAATCAGAAAAAAACATTTAATGTAAGATAAACCTTGCAGAGAAAACAGAACAAAAGAAAATACTGAGTGTATTACTGGGAATCTCTAAGTAGGTTGAAGGGAACTGCAGGGAATCCAGTTATACCACATATAGAAGAAAGGCTTAAACTTCTCTTGTGGATACCGATATGGGTTAGATGAGCGGACAGGGAGGTAGATTGGAAACACCTGAACAGCTGGGCCCAAATGCTAGGGATCACTAACAAAAAGTCCAGCTGGAGAGAAGTCACTAGTGGTGTATCCTAGGGGTTGATCCTGGGGCCAATATAATAACCTCTTCATTAATGATCTGGATGATGGGACAGAGAGGACCCTCAGCAGGTTTACAGATGACATGAAGCTGGGAGGAGTGGCGGGTACACCAGATGGGTGTGCTGCCATTCAGAGGGACCTGGACAAGCTGGAGAATTGGGCGACTGGGAATTTCATGAAGTTCAACAAGAGAAGCTACCAAGTCCTGCACCTATACTGCTGCACAGGCAGCAGTATAGACCCAGGGACAACCAGCTGGAAAGCAGCCTGACAGAGAGCTGAAATTGAAATGTCACTTGGCCTTGCCCCTAACACTCCTTGTTCTATTCTCTTTTAACCAGCATAGCCCTCTGAACGATGAGCTGAGGTACTGATCAATCTGAAAAGAAAAAGTATTTTTTAGAGTTAATTTTCATCTAGATCCAGCTCCTTGCTTAGCCACACAAGAGCCTAGTACAAAGGAAATGGCACCAACAGACAGGAGGAATAAAGGGGGAACAGGTGGGATCAGAAACTTGTCCTGCATCTAAGTGACTATGTAATCATACATTGAATGTGCATGCCATTTGCCAGAGAAAAATTTTGCTTGTCACCTGCAGAAAAGTATTATTCTTTCACACAAATGATAACATCATAAATTTGTCTCTGGAACAGAATTTTTGACAGTTTTTCTTAGTCAGATAGTTCTTCAGTCACAGGTTTTTCACTAAAGGGTAATTTAAAATACTTACAGTTTTTGTAAGACAGAAAGGCAAAAGACAAAAAGTATTCTAAAATGTGCTCACTATTCTAGCCTATACACTAGGCACCACCTACCCAGAGGTCAAAAAATTAGCCAAGAATTAAAGATATTTGACTTTGTGTCTCAGCTTCTTTAGAGACTCTTCTGCACAATTTGAGGTTTTGCAGTTTGGATAGGAATTATCTCACCTAAATTTTGTTGTTTAAAAGTTGCCCAATTCCATAGCTCCCATATTAATGAGTGAATGGGCAATAATGAGCTAAGGAAGTCAATGTTTTTCCGTGGGTGTTGCAGCATCATCTTTGGAAGAAATCTCCATTCTCACATTATAGGAAACCCCCCCACAAAGATATTTTTGGCCAAATTTCTTTCATGATGCAGTTTACTGTATGGTTATGCGGGCAACTGTACTGTATGCATTTTGTGTACCAAAAAATCTCAGCTCCTCACCAAATCTGGTTAATTTTGTAAGGCTAACTATTCTGAGTGTTGTGGGATGAGTAGATGCCATGGTTCAGTGGTATATATAAGAAGCTCTAAAATCTCTCAGTGCTATTTCAACAAGAAGATTAAGACCTAAAATTGCAGTAAAAATATTTTTCAGCAATATTCAAACTATTGCAAATTTCTATTTTAATCATGATTGTCAAAAATACTTCTATGTTAAAATCAGTTGCAAAGTACTACAAACAATGTATCATAAATGTCGTCAAACATTGCTGTAATTTTTTTTCACTAATGCATTAAATTGGACTTGCAAAAATTCTCTTTTGTGACCAACAGTATTTTGTGTCAGTAGCAAATAATTCTTTCCTGCCAGCTGAGACCATCGGTGGTTAAATCTGTGTTTGATTTTATTTTATCTTTGCTTTATGTCTTGATATTTTTAGGCAAAGAACTTACAAAGAAAGGCCAAAACAAATAGGAAATTTGCCTAAAATATTTTATGATCAACAACAAAAAAGGCAACATTTTAAACAGGTGCAGCATGCTTGAACATCTCAACAGTTTATGGTTAAGTGCTGTCATTAAATTACTCTACAAGGAAGTAATCTTCATTTCTGTGTGTGTGCGAAAAATGCTGCAGGAAAATGAGTGGAGAGATTCAGTCCTCCCCGTAAGAGGCATTACTTTAACTTTCTCAAGCTCAGAACAACTCCTTTGAAATGATTCCTGGGAAATACAGTTAGAGCTTCTAGACCTGTGTCAAGTAATCAGTCGCAAGCATGATACCAACAGGTACAAATAATTCCAGCAGGCACAGACTTTGGAAACCTATGCAGGACTCTGTGGCTTCCCTGATTTCCCTGCCGGAACGGCGATGCACAGAGCAGGAGGAACGGGGCTGGGTCCAAGACAGGCGTATGATAACTACAGACGGAGACAATGAAGCTGACGTGTTTAGGCTGCGGTAGATTTAGGGAGTGATTACCTCCGAAGCAGGTAGCTGAAGAATTCCCTGGACTTCCAGTGTCACCTGAGATGTGCTCAGGTGTTGCTCGCAGACCCCAGAGGCTGCTGTGTTTAGGCAACTGAATCACTCCTTAGCGTCTACGCTAGACACCAAGTGCCCTGACAACGTTTAGGATTTCAAGGTCTTGGTTTGCAATATTTCATCTGATGATTTAAAAACTTTAAGGCTTGCAGTTGCAGGGCTGAAAGCCAGCCCCTGGGCACTGGCCTGAAAGGTACTTTGCCAGGGTAAAGCTTGAAAGAGCCTCGTGTCCTCTGACGTTGGCTTTTCCAGAAACATAGCCGCTGAAATCATGTGCTCCTTCGCAGCACACTGTTAACTGGAGGAGGCCGAGGCACTGTTCCTACTGCCACTGAGCATGGCATCTCAAAGTAGAAAATAATGCTAGATAGGAGAATTTAGAAGATGACTAGGTTTTTTTAAACAAATCAGCAACATCTAGTTCTATTAGCGGATATTAATTGTTTTAACAACACTTATGTTTCAATGAGGTCAAATCCAGAATAGTAACTACCTTGTACCTCATCCTGTATTTTATCTTGCCTATAATAAATTTTCTTATGTTACTGCCTCCTGAAAGCATTAGCATATTAAGGATGGAGAATATAATAGCTTCATGGACAGGTTTGGAACTCCAAGGCTTTCCACTTCACATGGTTTTACTGGTTTTTGAGAAGTTCTTCAAAGTTAACAAGGAAAATAGGAAAAGGAGATACACTAAAAGTATCCAATAATAAAAAACTACAAAAACTACAGCTGCATTGTTTTAGCTTCAGCTCTAATAAATCATGTTAATTGAAAGGGAGGTGTCAGTCTTTTGTTAGTATGCAGTCTGTTCTTTGCCCATACAGGTATCCTTAGTGCTGTGGTTTCAGTCTGACTATATGTGTGGAAAGATAAATTGAGAAACCATGGAAGGAAAAGAAACAGAGGGAAGAAAAGAGAAGGGCAAATCCTAATCACACAGGGTTACTAACAATTCCATAAATCATCATATCCAGTCTGACCTTGGTGGCATTACCTGCAGAAATAGCATCCTGATCTGCATTCCTTTCACTCCCCATAACAAACACTGAGAAAAAAGATGAGTTCAGCTTAGAGTTCATTATTTTTTTCTTCCTCATGTGAACATTTGGTGAAGCGTTACAAAGTGCTCTGAGAATTTTACCACTTTATCCTCTTTGTAGTAGAACTGATTTCACACCACTTTATTTCTGTATACGGAAATTTTACCTCCAAACCTATGTCTATCACACATACATCCAGAAAACATCCTTTCTTCTAGTGTAATCTCCAGGGTAGTCTGCCATCACTGCATTGCCATAAGGCTTTCAGCACCATAGACAATTTTAGGCTTTTAAAGTACCAACCACTTAGCATCGTTTCCTTTGAAGTCTTAGGCATTGGATATGGAGATGCTGAAACCATTTTTTGTTCTCTGCCTAGAAAAACACATAACTCACACATGTATACACACAAACACAGAGACACAGAGGGAGAGAGAGACTCATAGCAAAGCTGGGTTGAATGTACTGTGCTTTGCGGCTTTGTTTTCTCCCAACCACTCTTCTGACAAAGGAGTTGTTGTTCTAGAGTCACCCAAAGAAGCTGTAAACCAGTGTCCTATGCTATGACTTCCTTCAATTTAAACAAAAGCAAAGAGAAATCAAAAACTGTTTCTCCCAGATAGAGCATTTAAGGAAAAAACTGTACTCCACTTTTCCCAGCTAGCAGCAGCCTGCAATCTAATCTGCTGTAATGCAGAGATTACACGTTTCCCGGTTGTAGTTAGCTGCAGGCAGCAGAAGACATCCAAATCGCCTCTCCTGCAACAGAATCTGTTCATTTCCCACTTCTGCCCACCAACTCACTGGGAAAGTGAGAGTAGACAGCAATGAGGAATGCTTCAAGAAAGCAAAGCAGTGACAAGCAATGCCTTTGATTTCAAACCAGAGACAGAGCATGCCAAAGCCATAGAAATGGTGTGTGTTGTAAGGAAACACGGGCAGGAGGGGGCATAATAATCTATACCTCATAAAATATTTCCACTTTTTCAGTGAGTCAAGTATGATCATGAGTTGCTGCTCTAATCCTTGAGCACATCCCCAAAGCCATTATAACATGGAAAGGGCACGAGAGCAAATGTTTTAACTCAGATCAAGGAAAGAAATTGAAAAGTCTGGCAAATGGGTTACCAGGCAGACTTCTGATACCAGAAGTAAACTCAGTCTTGCCAAAATATAGCAAATGAGGATTCATAACACATTAGGGGTTATGTCCCAGGTTTATTTCAGGGCACATGAATTGTTGTTTGCAGCCTTCCCAGAAGAAAAAGGGGCCATAACATTAAAATGCATACATTTTCGGCTTGTCTTGTTTCCAGAGCCATCAAATCAAAGACCTGATCAGAGCAAGCAACTATGCTGGGTTTTCACTGAAGGCAAATATTATCTGAATTTGTGCAAACAGAAACACAAATAAGAGATTATCCTGTCGTATGGGAGCATTCCAGAAAGCATGAAAAAAAGATACAGTGTGCATATAATAGGAAGGAAGAGCCTGGTGTGGGTATTTACAAGGTCTAAAATATATTCTAAAAATCTTTTGGATGAAACAGTGGAGTATACCTACCCCAGTTTAAACCCCCAGAAGTTAGATACCTAAGTTTAATTTAGTCATTGTGTTTTCCCTTCCTGAGAGGGCAATTAATCTCATTCCATTATTTTTGTCAAAAGAATCAGAGGATTTATGCTCTGGAAGTGCCTGTTTCACTCCATGCAATGTAACAGCTTTTCAATGTCTCATTCAGTGATTCTGAATCAATTTTCAGAAAGGATAACTAAGCCAGTCCTAATGAATCTCTGCACATGCAAGGGCAGCAGGAGGGAAATAGAAAACAGAAGGCAAATTTAGACAGTAGATACTTCTTCTATTGCAGCTCCTGGGATATGGAGGTTTTTTGTACTGCAGTTTTGCAGTTCATTTCAAAAGTACAAAAAAACCCTAGCAGATTCCCTTGTTATTAGCAGGCAGCAGATCTGAAGGCAATGTTCAGAAGTTTCCACTTAAATACATTTGACTTCAGCAAGGTCTTTTGTTTGTTTAAGCATTTCCCATGAGGAAACCATATCTATGCCAGAAGGTTTTACTGAAATATTGAAGAACCCTAGACAGCAATCTACGCAAGCCAATAAAATGGCACCCCATGTCATCAAACAAGCAGTGAAAGTTTTCTTATAATATTGAGTTCAGCAAGCAAACCAAGCCTTACCCAGTGCAATCCATAAAATTAATCAGGCACAACATGCCCCGTACAGCTTAGTACACTCTTCATTGCAAAGGTTTTGAAAAATAAACACTTCTGAGATATATAAATATCTAACCATATATTTGTATCAGTTTAACACGTTTTATGGTATTTTTCCTCAAAATAGAAATACATTAACATTTAGTTTATCGTTATGAATGTCATGAGTGATATAATCATGAACACATAGGACATGCTTAATTTCTTTTGCTGCTCTTTGACTGTTGTTTACACGATTTTGTACTGTATTGCACTACATAATACTGTTTGGAATGTCAGCATGGAAATCCGTCATTGCCCGTGCCATTTTAAACACTTGGCTAGCCCAGCTGATGTGAAAGATGTGAAGTGAGTTCAGTAGGTCCAGATCACCAGTGCAGCACCTGGAACTTTGTCTTACAACTGCTTTGCTACACATTGCCTTACGTCCTTTAGTCTGATGAAGTCTTCACTCCACCTCCCATTACTTTTCATCTTCTGAAAAGAGTAATTGAAATTTCTACCACGGCCCTTTTTTTCTGTCAGGTTATGCTGATTCAGTTTTGTATCACAGGATAGAGGAACAGAGGTGGAATAAGCTCAAAAATATGGTACCTGCTCTTGTCGTGACACGTCCTATGATATTGTCTGACCACTTAAAGGGCTGACTTCACAGGCAACACTCTGCCTTCCTTAGTATCAGCAACTAGGTGAAATAGGTATTCGATGTGGGAGAACAGACCTTTCCTACCCTCAACCTCCCCAGCACAAAGCTGAGCAGAGTCCCAGAGCCTGTTAGAGTAGTTTTATATTTTATTTTCTTTACACAAGCGAATCTCAAGGAGCTGTCAGACATGACTTAAAGTACTATGGAATTTTTCAGAGTGGGATGAGTAAGGCTAGACTTTATTAAAGTGTTTACTCCAAGTAACTGAAAAATATTATTCTTCCATGTTCTCAATACCTTAAACTTACATTCAGAATCTAATAAAATCCCAGTGGAATTAAAATAATCACTCTTGCCAAGCATATACTTATTATGAATTATTCACCTCATTGTAATGATATGGTGGTGGTCTTCTGCCTAAGTGGAAAGCTAGAAATTTTCCCTTGAGACTACTTTCTAATAGGAAATGATGTTTCAACAAAATCAGATTTTTTCACTTGCACAGAAAAAAAATACTAGAAATTTTGTTTTTCTGTTGAGCAAGAAGAGACTTCACTTTATTATGACTGACCACAGTGCAGTTTTAAAAAGCTCTTATACTTAATCAATAGTTATAAAAAGTCTGTTATTCTATTATCCTGTTACAATAAAATCAGTTGTTCAGAAACATGTTGATGTCTGAGGAACAAAAAGAATTAAATAATTGAAAAGCATTCCACAAGAGGCCTGCATCTAGGTCACATCCTATCATCAACACAGCCAAAGACAGTCAATAGACACAGACATATGCTCCTTCACTCTATGATAAGAGATCACCAGCCACAGCAGCCTGTACCTCATATTTTCATCTGTATCCAGAATAACAAAGATCAATAAGATCAAGGTGTATCAACACTGAGAGTTGTCTGGTCAACTTGTGAAAGCGGGGAAAGTATGAGATCGTTCAATAAAAAAATCAGATTGCCTATGTCAACTAGCAAGGTTTTGAGCAAATGCCATGCAAGTCCAAGACTTTCAGAAACTACTTCAGAAGCAATGAAATACGGAAATATCCTTCAGCCAAAGACTGTGCCAGTATTTTTGCAGCAGTGTTTTACTCTGCTAATTTCTGTAGAACTTTTCAATAAGCTAGGTTTTGGTTGCCATGAGCAAAGTTTGAGGAACTATGCTGACCTTCCTAGAATGAGAATGACCAGAAGAAATTGAATGATTCACCCAAAGCTGACACTGACAAATCTGTGAATAGAACATGAACTTGTCATTTAATGATTTTTGGCATGTCTTGGATTGATTTATAGTTTTAAACTCTTCATACAGCCTCATTTTCTCAAACATTTGAATGAAAAAACTCATAGAAGGAGTGAAGGAGGATGAGAATCCACCACGCAAAATTCTATTTAATTTTTTACATCTCCTTAGGCTATGCATTAGAAGCAGCCTTTGAAGGGCTGGTATGAAGTGGCCCTCTGATTATTTCTGGAAATGGCTTAGTATGCTTTATGACCTGTAGAAAAATATTGATGAAAATCTTGACTTAAAGACCAGCCCCAAGGATGTTTCGTGCATCACTCATGTGAACATGCAGTATGGCAGATGGAAGGATGAAGCTGAGGTAGTGGGTGTAGGGGAAGAAGAGGTCTTGCAAGTGCTGAGGAAGCCAAGTATGAGTCTGTCCATCACAGTTGTTAATAATGCTGGACCATGTTGTCCATATCACTCAAGTTACCACAGTTTTTGCCACTTTTTCATGGGGGATAATTATTCATTGTCTAATTGATTTCACTGTCAGCTGTAAATAAGTTACACAGCCAATAGACAACAGCATCATGTCATCAAATAATGATCAGTCCCCCAGTTAAAAGTATAATTGTATGAAATTGCTCTGGCATTACTTTTTAATATGCTGCCTAATTTAGGCAATATATCTTGATATATTGAATCCTTGTTGAGTCACAAAATAATTGATACATTGAATCCTTGTTGAGTCACAAAATAATATCTCTGCAAGAAAGATGTAGAGGCTGCTAAGGATTATGTTGTTGAGGCTGGCAGAGCTATTTCTGACAGTTCCCAAATGAGCACCTCTAATATATTGTATAGCCATTATTAAATTAACATCATATGCCTTGAGACTCCTATTTGCTAATAATTTCTACATGCTTGCCTTTTTACAAGCAGTGGTTCTTAATAGATAATGAAGGCTGTAAGATGTAACAGGAGGTGTTGCAAGGCCTGGAGAAACTCAAATTTCTCTCAACAAAATCAACAGCAGTTCTGAGTGCACATCATGGAGAGCAACAGGACATGTGACCTGATTGGAAGCTCACCCTGCAGTCAGTAAGTTTTGGATGGATATTACTTTGCCAAAAAACCCCAAATTTCATATAGACTAAGCTAAAAGTCAGAAGTATTTACAACACGAGATGACAGCGCTCTAATGCCAAAGAGTCCCTTCTCCTAATGAAACAATTTGAAGAAACTGATTGTGGCACAAAATACCCCAGCATTGTAGTTGCATAGTTGTGTACCCTCACCAAACGGACATCTTCTCTATACCACATTTCAGTAGGAGAAGTATTACTTACCGTTCCAGTGGTGTTTCTGAAAAGACATCACAAATCCTACTCCGAGTATGAGAGGAAAACCGAGGAAGTTATATTCTGTACCAAGAAGATAAGGAATGAGAACTGTGAAATAAAGGTGATCCAAATAAACATAAGAACTGTGAAGTTAAGCTCAATTAGTTTAGCACATATCTATAATTAGGTACGCGAGAGTTCTGTGCCATTATTTATATGCTTAATGTTTGATCTATACTGCAATGCACTGAAAGGAGTCTTACAGAATTTGCTCCTCTAATTTATTTCTTGTGTGTAATTTCCCTGCACTCCAGTAAGTGATATAATACAGCTGCTAAAATGGTTGAGTCTTCATTTTTCCAGAGTGGATATTCCCCAGGCAAGCTTCTCTCTCCCAGAAAGTTCTTATACCGAAGCCTGCTTCGGCTTTTTCTGGAAATGGGTACGTAGATGCAGCATTTAACTTTGGAGCTAACGTGGCAGTTTTCCTTTTTAAAAAAAACAAATGGGAAATTTAGACATTATTCTTGGGAACATAGTCCAATTTAGAAAATCACTGTTCATCAGCTGAATTAGGTATGATTCATAGCATACCGTAAACTTGGTTTTCTTGGTCAGTTTTTGCAGGTGACATCCTTTACTAATAACCAAAGAAGCCCTTGCAAGTAAGTGAAAAACTACAAATTGCAACATATAGATATCTCCTACAGTTTTTCAGGTCAGTTTAGGTCTGGTCTGAGGTGAGTTCAGACGAGTTTAGCCTATCATAGGGTAAATAGAAACAGCAGCAGGAGGTAACTGCATAAAAAGCCAGTCTTTTTGTTAGATAACAAGCACAACAACAGCACAAATAGGAACCTGGATTGCAGCAACAGCCCTGTAAGAGCTATTTAAAACCTGCATGGCTGCCAGGCAGAGAGATTTAAACTCTGTAGTCAGTCACACAGGAGAGGAAAGAATACAGAACAGATATTTTCCTCCGTGTATTTTCCTTGGTCCTTCTTATTTGGTGACAGGATTTTAAGGTTACCATGTGAACCTGCCTTTTCCAGTTACTGAAGGCTCTGATGAAGCCATAGTGCTTGATGCTGCACTCTAATAAGATCAATTATTATAAATCTCTTTAATGGGTCCTTGTCACAAATTTTGTTAAAAGAAATTATCTCTTGGCTTAAACAATGAATTGTTTGTTTTTAGCATGTTTGTCCTCAATGAAAATTAAGCAGTGATCCTTTGAATTCCATGGCTCAATTCTTTCAGAGCTCTTTCACTTTGAAAACAATTTAAAGGAAAAATAATTGAAGCCAGTGATTAATGGATTTAAGATGCAAAAAACCATAAGGATTATATTTCCTTAAAATCATCTGGCCAAATAAATGTGATTAATACTCAACATCTGCTCAGGAATGAAGTACTGACAGGGATTTCAGGTGCCCACTAGTGGGCAGCACTAATGCACCTAAAGCTGAAGGCACACACCCAAAATTACACAAGTCAGCAGTGGAATAGTAAAAAACCCATTTATTTTACATATGGCCTTTGCATGTTTATCAACATTACTGCTGTGAGACTAGTACAAGCCTACAGTTTATATGAAAGGAAAAGTAGGTGCACAGTCTTTAAAGAGAAAGATTAGATACGTTACCCTGGAATATTATTCTATGAATTTAAGAAACATTTTTATTGCAGACCCACCAAAAAGGGGGAGGGGGGATGAGCTGAAATTGAAAAATATATCCTATTCTGATGGCTGTTATGGGTATTGTGTGAGGATTTAACGTAGGATAGGTAAGGATAGAGGTTATATCTACACTTCTGTTTAGGCAAATCTTGAAAAGTAACAAAGATCCTTCATGCACCACACACATGAAAAAAATCAGGGCTATTTAGGAAAGCATAAGCTACATGCCTTACCAGGTATTAGCATGCAGAAGGGAGGGTTTAACTGAAAGCTGCATCCCAGTGCAGGAGGCTGGCTGCTTTCCTTTCCATACCGGTGGGGTAAAGAGGCACCTTCACATGCTGCTGGTGGCTGCAGGTGGTACAAGGCGCAGCAGCATCCCTGAGAGTCTTGCATTACTTCTTTTCTTGTCCCCCATTCCCAGTGTGTCCACCGTGGCTTGCTTGAAGAATTGTCTTCTTTTGTTCCTTAAATTGCATAATGTTTCTTATGGGGAAAAAAATAACAAAGGGATACTTGCTTGTATTTTATATAGATTAATATTTTCTTTGCACAGCTCAAGTAAGCGAGCAGATTTAGACAGTCTACAGGGACAGCTGAATTTCTGCCCTTGCTGCCTGTGGTCTGCACTGTAGCAGTGTCATGAACGCCCTGAAACTCACTGAACCGTTGGTCTAATAGGAATTGTGTCTTTTTTACCATCTGCAAATTTCTTCTCTTGAGAGCTGGGAGTTAAAAAAAAAAAGGGGGGGGGGGCGAATAAAACAGACTGTCACTGTTCATCTTATGTACATTTCTTTATTCCTATCTTCAGGGCCTAGGATATCCTGAATGCCAAAGCATGGTAGCCGCCAAGGAAAAGAACATTTTACTTTGTTAAGCCTGTTTCTTGGACACTTCAAATGGAAGCTAGAACCACTGGGTTGTGTGAGAAGCAGGTAAAGACCATTCAGCTGCAAAACTAGTTAGAAAATTTCCAGGAAACAAACTCTTGTCTGAAAATGTCAACATTAAGTTCTGCAAAGTTTAGATGGAAGTAGGTCCCAGGCCCACCAGCAAAGCCTGAAGCTCTTGACTCACACATGGCAAAGAGCACCCAAGTTCAAAATGTTACATGTCTTAATGCAGGCAAGTGCCAAAATATGGAAGATGAGATTCATTTATGTCCTGATGGAAATGCCATCATTCGTTTTCCTCTGCTGATGTAATTTCTTTTTGTGTAGCTAACTATTCACAGGATCAGGGGCAAATCAGTTTTAGACTCCGACATTATCTGTGGAGGGAAGAAAAAGTAGCTCTGACACAATAATGAAATCATATTGAGTTTGGGTTAAGAAGATATATGCATAAATGATAGCCAATTTAATGTGGCAAGACAATTGGGACCTTCTAGAAAGAGAATGTAACTATTTCTGTAAGAATACTCTAAAATTAAGGTTTTAGCTATTGTATAACATACTCTGTGGTAAATTAATTTCATTAACATATTTGTATAGTAACCTGTTAGCTTATGAACCAAGAGGTCATTTTAAATTTACTGTCACATTATTTGCATAATACTTTTAGTTCTGTTTTTCTCTGTAAGCATATAATCACAACGTTGTGTAGGAGTAAATGTACAAGAAAAAAATTATTTTAGATGTTTCCCTTTGATTTTTTCTTATATGTTACATTTTGATTTTTTTTACATTATTAAACCAATTCTTTAACACCAGAATAAATGATACTTGAAGATTAAATTGCTAAAACCCACTGCAATTTTGTTGAACACTAACTGAGACCTTACTGTCAGTTCTTTGAATTTTCCATGTAAGAGCAACTTAATGCCTGTTAAAGGAAAATAGAGCATTATGTATCAGAGGGAAATGGCCTCTGGGAAAATATTATTCGTATTTTCACCATGTGTCCTACTATTACTCGGCCCATTAAAGGTGAAGAAAATATATCCCATCTTTCCATTTTCCTGTCATACCATTCAGAAATGAGGCATGCAGTATTCTATTTTGTCTCAGAAAGGTCATTTTATTTTAAAGTTGTTTTTTCTTAGGCATTTGAAAATATCTTTGAGCAACAAATCATTTCAGAGGAAAAATATATTAAAAAAAAAATAAAATAAAAAGAGTATTCCTTCCATAAATCACAAAATTCTGTTGAAATTTTAGCTTGCATTCCAGTTGGCAGGTTCCTGAAGTACTAGAAAATGCAATAACTTGGGTGAGGAACTGTATAAGCGAAAATTAAAATTACAGCTCATAATGGGCAGAAATAAAATGGAGCTGCAGAAGGGATACAAAAGCTCAGAGGATATTCTTTCAGTCTTTCTGTAGGACCGAATCTAACCTCTGAGGAACATGTAGAGGTTTACACATTCATATTTGGTTTGTATGTGCAACGTTGGCTGGCTCCAAAACGGGAATCCCGTCCGATGAAAAGCCAGGATGTTTTACCGTCAAGTGAATGTATTTAAGTGGAGAAGATTTCTAGAAGAGTTCCACTTTGTGAGAAAGAAAATTGCTCTTTTTCTCTTCCAGACGAGCTCCTTGAAAACTCAGACATCAGCAACCCATCAAGGTGACAGGGTCCCACCAGCCTGGGTGATGAAGGTGCAGAGATTTGGGCACTAAGGCTCCCAACTGCTGCTCCCCTTCCCACCCACCCAGGCAAGGGGACCCTGAGCCCACTCCTCCGTCCCCTACACTCCTCCAGAGACCGGGCCGCTCGCCTGCTCCTCCATCTCTGCCCTTTTTATCTTCTGTTCGGCTTTTATTTATTCTGTGAAGCTAACAGCCGAAAGTGCAAAAAAAAAAAGTATTTTGCAGATAGTCTGCAATTCTCAATGAGAAAATCGTTGTGGATTTGTGAGAGGAAAAAAGGTAGAGTCCTTTGAGAGGCATCTGCTAAATAACCGGTTTCTTTCACAATCTTTTGATAAAGATAGAGGATGATTTTCAGTAGACATTCTTCTGGACTGGTAAAAGCAGAAATTACAAACAAAAGCTAATACTATACTTGAGAAATTCAAGGGAAAGAGGTATAGAAAGTCTGTTAGGGAAAATAAAGACTCTGGAGAATAAATGCAACGCTAGTCAATAAGAGAGGGTTTTTTTACATACACTGCAGAAAAAAAAAAAAAAGGATTTTTTGGAAGGATCGTTGCCAGAAGACTTGTAAGAATGAGCCCAAAGAGAGATAAGAAGACAGTAACACAAGTGATGCGTCCAGCACAATATTGCATGAACACGACAGCATGTTCACCTAGGCTTGGTTCCTGGACACAGAAGGGAATATCCTATGTGAGATATGCTCTGCAAGAAGACAGAAAATACAAGACAAAAGAACTACCAGTCTGATAGCTGGCTCCTGTCATTGAAATGTCCCATTACAGATTTGGTTTGGATTCATTTCTGGATAAAGATAGTCTAGTATGAGAAGAAAATATGAGAGCATATGTATTTCTGAACTGTATTGGAAAAGAAAGATGACATATTCCTACTGTGTAGGATAATGAAGTACCTTCCAATCTTTCAGTCACCATCAGGAAGTTAAGGTGATACCTGCTCTGGATATCTCAAGTCCAAGTAACTTGTACTTAAGGCCCAAAGAGTTGTCTGAAGAAATAGCTAACTCACTCTTAATTTTTAATTACCTTAAAGCACTTGGCAGTTCCATAGACTGGAAATCCACTAAAGTTATAGCAATATTAATAAAGGCCAGCGGGGTGATTCAGAGTTACCACAGGCTATGTCTTCTTTTACATAGGTCTACAGGAAGATGGTAGGAAAATTGACAGGGTTTTTTATTTTGTATAGCACTGCTCAACAAGAATTTTATTAACGCTCATGAGCAGGGTTTTAAAGAGCAGAGATACCATCAAAGAAAATTGCTTTCATTCTTTGATGAGACTACAAATTTTTCAATAAAAGTGACTAATAAAGGTAGTCTAGAAGTGACATAAGATTTTGTGGGGGTTTTGAACTACTGTGGCATTCTGGTTAAAAGAGTACACCGTACAATCACAATAAGGCATAAATGAATTAACAACTGACAGAGAGATAAAAGGTCAGTGGTAAATCAACATTATATGAGGCCTTCCTTGTAGGCTCTTGAGGGATTGACTATGTAATGAGTTGAATTCAACATCTGCATTAATGACATTGAGACAAATATGAAATCAAAGGCAATAAAATACGCAGGTAAGAAGGAATGCTTAGATGATAAATGAAGAAGAGAATATGATCTGGTTACTTTTTACAGTCAACAAGGTCATTGTTACGAAATATGCTTTAAAAATAATTAATGCAAAATAATAAAATATTATAATTAATAAAATTATTAAATGAAAATAAAATAAAAATAATATAATTATAAAATATTATATTAATAATGCAAAATAATAAGAAAAAATTAATATAAGCCTACCTGGCTCTAGGCTCTAGACTACGATCTGGTTTAGTCAGCAAAATATGCCAAAACAATTCTGTAGGACATATGTGTATATAGGGAAGCACAATATCTCTGCAACATAACATTAAGACACTGTACGCATTCCATAATATATATTTTATTTATACAATTTATACAATGTATTTATTAAAACCATATCTAGAACTACGTGCACGTATGTATGTGTATGTAAATATATTATTAAATAGATTATTATTTAGCTGTCATACATAATTAATTAGTGAAAAGAAACTACCCAGTGCTAAAGGAGTCTCTAATATGGTGGACCAATGTATAAGAAGAACTGTTGTGCACAAATTGAATCAAGGCATATTAAAACGAGAAGTAAAGCACGATTGCTTAACAGGGAGAACAATTTTTCTACTGAATCAAAATACCAAGACAAGTACTGTCTATACATGTCTTCAGATCAAGACCAAATGCCTTTAGAAAAGATTTACTTTAGTTAAATGGGAGTTAATGGAGTTTGATACAGGTGAAATGCAGTTGTCTGATACACAGGAGATGATCTAATGGCCTTTGCAGCAACTTAGAAGGAAAGAATAAAAAAGTTCCAAACCCCAAACCATCTGACTTAGAGGTGATCTTGATCAAGTCCACAATATATATATATAAAAAAATGTTAAAGGGCAGCATACAGTTAACTATAATATAACCATACAATGAGAGTGGAGTCAATGTTCTTATACACCATGCTAATAAAAAAACAAGGCACAACCCTAAGCAATGACATGATATATTGCTTAATTACTAGCACACCTGCTGGCATGCTTTAGCTTTTTAGTATTGTTATAGCCTATTTAAAGCAGTGCCAGGCACAGTTCAAGAGACATTGTGTGACCAGCACTGTTCCCAGTTGGGCAGTATGACTGCAACCACAGCCTTTCCACAGAAAAGTGTTTAGGTGGGTAGAAGTGAGCCGTGTACTGTTGCTTGGCCTCGGGCCAAAGAACACCAGTTTCTGTATAGCCTTATATATATATATTTTCTATAGCCTAGCCTTGCTTTTAATTTTATCTGAGACTTAGAGTTGAATGGCAAAAGGTGGTTGTTCACCAAAGGTCCCGATAATTGCAGGCTCCAATGTCCGTCACTGAGGTAATGTCTGCGGAAGAGTCCAGATGATCACATCGAGCTTCTTACATCTTTTAGGTAACTGACAAAGTTTAGACAAATTAGACAAATCAGAGTTGCTACTCTGGCCTTTCGGAGCTGCTCTCAGGAAAGACAATAAGTCTTGAGCACTGCTAATCTCTCAGAAGGTATTTTTATAGATCAACATATCTTTGTTTTACTTACCCACTTTGTATGCATTTACCTGCATTTTCTTATATCATCCTGAATCCCAGGTGAGGAAAAACTCAGACTACTGAAATGCCCTACAGAACATCCTCGGGCTCTTTGAGGAGGCACCCCTGGAAGTCATTTCCACAGAAATACTGTTAAAGTGCCAGGCAGGAGTTTTACAGAATAAACCTGAAATACTTCATCTCCCTCCTCACTTTTATCCAATAATCCCGAGTTTAGATTAGAGGTGAATTTCAAGCGCTTGCCTGCCTGGGTGTAATCTCAGCCCACATCACCCCCCCCTCCTCTGCCACCGTGACCTAACCCTCAGTGGGATGAATTCTTGGTCCCATCCGTTGGAGCTGCACACCTTCATGTAGGGTACATATCCTGCACATTAACTTGTCAGACTCGATGATCTTAAAGGTCTTTTCCAACCTAAATGATTCTATGATTGTCCAGGAGTGCATGAAGCTCGGTAGCATCTTGCAGGGTAAAGCTGGGCAAGGGAAAGGTTTGGCCAAAACCTTCAGGGCAACGTTTCCTGAGCGGGGAGGTGTGTACCGTGGGTCTCCCTCCCTCCCACTGGCGTGCACTCACTGTCAGGTAAAAAAGTCAAAACTCTTTTCTACATCGTTTCACATTTAGTTACAGTCTTCTGGGTTTTTATACAGCTCCTTTCAGTTTAGTTGGACTAGTTTGCATAACAAAAGAGAACATGAAATTAATTTCTACTTCATAATGGTTAGCTGCCAATCCAGAATGGTAATGAACAAATCAAAAACATGTTACTTAGACATTTTAGTAAGAGTTCATTTTCCCCATAGCTGTGAAGTAAATTGAGTGGAGGAGATAATAAAAATTTAAACAATCTTAGAAACTCAAATAACATTTTGGAATAGGATGAAATGTTTAAAAGTTAAGTTTTAAAGATGGAGTTGTGGGAGGATGTAATACCTTATCAAGAACATGTTAAAAATAAAGCACTTGAATATCTGTTGAAAAAAATTAGTCTTGATTAAGAATCAGTAGCAGATGGAAACATTTATTCACTCAAGACATTACACATTCATTCATGGAGACACAGATGCTACTCAGTCTGATGGGTTGCACATCAGCCCTAAATCAATTAAAATAGATTTAAACATTACTTTTTTCTCCTGTTTAAAAATGTGTTGTTGAGTTTAAAATCATGAACCTAGTTCAGTGACTGCAAAAGGTGACTGAAAAACATATCAACTCTGCACTGTGCTTCTTTTGGGATAGCAGAGACAAAACCTTATGTAAAGTATTATTCAAATAGCAGTTCTCATACATGTAAAAGTTACAATAATATTGTACTACTTGTCTAAGTTATACATTAATAAAGATTAAATTTATTCAAAAATTAAATTGTCACATTCGTAGTTTATATACTTTAATCACCACTTTTTACTGATAGAGAGTTATGCACAGTTTTCTACTGAATTTCATTGTTTTTCAAAGGTGTTAATGCAATGCCACAATGGTTAGCTTTTATGCACAGAAGAACATTTAAATCAAAACCAGAGTGGATGTCTATTGATCTTTGTAATACATGAGAATTTTACTAAAAATATGAAATGTCAGTTTCTCACTTTCATTTAATAAAAGTAAAATCTTAACTTCTTTTTAGTGCATGGAGGAAAGAAAGGGGCAGGACTGGGGAAACCTCAGATTTGAAAATATGATATAATCTGTTTCTACAGGGGAATCATGTTTATTTTAGTCACAGGGGATGGTTTATAATTTTTGAAAACACTAATTTGCATATGGTGTCCAAAATATGAATAATTAAAGCTGGATGAAATTTCTCCTTTAAATTAAGTTTAATTTGTAATCTTGATCAAAAGTAATTTGGACTCTTAAAATAAGAATTCTGAATATTCCTGTTTACTTACACTTAATTCGTGTAAAGTTTCTATAAATACATTGAAAAAAAATCAGATTTCTCATACACTACCTGCTCATTCCACTTAACATTACTTTTACTTTGCCACGATTTCTAGATCCAATCATTTATTTTCCTCAAGCAGTCAGAGAAGCACCAGCTGCTAATAAAAACTACTTAGCCTCTTAATTTTCTGTAACATTGGAAAAATCCTGCTGAAAATCAGCCACTTCTTCCTTTCCCATTCAAGGCGTTTGTCATGGAGAGAAGTGATCAAACCGACACAAAGCAGAGAGCGCTGAAGTGGAAGGTAGATCAAGACAAAGGAGAGGTATTTTAACTTGTTCTTGCTGAGCAGCAAAGGGGTTGGTAGTCACCAGCCACCCGTACGTGGTTCCGAAGGTAGCCAAGGCCACCAGTTAATCACTGGTTCGTTCGCTTGATGAGCAAGGGAAGGGGAGCTCCGCTTCTCTCCTCTGGCCAAGAACCTGTGGTCCTGGTTAATCAGTGTCTAGGCCTACCTCAACAACACCTCCACACAAAGCAAACCCCTGAACAAAAATCAATTTACATGTGACCCAGGCTTCATATTCTCTCAACTGTTTAACCTCAGAAGATATTGTTAGTATACCCCTTAATAATTTCCAGACTAAAAGGGGGCATCGATGAAAAGCAGTGATTGTACTTATGAGGATACTTTGATTGCTTCTTTGTTTTCTTCAAGTGAAACAAGAACTCTGAGTATCACATATTCTGCTGGCACAATCTCAGTTAACTGAAACCCATTATAGAATCGTGAGCCATTATGTTTAACTTCATGCTGAAAATAGATGGAGTATTTTGAATTGCATGTATAGAACAATTTTGCTCATACATATCAAGAATACAGGAAATCTATAGAATTCATTATTTCAGACAAATTTTTTTATAGAGATCCTTTTTTTTTTTTTTTTTTGTTAAACTATTTACTTCCTTTGGAGTATCAGACAGTAAAAGGGAGAAGAAAGCCTTTAAAGATAAACACTTCATTAAAATAAAACCAAACACAAATCCCTTTGGTCGTATATCTAAACTATGCAATTACACCATTAGCTCGTTGTGATGGTTAGTTCTTGGAAGGCTATAATACAAATACTGTGGATATAATATTACAGGATCTAGAAACATTTAGTAATATGTTTTTTAATCAGTACATCTAAGAAAAAAAAAATCAAGGCAACGAGAATGATGTTTTAGGTATTACCATCAAGGAGTACTAATGTACGCATAATACAGGAAAATGCCGTGTGCTTTCACTGTTATGTGGGATACTTTTTCCCTGGGAGAAAAGGCAGATTTAATCACCCTGTAGCCAGACAGTTGCATTTTATCTCACTTGGCTTAATAGAAGAGGGCAAGAAAAGTTGTGCGTTCAGAGCACTGAAGAAATGAAGAAAGATTTGAGGATGCTGAAGAGGCGCCGACGTCTGTTCACATAAACTAGTTCTGACGCTTGAAGCACAAGAAAATTTGGTGAACAGATATATCCAAGCCAGTTGCACACAAGGAACCCAGCCGTGCGCACGCAGCCTAGCGTAACCTCCGAGCACAGGTCTCAGCGGCTCGCCACTGCTCGCAGCTGCTGGCTTTACACGTCGGTGTAACGTGCCGCGGAACCTCGCAGTGCGGGTCGGTGTCTGTGGAGGACTCTGCTCAGTGAGCATCTGTGACTGGTGTCAACACAAGCTTTCTAGCCAGAAAGATATTAGCAAATGGGCAACCTGGCTTGCAGAGGAAGGCTTGACTTTCTGGGAATGCTGAATGAAAACTATGATAGAATACTACTTTCTCTATGAATAAACTAGAGATGATTGTCTTTATAATATAAAAGGCATTGCTGACTTAAGAACGAATAGGCAAAATAATAAGGACTAAAATTAGGTTAAAAATTAGAACAATATTTCTGACCATCAGAGCAGTGGGAATCATAAACCATCTCTCTGCAGTGATGGGTAATGGTAATTAGTAGCTTCCCTCTTCTGTCTTTTACTGGACTGCAGAGAAGAGCCTGCTCTGATGGAGGCTACTTCCCGTGGACTGTGGCATTTACTCTTGTTAACATGGAATGAGTGGTAAATGTGAAAAAGAATTAATCTGATTTTTTTTTTTTTCTTCTATGTGAAACCAGTTACAAATAGGATGCACTTACTTCTGTCATTTCTTTTCCAGGTAGGTGTAACCTTCCAGAACCTGTCCGCTAGAAAAGAAAAGGAAGAAAACTCTGCAGCGAGGCTCCAGACTCAGCTGAGCCACAGTGTGGGCCAGTGGGTGCAGCAACAGCTGGTAAGTAAACTTCTTGGGCCAGATCACAGAGATTGAGCACGGACATGACGTGTAGTGCATTGTTCCAGCATTACAGAAACATTTCAGTCCTCTGCACAAACTCCCCTCAAAACTTCTCAGCCATTTGTGTTTCACACTGAAATCGGAAAAGAGCTAGACTCTGTAAAAAAACCACAACAACCTTGTAGCCTTTAAAATACACGTGCAAAAAGCCTTCTATCAGGGACAGCATGAAACATCCAAAGCAGCTAACAGTTTAAGAATATTCTTGGCATAGAAAACACAACATGAAAAGAGCAACAGAATACTTTAGCTGCAATATTTGCTCACTTTTAGTTCTTTGTAGTATTATTTCTAAAAGCATTTAGAAAAATACCTACACTTAGGTTGAGGTGGCCATCAGACTAACACCCTACCAGGTCTGTATGAACCAAAACTTCCCTGACTGCATGGGCACGTAATATTGTTTTATTTTCGCTAACTACTTCAGTCCATCGTGCTGTGAAAATAACAAACAGAATAAAATAGATTTAGTACCAAAATGGAAAAAGCCCAAGAAAATCACAGGAGCAAGCTTTGTAGTGAAAATCCATTCTAGTAAATTCTGGACAGTCTATCGATATCTTAAATCATGAGACAACGTTGGCCACAAATTACTATTTTGAGATATATATCAAACTACTGCAAATTACTGTACTTTAACAGCAGTTCAGTAGGAACAGAAAAGATACAGCTTAGACAGGTTTCAGAGATTATCTTCTCTGAGCTGGTAGCTCCCAAACTTGATTTTATAAAAGGAGACGCTATGTCGTGCAGTAAAAATAGAGTGTGATTTTGGACTGCAGGCATAATGTCCGTACCTGGAGAAGAAGGAGAGAGAAGCTCTCTGAAAACACAATAGGCCGGTGGGATTTAGGTACTTTAGTCCTAACGATCATTCTGTTGAGCCTATTTGTCAATAAAGATAAGTTTAAGACTGTGCTTCCATGCATTCCTGGGTAAGTACTGTTTTACTTAGCACAGACTCACTGCTACCGTAGTATACATTTTAGACCACTGTTATGATGGGTTGAACTTGTCATAAGCATTCCACTTATTAGTGAGTGTGTGCAGCATTGGGATCTTCCAAAGCTACATAAATATTTACAGAAGAATGTCTTTATCTTAAAAAAAAAAGGTGTAGATTGATTGATTTTACATACAGAATAGACTGATTTTAATCACATCTGGCTATATTTGCACAATCAGGAATTAAAAATACATCTGCTGAGAATCACTTTTCTGAATTTCTTGGCAGTAATTCATTGGTAAAATATTTTCTTTACATGGAATTTACTAAAGTTACTCTTTACAGCTTACCATTTCACTGACAGTTTTTTCCAGACAGGCTTCCTGCTAGCAGAGGAGGAGGGCTAGGTAAATGCTAGCTGTAAAACATTAATTGACTATTTTATTCTAATTATACTCAGAAAATGACAGGATTAATGCAGAAAGTTTGAATGACCTTCATTTTAGAGAAGTCTAACCATTTTTACTACATTATGATACAGATTTATCTAGGAAACCTGATTTTCAAAGACATGTCAGTGTCTTTGGATGGAAATAAATGTCTTTTGCTAGATTCGGATTAAAGATTGAAGTATTGCAAATATACAAATAATATAAATAATTCCTGGAGTGTAGAACCCCTATTTCTGTCTTTTCCTATTGGATATTTGTACTATTAGATGATAAGCAAGATAGGACTCTTCTTTCTTCATTTTTTTTTGTGAGCAGACACATTCTGAGCATGCACACTTACTATATACTTACCTTTCAAAACTGAGGTGTTCACTCACGTAACTTTTAAATATTTTAATCTATAAAATTGACTTATATATTTATAAATGTAGATTTTATACATAAAAACCATGATCTAGACAGTATGATCTATATCCAACTATGAGATTCTGGGTTTATCCCATGCCATTTATGCTAAGACACATAATGTTGCAAGTTAATGATTTATGTAGTCAATGAGAGATGACAATTCAGATATTTAGGTCTCTTCCTCACCATCTGGAGAACATTCTCCTCCCTGGGATCACCCCTAAGTGTCATTAAAACTGCTTTAGATCTTAGGACACTGTCTCCGGTTCCCTTCCTATAGCAAACAAGGGATTTTGACCTTCAGTTCTAACTTCACTTGGGGTAATCAATAGGCACAGGACTCCATGCCATGGAGGGGTTTGGGGATTGGATGTCTCAACAAGCTGTCTGGCCTACTCTGACTTCAATGATGTCAGCTTTCCAACAGGATCCAAGTTTTTCCTGTGTGCTTTCTGCTGATGCCTCTTACCTTTAGCAAAAAGTGGGAAGATAAATAACTTACCCTCTTAACTGAGCGACCTCAATTAGGAGTCTAAATGAGGTGGGATATATTCATGTCTAAGCATTGCTAGAATGTGGATGGTGGCTCAGCAATAGCATTTACAGATTTCAACACTGGAAATGCATCCAGGAACGGAAGGCACAGCTAACATTGGGCAGTATATAAAGTTCCTCATTTTTATTCATTTGGTTTTGTCTGGAAGAGTTACTGTTTCTGTCTGCTCATGCCCCAACCCTTCTTCGTGTCTGTCTCCAGACAGGCTGTGGGTTTAAAAACTTTTCTACCACTGCACTTCTAACTCTTCCACAAGAGTTGGCTAGGAGGATTGTGAGTGTAACAATATCGCCCAACCAGTGTCCAAAAGTCATGAGTCAGACCATCAAATCTTAAGAAATCTTTAACACTGTGGAATTAAAACCAATACTTTTCATTTATTATACTTGCTTCTAGGGTCACAAGAAGTCTGTACAATTTTTGCAAATTCTGTAAAGTTACGAGTCCAGAAGCTGGGGCTTTAAGGAAACTATCCTCAGGCTTGGATACCACAGCGAGAGACAGCAACATTGATACCTCTGCAGTTTCTGTACAGTTACTTTAATCACGTATTCTACTTCATCTGGTGAGAGAGCACATTAACAACTTTGAATTTAAAAGCAAGGATCAGAAATTGTGCCTTTGCACAAATCAAGTCAGCTTTTCCTGGGCATAAGACAAATGCTTGTACTACAAGAAACAAGTGATAATAGATCATGCTGGATACCCAGTCTGAAGGAAGTCTTAATAAAAAGGTCAGAGTATATAAAAAGATCATAGTAATACAAATCAAAGAAGGCGAGGAAAGACCTTACAAGACCTTTTTCCATAGAAGCCAGGGTAAAAGGGATAGATAAGTAAATGCACATTGAAAAGCACTGTATTTCAACCAAATTTTTAACCTCAGGGCAATTACTTTTTTATAAAGAGCTAGAATATAGATGGATATACATAAATAATGAAAATAATTATTATTTGGAAGGATGGATATACATAAATAGTGAAAATAATAGTTATTTGGAAGTGAGATATTTTCCATCTATTGAAGGCCTTAGCATCCCTTTCACCAAAGGAGGCAGAAGGTTTCAAACTGTGTGAAATACCTTGACAATTCTGACATCTGCAAATTTGATTACAGTTTATACACAAATGAACTGAACTTGGACTTGCAGAACTGGTATCATACATGCAAAAGTCATAGGAGAACTTATAGATTGAAAGACTGAATGACATTGACAACATATTGATATAACGCACTAGATCTCTACTAATACTCATGGAAGTCTACACTTACAAAAGTATAGGACTTCCTGTTACTATATATGCACAAAAAAGTTTTCATGATTTAACTTTAAAATCTCCTAAAAGACACTTGAAACACACTGTCAGAATACTTGTCTTTCTTCCTGAATAAATGAAAAAGAAAGTTACTGATTTAATTTGATATTAATACCTATAATTATATTCATGAACACTTCCAAGGCAAATATTTGGCTTTGTAGATTTAACTCATAGATTAGCTGCAATGCAGATTCTACAAAACCTGTGCAGCTTCTTGATCAGGCTGTTTATGCAGGCAGGTGCAGACAAATCAAATCCTTGACCACATTTTATAACATGCACAGATGTAGGACAGCACACAACCACACTAAGACAACTAATGAACACAACTTTGTGGTCAGTTTAGAAGAACTGGTTTTCTTTACTCTATGGCTCTAGAGTGGTTACTCACAAGAGCACAATAATCATGATATAGCTTATTTTCAAGCAAAATTCACCCTAAAACAATGCTCTGGATTAGATGTCTTGACAAATATTTCTAGGTCTTTGCAGCAACTACTCTTATTATAAAATTAAGGTAAAATTAATTCTAATTTTTTGTCGTATTGTATATATTGGTCAAACCTTCCCTCAATATGAATTTAGATTTGCAAATTTTGAAGAGAAATGTTTCCCCAGTGGTGAAAGAAATGGCCTAGTACAGACTAATCAGTAGTTTAGTCCATAGCTTTTGTTTTCTTAATATAGGTGTGATCCTATCCTGAAAAATCCCTGTGCTAATAGCATTGTGGCTTCTATGTCATTATCACTCAAGAATTTCTGTATCAAATGTACTTAGTTTACAAATAAAATGGGGGTGGGGTGTGGGGATTTGTATTTTAATTTTTGTTTTGTTGTTTGGGTGTTGTTGTTTTCCTGACTGCTTTCTCTCCATTCCTTAGATCAAGCTAGATGTTCTAGGGTGGTTTTTTTCATGTCACTTATCATTGCTAGTCATAAATGTTCTGCAAAACAAGTGAGCTCCCAGCTACATCTGTGCAACACTAAATTCCAAATTAAGCTCTCTACGGATGGCACCATCACCCTATTTCCCTCAACAAAACTGCACAGGTGTATCCAGCTGAAAGCTATTAAACAGGTCTGTTGATGATATACAAGATGGAACAAAATTTGCAGCTTAGTATTTCCTAGCTATGTGGGCTCTGCAGGAGAGGAAGCTTATTTATATTAGTGGCACAGGCAGCTATTACAGAATGCTTGGAGAAAGGAGATTTGCTGAATAAAATGGTGCTGTTTGGGAGAAGGAAGGGTTCATGCTAGAGCTATGCTTTATGGTCTTTTGTACTAATATCCTGTAATCACAATAGTCCTTCTTCCAACATGGGAGAACAGGGTCAGATGTCAACAAGAAAAATTGTTACAAATGAGAACTTTATAACCTTGGAGAGAGGTAATAAAATGTTTGTGACTTTCTCATCGGCTGCATCTACAGAAAAAAATATATAAGGCAGTTATAGATTACCTTGTTTTGAAGTGATCTCTACAGTCATTATACTTCAATTATTTCAAAAGATACTTCAAAATCTTTTTTTCACGAGACTTTTAAGATTTTGCTGCTGTGATTTATTTGATCCTTCAAATTTCTGTATTTTTGCTGTTGCTTAGTGTGTTCCTTGCAGAGAGGGAATTCCTGCCGTAGCTTATATTATGCTCACCAACCTTTGCCACTTGGGAAACTCTTGAGAATGTTTAGTGCACGCAGAATAGCAAAAAATAACTCTCATTTAGAAAAAGGAAAAAACAATAAAACTTAAAAGTATTTTGCTGTAAAATCAGTATGACCTTCCAATAAAGGTTTGGGATGGCTCTTTTTCTTCCTGAATCAGTCTGCTCCTTTCCAGCTAAAAAACTCACCCTGGACTCTTTTCTTTAAATTGAAAATTTATCAGAGTCAGCCTAAAGTAAAGGTACTTCCAAGAGCATGAGTTCCTCTCCCATTCCCCCCCAGCCCTCCCAATAAGGTCAAATAAGGAAAAAGCAGCCTGTATCAAACTGTTTCTGTCTTAGAAAGACTCTGTCCATTATGAAGTTTTCTAACCTTCTCTTGAATATTTGGAAATGTACATTACGCAGCTGTAACTGTGCCTAGGAAAAAAAGTCAGCAAAAGAAATGAGTGCTGTTTGAAATACCTAAATGAAAATATACTGGTCCAAAAATCTCATCTCAGCACCTAACTGCATATGATCCTACAGTGCTTAGATGCTTACATGTGTAAAACTTTAAAGTTCGCTATTGGCATTGGCATTTTCAGACTGATATGAAGCAATTTTTAATAAAACCACTATACTCAAGACCAATGTTTACACAAAATTTTCAAACATCCTTCTACAAAGAAAAATTATTGCTTTGAGATCCTTTCCACAGAACAAAATGTCTGATAGTAGGCAAGTATTTACAAAACAAACTGTCCTAAACTTAGCACAAAAGCAATTCAAGGAATCTCCAAATCAACTGTTGATCCCAAGTACATAAAATGTAATGAACTAACCTGGCTTTATTTCACTCCCTGTTTGCTGGCTAATTGGTCTATAACAGAAACATGCATCTGTAGCCCTTTGCTTCATTGTCTTGAGACTTTCCATTACTTCACCTAATTTCTGAAAGATTTTGTTTATTAAGATCAAAGCAGAAAGCAGCCAACAACCACCTGGAAAAGACTCCCATCCCTCACTGCAGCATCTACCTGCTGTTACTTTGTACAAGGGCAGCATGTTCAAGATTTCTCTGCCTGAAAACGATCAAAAGACAATATCTTTGGTTCCTGAAGGTTTTCAGGGCTGCCATTGTTCTAGGATATTTCAAAATAAAAGAGGTGGTTTGCATACTTGCTTATAATCTGTTCTGGTGCCTTGTCAGAACAGCAGGGTGGGTTTTTTCTTCAGCTTCTTGAGGACCACTACAAACGAGAATTATAATCTAGCCTTATCTTACGTTTTACCATGCTGACCCACATTCCAATCGTTGTCATGCAACCACCTTTCTCCACCCACAAAAACCGCACGCATTCTGAAAGGACTTCGCAGCTGAATGTGTGAGATCCGATCCTGAGGTGCAGAGATGGAACTCAGGGGTCTCTCGTGCAGAAAATCCTGCAGCTGCCCAGTCCGTATCAATGCTGGTGCCAGTTCGTGTCTGCTCCTGTGCAGACCTTTAGGAGCACCTCTGTCTGTTATGGCATGACTGGGGAGTGGAGTTCATCTGGGTACATCTATGCTGCACCTGAGGTGTGATTCCAGCCTAGAAAACAAAACCCTGTGTATGCCTAATACCTTAATCAAAGGCCAATTACTCTCTCTTCTGTGCAAGCCTGATGGATCAGGTCGAGTCAAGCATACATGTGCCCTATCCAGTAGCTGGTACCATGGGTTCTGCACTTAGCGTAGTATAATTACTTCGTTTCTGAGCTTTAGCCAGTGACAAGAGTAGAAACCACATGGGGTATGGCTGTGCTTAAACTGCTTTCTGGATGATATCATTATAAATGGTCACCTGTATGCATCTTTATTTCTCCCTTCTCCTCTGCTTCTGTTGCTGTCATTCACCATCCGCCTTACCCGCTTGCATATACACACGGGTCACTATTTTTCTTATGAACTTGTAATGTACTGATTATTATTTCATGAGTTTCCAACCACTCTCTTGGACTTTTATGTTGTTAAATGTGAGACTGACAATGCATTTACTGCATTAAAGTTAATAATCCATTGATTTACTAGATATGACACATCTAAAGTTGAGCTAATTCTCTGTCTCATTAAGCAGTGTAGGGAATACTATAATCATCCCACATTTGTCTTTCCTCTTAAAATTATACAGTTAGAGAACCCACGCTTATTCAGTGAATTAATATTCCAAAAATTTTCTCTAAGCTCAGTTATCTTTTACAGGTGTCTGCATTAAAGGCTAAGAAGAGGTTTCTCAGTAAAGTATCATGTTAATGATGTTGGTCTCAATACACCTTGCAGGAGAATAATTTTTTTTAACTTGTTTGAGGATTATAACTTAGAAAACATCTCTTCACTGTCTTCTTCCTGATTCTTTAAATAAGTAAAATAAACACCACAGTCTCGCTAGCCGTCCTTCCTTTGTGTGTGTGTGTGTCTGTGTGCGTGAATATGAGCGAGTGTAAGGAGATAGCCTGAAACATTAAATTCCATTAATTTATATGTATTACTATATTTTATGGTTGCTTGAACATTTTACATTGAAACTCTTTCAATGGAAAATTGGGCTTTTGACCAAACCAATTTTTTTTCTTTGCAAAAACTGTGTGTGTTCCATAGAAAACTGCTTTTGTTTTATTTCATTTTCCTTAAAGACCAGAGGCCTGAAAACTAAATATTTTGATTTGGCTATGTTCCTGTAAAGACACATGAAAGCCCAACTGAGGTTCTTTCTGTTTCTGCTAGGGCCTGGACCCCCAGTCAAAACACCAGTGTAATATATCACAGCCAGAAGTCATCACGAGGAGAGACTGTGGTACTTTCATGAGAAGACATCCACCAAATGCAGATCTAGATTAATGAAAATATGTTTCTTATTCCCAGCTATAAGCCCCAGGGGCCACGAGCAATACTTATGACTGCAAACCAATCAGGTTTTGTACCAAAAAGAAAATGAAGACAAGTTAATATAAGCAAACAAACTAAACAATTTATAAACTATTCTGAAAATACATATGCCTAGAGAATAGATAATTAAATCTATACTTAAAACCATATGTTTGCTCTAAACACCATTCATAACGACCAGTAAAATTCTGGCCATCTTGAGGCCTCCAAAGTTAAGTTCCATAGTGGCAAGGAGATATCAGAGGTGTTCGTCTTCTGCTGTGTGTATGCCTGCACAGCTGCTGACTTCGGTGAAACAATCTGTTCAGTTCTGGGTGTTCACTGATAAAATGCACCATGTGAAGAAGACTAAAAGATATAGGCAATATACAGACAAAAGGGAAATGTATTAGTTTCATTGTTCAATTTTTGTTGATCTACTCATCAAAATGCATGTCATAGAGGACACCATAAGTTAGAATGCCACAGAAAATAGCAGTCTACATGATAAAGTGCATCTGCTGTGCATGAATCTTCTCTTAAAAATGGCCAGTGTTTTATGGTTGAAATATGAACACAAATGCAATGTGCGCAGCAGTGCAAAAGTCACTGTGCCGAGCCACATTTGTTACGCAAAATGTGACAATCCATTCACAAAGTATGTAACTTATTCTACAGCTCCCCACAAAGAATAAGTCTCCATGAAGTCAATACAAGTTTTAACTGAGGAACTAAAGAAAAAGATTTGGCTATTAAGAGTGTCTTAATAGTCTTTCTTTTGCCTGGAAGTTATGCGGGTAAAAGTAATAAAATTAAAGCATCACTTGTAAGTGTTCCTAGAAGACTCCTCTATGCTCCTCTCCTGGCTGAAATCAATACCAGCACATGCTCTCTTCTCGCCTCTGCAACAGAAATGTAACCATCGACTTCTGATTATCGCACCCGCACAGTGCAGGATCAGAGTTCTTCAGTGATGGCTGGTTAAAAATTTTTCTTGTAAAGTGGTTTCCATCAGCAAGAGTTGACTCATTAAAAAGTTGGCATTTTCCCTTAGAACATACAAAATTCTCTGAAATGTTTATTGGAAGAATTTTTGGATGCAGGGTGAGAAACTTCAGAGAATGACCCTGAGTACCCAATAGTCCGACGGCTAAAACATTTTCGTCAGATGTCGTCAATTTTGTCTAAAGTCCCTGAACTTTCTGTTAGCTGATGTGACAAAAGGTGCCCCCCACCCCCCACAAGGGAGTGCAGAGGAGCCCTGCAGCTGGGGGAACCCCAAAGTCCCCCTGCCCAGCTCCTCCTGGGGCTTCACTGAAGCCACCATCCTGTGAAAATCTCAACTCCACAGCCCTAAAGCCATGATGGCAGGGGGGACCCCAATGCTCCCTCCGAGAGAGGAGACCCCCTCTGGCCCCAGGGCTGTCCCAGGGCAGCCCCAGCCCCTGGAGTCAGCTGGGGGGCTCGCTGGGGCACCCCACGGGGGGGGGGCACTGCCTGGGGTGCCGGGAAGAGCGCCTGGGGACGGCACAGGACTTACAACAGGGTGTTTAGGGGAAGGAACGAGGTGGGGACAGGGACGGAGCACGGTGGTTTGGGGAGGAGCAGGCGTGGGAAGGCAGCGGGAGAAGGGGAGGAAAGGAGCCGGTCCTGTGCAAAGAGGCGCCGGGATGGACGGGATGGACCCACCTGAGCAGCTCCGTCTGTCCCAGCTTCTCACTAGAGCCCACGTCCAGCCATTTCCCTGGTGGGGGGATCTCTAGGCCGTGTGCCTCTGTGGGGGGGGTTGGACCAGGGGTAGGAGTCCTGCGTGCCTATGGTACCAGCACAGGGCACGATGAGGATGCGCTGTCAGTGCACGACCCTGGCCAGCATCGAGCTGGACCAGTTGGCAAGTGGGGCACATGGCCTGGGGGCCAGGGGGTGTTGCTGGGAGTGAGGCACTTGGAGGCATAATCTACTGGGAGACGGGGAGTGGGGGGGCTGGCCAACTGCTGGAGAGACCCTGGGGACTGGGGTCTGCCGAGAGACCCATTTTTGTGTGTGTATGTGCACACACATGTACTTATGGTGCACACACGTGTACTTACGGTACACACTCAGCCTCGCCACCAGTCGGACCTGCAGGCATCGTGGAGCTGCAGCAGCCTTGCCCCTGCTGGGCTTCCAGATTTGGCAGCTCCTAACAATTTCTATTTCTGTCAAGCAACTTTATCCCAGGGAGTGCTCCAGTCACGGGGCTGCTGACTCTTCCTTGGAACAAAAATCTGTAGATTTCCCACATTTGCAAGCTAATAAGCCTGTTTGCTCTAATGAGTATTTAGACCCTAAGGCTCAAACATTTACCACTTAATTGTGATACTTTTCTTTGCCTTGTTGTCTCTACACAGAGCCTATTTTTGGCACACTGCTGGTTCTTGAGACCTGGCAATTTGATTGTAATTCCTGAAATATTAGACAGCCTTGATTCATTTTAATGGCTCCTACTTTAAGACAAATATATTTATTCTAAGTTATGCAAGTTATTCTTCCCTTATTCTGTGGAAGAGAACAAATTTTCATTCTACGTATTCTCCTTCAATGCAAATCTTCAATGCCCTGAAATCTACTTCCATTCAGTCAAGGTACAACAGCTTACAAAAGCCCAGTTTCACCCCAGCTATAGCTAATCGCTTATCCACTGTTGGAGCCTTGCTGCTGTAACAACTACTGCCTGTATGGAAATGGTTTTCAACTTGTGATCCATGGACCCCTGTACCTGTGGACAGCTATTGAAAGGTCTAACTAACAACTAAGAAAAACAAGTTTATTGTCTGTGGGTTTAAATAATATGAACCTCAGCCCACATCCCTATTAGAAGAGCCATGGTAAGTTCAAAAACAAGTGGAGGAGGATCAAGAAAACATTTCACAATCAACAGGGGAGGGTAGTTAAAGAGGGCAACTCAGCCCACCTTCTGAATCACTGTGTGGAGGCATCTATCACTTTCCAGCAATAATTAAGGGAACTTTGGGTGAGTAGGCTTCTGCTGCACATATCTTGACTTAGCATCTAAAGCTAGGTGAGCTGGATAAAGATCTACACTTCCATGGGGACTTTGTGGTACTCCCTACTTGACTCAGAATAAACCACAGTTTCTTAAAATACTCTCCACAACTAAAAAGGGTTCTTCCCTTAAATTTCTATTATATTCAGCAAGGGTAAACAAGAGACATGTATGATATATCTGAAATATCCAAATATCTTGATTCTGATACTTGCATCACAGGGAGGAGCAAAAAAAGAGTTCATTTCAACTTTATTTTCCAAAATCAACTTGCTCTGGGGGAAAAAGATAAGTTCATGAGCCATTAGTGTACAGGTTTCTCATTGATTCTTTCCAGCAGTGGTCAGCAGCCTGGATTGTGATGCAGCCGAAAAGTAAGGAATGGTAGATGACAACAACATATTATGGTAGGTGTTATTTCCAGCTCTGAGGACAATTTTTATGTTCTTTATGTGTCATTTAATGACACGTTTACTACCTGAAATACTTAACGTGACTGTAATAATACTCTCTTTCAAATAGTTTTAATTTTTTTGATGTAAACAATACTTTGAGGCTCATTATAATACAACAAATGAAGAACGTGTTCTTTTAATGACTCTTAAAAAAAGGATGTCTGTAGCAGGTGATTTAAAACTGTATCTTCCTTTTAATTTCCCTGGTAAATGTGCTGAGCAGTAAAGAGATGAACTCCGACAATCCTAAAATGAAATCCAATTACAGAAAATAGCAAATCAAAATAAGCTTCTTGAAAATTAAGCTCTTGCATTTTAGAAATTATTATTTCCAGCAACAGTGAGTCTCATAGCAACAGGTCTTTCACAAAGTCATTTTTACACTACAAGGGTTGGTAAAGCTGTTATGAGTTGTCTTCTATAAACCCTGTGCACGGGTCAAGTGGCTCATGCCTTTTGCATGCATTCATTTCCAGCATCCCCACCTGGCAATTTTATGTGAGTGAACATAAAATTTGTTTGAGGTGTTTGGAGTTGGGATCTCAAAATCATTAGTCCCTTTTGAAAACCTTGGCCCTGGATTTTTCATTAGTGAATCAGCCTTTGGATATAAATGCATAAATACATTCCACTCAAAGAAAAGACAGATCTGTGCGTAACAGATGTATGACTAGTCATAGCAACAAGTTTGGAAGAAATTGCATTCTCCATTGCAATGTGTATGACATCTGTCTCTACATTCATTTTCTTTGATGTGCTTCTTTTCACATTCTCTGCTAAACAGAATATTTTTGTTGTCTTTTTTTTTTCTTTCTTTCTTGGAAAGGTTTACAGTCCCTTTCAAGATGACAGCTGAAGCCACTTTTTCTTTCTTAGATGCAACAGGAAAGCTCTCATCACCCTGTTTTTGTCTAGGCTGCTACACTTTTTATAAAAAGAAAGAAGAAAAGGTAATTTAAGATTTTTGTGAAATGAAGATAGACGTGTTGTTAGCTGACTTTTCTTATCCACTTTCGTAATACTTTATTTTATATCTGGCGTTACCATTTGATTTGCTACTTGTATTTCTGCACATTCCCTTGAATGTGTGCAGGTACAAACTTTCTTCAGATAATCCTTCACTACGACAAGATCTAAGAAGAACCTTCACAGCAGGCAAATTAATCCAGATGCTATTTCTGGTTTTGCTAGGCCTGTCTAAGTCTGGATTTGACTTTGCCATATCACATGCCACAAGCTAGTAGGGATGGAGTATGAGTATGATTCAGTCCTGGTCAAGAATGTGAGCGAGCTCATACAATCTAAGCTGTACATCTGAAGTGCAGATGTGGCAGTATGCAGAGCCCCAAATAGAAGAGTTTTGTTTCTTCAGAGTACCATTTTTTGGAACTGTCAAAAGGACATGATTTTGTCTTCTCAATAGCTTTTTGCAAAACACAAATAAACACAAGGATTCCTTGTAGCCTTGGTTTTCAGACAGTTAACCAAATTATTCCAGAAATAAAGGGCAACAGTACATTTTGTTTTAGCATAATGAAATGTATGTTGCTGCTAGGAAGCAACTTAGAAGTGGTATAATTACAGCCCTGACACTTTTCTTTTCCAATTGCACCTTCTTCTGATTGCTAAAAGGCTCCCTAAGAATTGGTTCACGTTAGGAAAAACATAAAAGCTCTAAGTAGCCATAAAACTGAAAAAAATCTCTGCTTTTTACCCATGTGAAGAATTATTCACAGATCTGGCTAAACTAGTGGCAGGTCTTTTTTAGCTAGAGCTTAAAACATCTCTAAGAATCTCATTTGATGCAGGAAAAAGCTGAAGGACTGCAAAGACCTCTTGAGATTCAGACACCAAAAGCTACGTGAATGAATAAGAAAGAATAAATATTTTATCATTTTCTTCTTCTAGTCGTCTTTTCCACTTGACAAGCCTGTGCGACATGTAATAACTAAATTTAGCACAGTTTTACCACGAGAGGGCAGGAATGCTTATCAAACAGTTTTGCCACTGGTTGTTTCACCACTTCTTTGTCAGGAGGGTGACCCAATGTGTTTTCCCTCTGTTGGTATTAAGTACCCCGACAGCTTACCGACATGACAAAATGCTCTGATCCAACAGGCTGACCTGTCATTAGCAGGGCAGATTAATCCCCCTGGATGGTCATGGGGCTCGGGGGCAGGGCCGAATGCGGCCGGCTAAGGCTGAGAGCGAAATCACAGCTCCTGACTCTGGGCTGGCAAAGGCAAGCGGCCGGGCCGATGCTTCGGGCTTCCTTCCCCAGGCAGGCAGAGGGGTGGGTCAGTGCCTGCTTGTCTTCCTTCTGGTGTGGAGCAGGAGCAAGAAGGAAGACCTTCCGAGAGCTTTTTTTTTAAGTCAATATTAGCAGCACTGGCTTATTCATGAAGAATATTTAAGCTTTTCTCTAAGCGAGACTCATTTTGATCAGACCATAACAGTAGCCAGATCTGAACAGTAGAAGACTGTACTGGAGAGAATACTATGTAGAAAAGTTCCAGACTATTATTAAAGTGAAACAGATTTGTGTGGAAAGTCCTGGTTAACTCATAAACAATTTATAAACTGAAGCATTTAGCAGAGCTTGATTAAAGGTTTAAATTCTTGTAACTGTTTGCCAATAAAATATAGTGTTTCACTGTTCCAAAAACCATGTTTTGGAAAAAAAAAATCCTACTGTGGGGCCACTCAGAGTTGTAAGATTTTAATCAGCTAAAATTAAGCTCAGTAACATACATGGAAATATCCTTTCTTTTACTTGTTTTGCTGTAGAGTTAAGTAGTTTCTTTTTTTTAAATGGCAAAGTTTTTCTCCGTGAAGCAAATAGTTGCGATAGTGACTGAATAAACTATGATCAATAGGAGTAAAGAGAAAAAAAAATGAAAAAGTAACCTTACTCTAGTCATAACAATAACCTTACTCTAGTCATAAGAAAAAAGATCTACACAAATTATTTTCCAATAGCTATGCCATTTAATTTATGCTTTTACTGTGCCATCCTCCGGAATAACAGTGCTCAACAAAACTATCAGTTGTTCAAATCTAAAGATTCTTCCCTACTTCTGTCACTGGAATAAAAAGGATTTTCCCCAGCTATAAAGCAGAAAAGGGCATTGCCTTCCTATTACGTAACTTGGCTGTCTCCTATAAGAAGCTCTTGACTTATGCTTAGAAGGTTACATACCTGCTAGGAGATCTATATTCTCAGTGTCATTTTACAAATCTCTGTTCCCCAGAGGTTTTCAAGAGCCATGCTCCAACAGCACGCTACCAGGGTGACTAGGTAGAAAAGCAGGAAACCTTCCAAGATCTCCTCATTCAAGGATTCAGGATTTATTTCTTTGGGCTTTTAAACAGCCCTAATGACGCGTGGCTCTTTCCAAAGCCCTAGCAACATGCGAGGGCGATTCAGCCCGGACTGAGTAACAGCCAGCCACTTGGAATTTTGCTGAAAAAGGAAAGGGCATAGCTGGACAGCATGCACTAACATGGAAACAGGCAAATGGCATAAGGATAAGAAGCCCCTGGTTTGCATGTATTGTCAGGATGCACGGAGAAATTGATACAAGTCAGGACTTCTGCAGAAGCTGTGCAATCCCTGCGCAGATGGATCATCCTATGAGTTTTTGCAGTGAGATTTTGAAGCTGTGAAGAAGGAAGGGTTGTGCTTTAAGATTTCCAGTATTCATCTGCAGGACAATATTACCCACGAACTTGCAAAGGAATGATGCACAAGGTTTCTTGCCCAGGTTCTGTTTGAGTTACACCTGTGGAAAATCTGTGTCATGCTTTGGTCAAAGGCCAGAAGGAATGACTCATTGCCTTTCCTTTGCCTTTTCCTGTATTTTCTGTAGCATAAGAGTATAATAGGTGCAGTGCCCAGGTCTGGATGAATCTTGTGATTTTGCTCTTATGGTTTTAGTTTTTACTAAGGATATATAGCAAAGAAACAGAAAAAGAAAATGTGGGTTATTGTTCTTTGCTTTCTCTTTGTTTCATTTCAAGAGGTACGCTGCAAAAGCAAGTGAAAATAGAGATCACTTTTGTTCTGGCACTTCCTTTCCTGTTCAGTTTTGAACAATGACAACATTTCGGACACGTTTATGGTCTTGTCTTTGAAGCCTTATTCACGTAATGAATCTACTCACCTCTCTATCCCTTCTGGTTATAGAAATCACTCCTTGATTTGTCGCTCAGTGTCTTTCCCATTAAGTGCTGTTCTAGGGAGATCAAATAGGATTTCACAGGATGAAAACTCTCCAGCAGACAATCACCAGGCAATACCTTATACAGGGAGGAGAGCTACAAAAAGCTCTCTTGTCAAGCAGGGACACATATGGTTAATGTTATTAAAATTCTTACTTTCTACCAGATTGACCGAGACTCCAGGTGTTTTAGAGAACTTTTTGTGACAGCAGCACACATGCAAAAGTAATGGCCACAAGAACCTCACCCCTGCCCTTTTGCTAATCTCATAGTCTGCAAAAACATGATGTGAGATTAAGAAATTTAGCATTCTCTATACAGAGTGCTGCTCCTTGAAGAGAAATTAAACTTCTTCCTAAAATGATAGCAATTTTACTGTCACATGTAGGTATCTGAAAAAATGTCTAAGTGGACTTTCTCAGGTGCTAGAATATTTTAGATGTTGCAGGATTTTTCTCTCACCTGAATAGGGCTGGCCAAATACAGGGTATATGGGGATATTTATAAAGAGGTGGATTTAGGGAGGCTTTTAAATTCACAGGTGCAGAGATGTACATTAACCATCTCCCAGTCTCCTCTCAAAGCAAAACCTGAGCAAGCACCTGTGTTAGGAACCTGCAGCTGATGAACAATTTAAAATAATCTGAGTTGAAACTTCACCGAAGAAGATGCTATTTAATCCTGCCCTGTACGGTACTTATCCACACCCTCATTTGTCTTGGTGCTGGTGGGGGCATGTGCTGAGTAAAATCAAAGCACTGATCGAGTTGAAAGTTTACTGAACGAGCAGAAAAAAAAAAAAAGCTACATCGATTGCCTAATCTGGATTATTGTGCTGCCATAGAGGTGCTCATGGGGGCCCAGAGCAGAGGAGGGAGCACCCAGTCCAGAACAGTCAACACCACTATGGCACTTCCAGCAGTGCGCCAGGCTGAGATTCATTTACCGTATTATTTATTAACCTACAGCCTGAGAAACTTGTCAAGTTTGGGGCTTTTTTTTACTTGAATGTGTGTGAGTGGTTTTAGTTTTGAAAGGATTACATTGTTCTAAAATTTGGAATTTGGTATTTTATACACAAATGTAACTTCCCAAAATATTAGCTCCTAGCTTTCCAATCAAAATGTATATATCCATACAGTAACATCTTGTATTATCTCACTGTTTTTGCAATAACTCACTTGCTTTTCTGAAACAATGTTGAGATGATGTTTTCAGAGAACTATGCTCCATCATGATTTTCAGATCTTGCATTTAAAGAATTTAACTTTGTGCTTCTGTATTGTGTAGTTAGGAATAATTTTCCTTTCTGCTTTACAGTGTGTCTACTATTTTATCAGAATTATGAGATCTTTTAATGACTTTACAGTCATAGGTTTTTAAGAGCATTTGATAGTGCACCTTGCAATAAGCACTTGTGAAAATACAGGTACAAAGTGGATGCTCTCTATTCATTTGCTTAGTATTTTTTAAGCAAGAGACTTGTAAGTTCAAGTTTTCTTTTACAAAAATTGTGTTAATTTTTCCCTGTTATATCCTGTAGATTTTTGTGTCTGTAACTTCAATTTTATTATATTTTTTATTAGTTAGTTTGCATGGAATTTATTAATTGCACCTCTCAGCATCCCTTTTTAAGAGCCAAACTTTCATCTTCTCTTGCTGTTCAGGCTCTGACACCAAGGCATGGTGTGCACTCAGGAAACTCTCTGATGAGAACAGGAGCTGGTACAAGATGGATTGTGGGAGTGCACAGCCAGAACTGAGCTAAAGAAGCAGAAATGTGGTAGGAGTCTTCCACTTTGGAAGCTACGAGCTGTCAGACTGGGTCACTCCGTCTCATGAACTGCACTGTGAGACTTCTCCGCTCTGTAGAAATCACCCCTCTGCCAATGCACAGTCATGCAAATTATTCTAGATATTTTGCATTGGCCTTCCTGTCTTTGATCATTTAATGGACTTCTGGCAGTTTTCCTCATTCTGATGCATTTGAAAATGCTTTTATTATAGCTTTTCTTCATTTAGCAATCTGCTCCTCAAATCTATTTCTGTTTTGCTCTATTATGATTTTAAATTTAAGTTGCCTGTATGGTAAGTTATTTATGCTACTCCTTTGAAAGGCTATCTTTTTATGCCTGAAAGCTTTTTTTCCTCTGCTGCTTGACCATACTGGCTATTTTTCAGTGATCCTTTTAGAATATTTTTGTGGATAGCAACTAAACTGATATTTCTAATAACTGGAGACTTGAACCAGACTCCTTCTCACTTGCATTTTAATCAGTGGAATATTTCCATGAAAAGAGGCAGCATCACATCACTAAGGAACAAAAACCAAAAGTCATAAAATCAGAAGATAGTTTGATACAAAAAGTAGTTAATTGATCAAATTTCACTATTGTTTGTTTGTTTGTTTTTTTACTTCCTAGCAAGTCACAACATCTTTAACACATTCATACCTACGGGACTCAATCTTTCTCTGTCTCCTCTTGGCTTTGGAACAAACTACAGAAAATCTGTCTAAAAGCTACAAAGTCACTTGAACAATGTATAAAAGTTGTAAATAGCATTTTGAGAACACAAATAGTTTGGTGTAAAAAACCCCTTCTATTACATTAAAGAGAATGTGGGTATAACCTTCAAGGAAAACTTTTAGAGGAATTCAGGACATAATATTCCAACAATATTTATTGAGATCTGAGTAGTAGACTTCTCTAGGTATCTATTTTGAATCCCAGGCCAACCAGTTTCTGAGGATGGAAATTGCATGAGTTACTCTTTCTCCCCAACTATTTGGGATTTTTTTTTCTGAGAGGGGTAAAAATCTAAGTTCTAGTTGGGACCACACACAGGGTTATGAAGAGGTCAGTGTGAAGGAGATTGTGGTATTTCCAGGATGGAAGTGCCAGACATTTCATAAAGACACATTAAAAAAATTTAACTCAGTTTTGCAGATTAGCAATAAAAATATTTCTATTGTTTTCATAAAAACTCAAGCTCCTCAGTGCTTTATTGGAACCTATGCCTTTGTTAAATCTGAGCTTTTCACAACTTCTAACATCTTCTCAAATTTAAAAGTAGGTCATATATTTCAGCATATGTAATGAAAAAATGTGTGCCAAATATTTGTAAAATGAGTCATAGCAACATTAGAGAGGCTACATCCAAAAATGTGATCTTGAAATCACTCTATTCAAATTATGCCTGTTCCTTAAAGTATAACCTCCATATACACCCCAGTTTTCCTACTGACAACCTCACATCCACAGAGCTATGGATTCTCTGGTTTAGCCATATTTTCTCTGCTTATGCAGCAAGTCTAGAGGTTAGACTGTTTAGCCAAGAAATGAAATAAAGGTAGTTATGAGAAAAGTCTAAAGTACTTTTTTCATTTGAACTTGCAGTTTGAAAAAAATGAATATCCAAACTTTTCTCAGGTTCTGTGATAAAATTCAGCAGCAGACCCCATGAAATATTCAAGTGCTATTATCTCACTTAACAGATACTTGGGAGAGCAGATATTTGCAAATCCCTCTCCAAACAGGCAGTCACAGAAACACAGCTATCACAAGGCCAGGATCGAGGAAAGCGATGAAGTTTTTTAAGTGAGGCTTAGAATTTAAGAACCTAAAACTGAGCTCTTGAAAGCTCCTGCTTAATCTTTGGAGGTGCCCAGACTCTATCAGCACCTCATTTTTCAATGCTGCATTTCCTCAGATGCCTGAATTTTAGGTCTGCAAAGGCTTAAAAGTAAATCACTGTTGACATGACTGACAACAGCTTGGCTTCTGTCTCATATTTAAGTCTCATCAACAGCAGCAAGCTTGGTTTCCCCCGTTCATTTCCACTGCGTACCTCAACTTGAAAGGCATTCTCTCAGCAAACTTGCCAGCATGAAAGGGGAAATGTAGGAGAGAGGTTAGGCTTGTAGCTGAATGGAAAAAGAAGCTTTTAATGAGAGCCTAAACCCTTTTTGGATCTGGGCCTACACAGTTTACCATCAGCATTGCAGGATCTGTGATAATGCAAGAAGTTGAGTCCTACTTTCTACGCCCCAGGCAAATTCTTTAATCACAGAACTATGATTGAAGTTGCCTATAGGCTCATCTTCCTCTCTAGTGAAAGCCTGTAGAAAGCTCAGAAGAAATATTACATCCATTACTAGGTACTGAAGTGGAAGAACTGAATGAAAGAATCTGTAAAGAATAACACAATTAACAGAGAGCTCAAAAATACAGTAGAGAGGCTTAAGTAGCAGGGAGAATTCAGACCAGATATTAGGAAAAACTTCATGGTGGAAACAATGGAGAAGAACAGAAAGAAAGACTGTGGAAGTCTCTGTAAGATACTTCTTTGTTTTTGGGAATGGCAGTAATATTGTAGATCCTGAGCTGAATATCTAAGTTTAGCTCTTGCACTCCTTTCTCTCCTGAGGAACTAAAAAAGGTAGGTTCTTCCTGCTGTGTGCTACTCTAAACATTTTGGAAATTTATGGAGAAATATGAAGTTTAGGATCTATGTATTGAATTTTTCCTTAATTTTCCCTCATATAAAGTGCAATCAAAACTCAGGCTGCAAAGGTCAGGGCCAACACATTAATTAAATTTATGTATTGAATAAGCCCACAAGAGACGCCCTATTTGTCTGAAAACATTTAAAAACAAACATCCTAAAGCCAGAAAGGCTGCTTCTAAACAAATGTGACACCACATGGTTCCAGGATACTGCGACACCTTATACAGAGACTTGAGCAATGCTAATATTGCCATCCTAAACCGAGCGATGACAGACTATAAAATCCTAACGATCAGACCTGCAGCTCCGTACGCAGTCCTGCACAGCAACGTGAGCTATTCGGAGGGGGAACCATGTGAAAATGTACCTTTGGCTCACAAGCTATGCAAGCCTTTGGTGTGGGAAGGGGGTTTTGCTGAGCGTTAACGAATAACGAAAAGTGAAGAGCCTCAGAAGCTCGGCAATGCTGTACCTGCGCAGACGAAAGGCCTCCTGAGGAGACGCATCTGGAGACCCAGCAGAGACCACAGCAGACTCCAAGGCTTCTTTCATGTCTCTCCACCATGCAGCCAAAAGATGCCCTGAGGTAAATTCAGCAGCAGGATAAGAACAAAAATGAAAAAAAACCATTGAAGTTTACTCCAGGGAAGGTGCTTCTAGTCATCCTGTGGCGAACTCGCTTCACCCCCTATCTTTTTTGAGCAACCTACTCTGGGTTGGCTTTGCGACCTACGCATCTAGCAAAGAGCAACCTCATTTTAAACTGTCACGGCCGAGGTGGCCGGAGAGGCCAGACGGAGCCAGCCTGGGGCTGAGGCTGCCCAGGCAGGGTCGGGTAAGGGGACAGAAACCTCTCCCTGCACCGGTGTTTCTGCAGGCATGGCGGGGAAGGAGGCCCTCCCCGGCCTGGCGGCCTTTCCCACAGCCACTCGCCTTCCTGCCCATCGTCCTTCCAGCGCCGGGCAAAACTGAGGTGGCAAAACAGGGGGAGAGAAATGCCAGGTATTCCTCACTAAACCAGCAAAAAGCCGCAGCGAAATCCCGTTTGTTTCCTTTGGATGCCTCCTGGAATATATCACATACCTTCACACAGGCACATATACACATGTATAGCGACTCACAGAAGCAACCAGAAAAAAATACTTCAAAAAATCAAAACCGTCTTTTTAACGATCTCTTCCTGCTCGTCTAGAAACTGTAGAAAAATCACAGCCTGTGTACCCACACCTGTAAAGCATTTAAATGGCTTAAACCTGGCCCGTGTGTAAAACACATGCTGCTGTTGCAGCACCAGTAAACAACATAATGTTTTGTTCCCCACTGTTACAAAGCTCTAGTGCTGGAGCTGTTATACTGATTCTTCACCTGTTACAGCAACTTTTCTCAGGGGAAACCTGAGAAAAGGTTTCTCAGGGGCCTCTGCCCCATTCTCCCCTGCTGAACTCCAGCTTCACTCCCTCTCTGGTGAATTTACCCGACTGCAGTGAATGTTTCCAGTGATGTAAATCTCAAATAACATATTTTTCTCACAACTCCAAGCTAAGTGCTGCCCCAAATCAGTTTGGGAAATGTGTCTTCATGACATTACAGTACAAGTGAAACCAAGTACATTAAAATATAACCGTGCCTAAGTTATTTGCTGTAGGCTTCTGGTGACTCAGCTAAGACACAAGCCAAGCAGAGATGTGCCCATTCCTGACCCAAAGCTTTGCTGTGAGAAGCCCCAGCACTGACATGGCCACCTGAGCAAAACTGTTTTTTCACAGGGGTGGCTGCTGTGCCGGGGGAATGGCATGACTTTATAAACTCGAGCTTTGCCTGCAACATTGCATACAGACCAGAGGTGCTTTATCAGTAACCAAACTACGAATGCTCTGCTGCTGAAATATTTCTAGGGAAAGTACATGTTAGGATGTTTGTTTTGCTCCGTCATACTGACCTACGAGTACGGCTCTGTAGTTCCTGTGTGCAGTTAGTGAAAGTTGTCGTGTCTATGCCGATGTACGCCAGTCACTGCTGAGCCACAGATCTTCAGAAGTACTCCAGAGCCTGTCTCCTTTTTAGGTACCGCTGTGAAGGCATCAGCAGCACCTCCAAAATGACCAGTCAGCCCCCACCGAAGCTGGCGGGTGCCTGTTGTCTGCTGGGGGTCAGTATGCGCAGACCCAACCAAAAGCATGGCAATGTTGCTTCTTGTCATAAATCACTCAGAGCCTGACATTGGATCCGATCTGCATTTCTTTTGGCAGCAATGTGGGGTCAGCACACTCCTCCTCTCATTTCACACTCCAGACATTTATTTCTGCCCTTGCATTGCCCCTTCAAGTGTGTTGGCATAGCTCCTTGGGTGGGCATGTACTGAACTGAACCTGCAAACCAGGGCAGCTGAAAATTAATCTTTTCAGCAATCTTCTTTTTTTCTTCTTTTTCTTCTTTTTCTTTCTTCTTTTCCTCTTCCTCTTCCTCTTCCTTTTCCTTTTCTTTTTCCTTTTCCTTTTCCTTTTCCCTTTCCTTTTTCTTTTCCTTTTCCTTTTTTCTTTTTCTTCTTTTTTTTCTTTTTCTTCTTCTTTTTTTTTTCTTTTTCCTTCCCCTTTCCCTCCCTCTCTCCTTCCCTTCCTAACTTTAATTCCTTTCCTCCATTTACTTCCCTCCTTTCCTTTCCTTTGCTGGATCAGTTCATTGATCTAGTTTGCCCTATAGCTAAAACATTTTTTAGTTTACCGAAGAAGTGGTGTTAAGCTGTGATTAGAGAGGAAATCAGGGATGCTTAAGTCAGTTTAAGAAACAGTCATGCAAAACCATTCCTATACTCACCAAAGTGAAAACAGCCACATTCTCTGTATATTACAATATTCACCTCCTGTGAGTTCAAACCTCAGCTCCACTAATACATTTGTTTGCAGTGATTTCTGCTATGGTGATTGAAGGGTTGATGCTTTTAAAAGCTTCACCCCAGAGCACTTTTGAAATTCCCACTCTTAAACAGTATAGAAATTGTTGACCAAACTGTTTGAAAACTTTGATTTCACTTTTGGCAGGAAGTTTCAAACTGGTTGTTTCCCTGTTTAGAAAATAACTCATATTACATTATAGCTGGTGACTGCATTTGTATTTCTGTGGTGCACATGTACATCCCATGTTTTCATCAGCTTTAATACATTTTGAGGAAATTAAATGTTGTTTAGAGTTGAAAAAGCAGTGGTAGAATCCGTCTTCCTTACATTTTTTTCTACATCTCTATCCATATTTCTAATATATATATATATTATACAAAGACAAAGGTATTTTGCACTTCCAAAGCATTTAATTAATATCTTTAGACAGTCTATATCTCATTGTTGTGTATCGGAACGTATGGGCTTGTTCCTGAATTTGGAGATATATTTTGCACTTGTTCTCCTGTTGTGTCCACTTCACTTTTACAGATCCCGGAAATTCACACTCCAGAAGCTTATCAATAAACAGCTAATCTGCTCAGAGATGCAAAGTCCTTATTTTTTTGTTTACACAACAAAATTAATCTAAAATCAAGTATAAAAACTATTGTCATTTTGCTTCTGAGCATACGTGGGCTTTCAGTGTAGGCGAAGACACATATTGACTTCTGTTTCTGCTAGGCTAAACTAAACCTTGCTTAGGTGAAGATTTTAAGCATTGATCAATGCAATAATATTCAGCATGCAATGTCCTCATCTTCAGTGGCAATTTAACTAGAGTGACTTCAGAGAATTACTTGAAATTTTTGATATAGATCTACTCAAGGAATTAAATGTTTAGTGTTACCCTTTCATTTTGAACATCATGCCACTAGTTTAGTTTGGTGGCACAGATAGCTACACTGAATAAAAATTTTTCATTCAATAGAATAATTTTTAATGTTTTCCTTTTTTAATGAAGGGAAATGCCACTGACTGGCTTCGTCAGGAGGAGCTGAATTGCACTATCTTGTCTTTCTGGAAGAAATGGATCCTGTTTCTCTGATTTTAGATCAGGCTGTCACTAAAATACCTTATCTCAGCTGTTCCTTTCTTTATTCCCTTCAACCACAGAATATAGACTTCAATTTTGAGGCTTTCCACTTCTTGATATTAAGCTATACACTCAGATTTACATGACTACGTACATCAGCACAAATCTCCCACACATCACTATTTTCTCCATCTTTGAGTAGCTGGTTGATACTTACCTAATAACAGAGCCGAACAACTGACAGCACATGGATACTGATTTTGGAAAAATGACAGGTTCATGGCACAAAAGTTGGACTTTTATCTATGGTGTATGGCAAGTTCTTTTCAAATGAAACAAAGAACACCAGCTAAGTGATTCTTGTCACAGTAGATAACATTTTGGAGGGAAAAATAGGAAAGGTTTGAAGTATATTTATAACTTTTCTTATTGCTATGGTTAAAGAAGTTTATATCTATTGATTTATGTCTTGGTAACCCACTTACTGAACTTTCTAAAAAACAAATTTCCCTGAAAAGCACATTATTTGTGAAATCTCCATCCTGCAATTACTTTCTGCAGCTCAGAAGACTGAGATGTCCATGCTACCATAGAAATGTTTCTGTGCTGGGACATATGTGTTTTAGAACAAAAGGAAATTTGCAATTTAGTTTCTTAAAAATGTTCTCTGCATCTTCCTGAGAGCTTATTTAAAATGTGCTACAGCTTGATCTGGTTTACTTGTGCTGGAGTCCACATTAACAACTATTTTAATACATTTTGACATTTGATACATTTGAGAGACTTTTTACCAAGGCCTGTACAAGACAAGGGACAATGGTTTTAAACTGAAAGAAGACAGATTTAGATTGGACATAAGGAAGAAACTTTTTTTGATGAGGGTGGTGAAGCACTGGAAGAGGTTGCCCAGAGAGGTTGTGGCTGCCCCATCCCTGGCAGTGTTCAAGGCCAGGTTGGATGGGGCTTTGAGCAAATAGTGGAAGGTGTCCCTGCCCATAGCAGGGGGGTTGGAATGAGATGATCAAAGGTCCCTTCCAACCGAAACTGTTCTATGATTCTATGGGCTCTAGTACAGGTTGATGCACTTTGGAGACAGTATGTCAAACTGTAAAGAAGTGAGGATAGGGCCCAGATAAAGAGGTTTTTGCATTGTCATTTCCTGGGTGATTATCTAGACAGCTTTCTCTTTCTCCCTCCAAAACTATAGGCACCCCACATTACACTTTATCCCAGGAACAACATGGTAAGATCCAGATCTTCATCTACAATTAATTCAGAGCGCTCCACAGATTTTGACAGTAAGCATTTTTGGCTTTGATCAGATTGAGGACATGTGTCAAGAAGGGCCTAGGCTGAAATGTCTTCCAGCCTTGTTTTCTAGGAGCAGTGGAGGATCTGCATATAAAAGGAGTCTGTGCAATTTTAAACCTAGGACCATTAGTCCTTCCCAGAGTTTATAAGTGCTTCCCAGAATTTATAAGAAGTCTGAGAGGGATGGCAGGGCCAGCACGGAGGAGCTGAAGGCTTCTGTTCCTCCTTAATTTTGAAGCTATTTGGGGGGCTGTAGAAACAGTTGGGTGCAAGACACTGTTGTGGCCTTTGCTCAGGTGCCAACCAGAGTCCTGCACCCCATCTATCCCCAAGTAATTTTCCTCCATTGTGGCAATCTGTTAAGGGACAAACCGACTGAGGAGTCATGTCCTGCAAGAAAGGTGGGGATTCGTAACAGCCTCTTTGTCCTGAGCATCATTTCTCTGCTTCAAATCCAGAGAGAGACAATCCCCTGTGGGCTTGCAAAGCCCCTCCTGAAGTCAGAGAAAGATGGAGGAACCGATAAAATGACTGATAATATTCCCTCTCCTATTTACCCTGCTGTGTCCTGATCTGGATACAATGGGCTCTGCTGGCTTCAGGGGCACTGTGATTTCAAGGCATCAACACCGTGAAAAGGGTTGGCCGTTTGCAACTCAGCATGCACCCGGCTGCTCCCCTCCCTTTGTGGCAGGGCATAGCTGAGTAGATAAGTAACGTTCATGCCGTTTCTGATCTAAATCCTGTTTTCCACCTGTCCTTGTGTCTTTCTCTCTCTCTCTCTCTCTCTCTCTCTCTCTCCATCTCTGTGTTGTCGTTTTGCATGTTGCCCTCCATGCAGGTGGAAAAGCCTAGCGTAAAGCCTTCCAAACCAAAAAAGACCGCAACAAGCCATAAACCCCTGAAAAAGGCCAAAGACAAGCAGATTGCATCTGGCCGGGCTGCCAAGAAAAAGAGCGCCGAGACCTCCAACACAGCAAAGCCAGAGGACAAGGAGAAAAGTAAAGAGATGAACAATAAACTGGCTGAGGCAAAAGAGTAAATGTCACTGCACTTTCTTTCTCCTTTTTTCCCCTTTTCTTTCTTTCTTTCTTTTTTTCTTTCTTCCCCCTTTTTTTTTTCTTTGATTAAATAAAGGCCACAAAATTAATTAGAGGCTTCTAATCTGCTTTTTGTTCTGACTGTATTAGAAGCTTTTCTGTTTTATTTCCAAGGAGGATTAGGGAATCCTTGTTTCTGAGGTCAGGTTGTTCTGCTTTGCCTGCACAACACGGCTCTGCACAGAGTGAGGGACGTGGGAATGCACAAGTGGGGTCATAGGAGATGAAGGTGATGAATCAGCTGTGATTGCATCCAACAGCCTGTCCCTTTCCTCAGGCCTGGTCCTTCAATGCTTTGACGGCGTGGAAGTGCCCGTGGAGCCATGAAGGGGCTGTGCTCTCATCCCATGAGGCCCTTTTGGGGTTGGCCGTTGTTCGGTCGTCTCCCACTGGTGTCAGCAGGTGGAAGGTTTTTTGGAGGCAGGGAGGATCAGAGATTCATTCATGGTGCTGTGGATCTGCTGTAAATCCGCTAGAAGCAGTGGTGTGGCCAAGAGCAATTTCCCCTGGTGACACTGGTGGGACTTTTGCTCCAAGAAGCAACGGGAAAGGAGATCCCGTGCAAATAAAGGGCCATATCCTCCCCCAGGGTAGCTAGGGGGTAGGTCTAGCTGCATCAAGGCAGCTTCATCCATCAACACCACTTGAAGTCCTTGATTTTTAAAAAAGAGGAGTGAGGGAAGATGCAGAGAGCAGTAAAGACTTCCCAAGCATGTGGCAGGTCAGACTAGGTTATCAGCAGGCTGTTCTTCCCTATTGTTTCCCCTAGGTTAAGGATCTTTTTAGTTATTCCTGGTTTGTTTTGAATCTTGGTCTGCTTTCTTCACTTCTGGGGTGCCAGTAGACAGAGCTAGATTTCAGAAAGAGGTTTAGTTTGCAGACGTGACCTTCCAAGGGGTAGAAAGAAGTGAGTCACCAAGGTTGGCTGGAGCTGTCAGCCCCCATTGTTTTGACTCTGCCAGCTGTTGGAGTTCATGTTGGCTCATGAGCATCCTAAGAGGACCATAAACCAGTTGCTGGGATCCCTAGAATCCCTCCAGGCAAGATCTCAGGGTTTCAATCCTATTTACTGTGCTCTTACTCTAGGAAATCCCCATGCCCAGCAAGACCAGTTTGAAAGCTGTAAACACAGCAGGACCATTTGTCAGTGAGTATGAACTAGCCCAACAGACTGGCATTGCATACCCCAGAATCTGGGTCATTGAGTCAAGGGGAGCTGGGAGAGGTATGGTCCCAATCCAAATTTACGTGCCTAACTTCTGGATTGGGTCCTAAATACATAATGATTAATCTTGATCCCACCAAACTGAGCTGTTAAACTCTGCTGTAGCAGAGTAGCTGCAAGTCAAGATGCAGGGTTCTTTATTTTTGCAGCTCAATATTTCTATCCTAACATGCAGTCCAGCCTGAAACTTTCAGAGAACAGACAATTGGGAAGAACGAAGAGAGATGGGAAGTAGGGTAGGGAGGTGGTGTAAGAGGAGAGTATCAGAACTGTGTTGCTGTAGAGATGTTCAAATGAGGAAAGCCTTGCTGCTAGGATATTTTAGAGATGTGAAACTATCTAACAGAAAAAGGGATGAGCCGGGAGGGTGAGGATTCCCGTTTTGGGGGTCTCACCCCATTAAAATTGGGTCTTTTGGAAACATAAATGAGTGGTGGACTACAAGGCTGAGAGAAAGTTTCCAAAGAGGAGGAAAGCTCTGTGGTATACAGATAGTGACATTTGCTGGCCTTAGTAATGAATAAATGCCAAGTTCAGTGTATTGTGTGATTTGTCCTGTTTGCCTTGCGCTAACAGCCTAAACCTTTGAGTATAAGTAAGTGTAGTGTTCTGAATTCAGTGGTGTATTTCCAAGCTTAGCTGTGTTAGAACTGTGTGCTATGAGCTAGTCAGGTTGTGTATGTGGAAAATATATATTCATATATAGAAATATATATATTTAAACCTCCAATGTTTAGGAGGAAACCAGGGAAATCCTCCAGGAAGTAAAACTGTGGAAATCTTTGCGAATGTAGTGCATTTTTTGATGTGCATGCTCCATGGAGATGCTGACCTGTCCATATTGACCATTGCTTTTCTGAGTGCTCAGAAGCCCCTGCAGCACTGCTCCAGTGCAAAGCTCAGCTCTGTCTCCAGAGCAGCTCGGCAAAAGGCTTGCGTTGAGCTGGTGGAGAGGAGCGTCGCTCACAGCTCTTCCCACCCCATCACACAAGGGACAACTGGCCAGAGAAGCCTGAGCTTCCATGACTTGGTGTGATTCCTTGGCATTTAGATGCTTCAGGCATCTTCACACTCTTCAGTAACGTCCTTTCCTATCGCAGGATATAGCAACAGCCGTGAAGGTGACGTGTCTCAGCAGGCAGAACATGTCAGGAAGGCACGTAGACAGTTACCAATAGCCCAACACACCAATCTCACTCTACGTAAGGAAAGACCGTGACAAAAAATTCGCCCTATTATTTTTTGGCCCTAAGTTTCACATTGAGACACCACGCTTGCCACCATTTCACTTTGAATTCAATGTGAATTGAACCCTTGACTTCAAGGGTAACCAAATTTTGCCCAAGGAACAGCATTAAGATGCTCAGACCACCTAATCCAAGCATCTTCATGACTCTGGATCAACTGCTCACCATCCAGGGCTTCAGGATTGCTTCTTCTCGGTGAAGACTATCCATCACTGTGTTTAAATGAAACATGCACAGTGAGTGGTCAGAGTATGGCCTTATGTCTCCTTAATACATGAAGTTTTTTGGTGGCATCTAACTACAAAGCTAGGTATGAAGAGCTGGCCAGTGGTCTAAATTCCCTTTCTAGTGAAGGAACTTTCCAAGGGCCATTGAGCGACCTATTTTGGACGCCTCTCTTTGGGTGGGGTAAATGATCCTCGGAAGGTTTCAATCTTTGCAGAAAGAGCCTGGGAGACTAGTAGGGCCTGAGGACCTCCCTCTCAGAAAGCAACAAAATAGGGATATAAATCCTGGCCTTTGCTCCATGTGCACCAGGTCCTCAGTGTACATCCAAGCACACAGTTTAGCATCGCATTGAATGCCAGGAACTGCAGCAGAGTCAGGCCTCAGGGTGAAATCCTGCATTGCTCTACCTTCCACAGCCTTTATGCCCATCCGACCCACTCAGGTTTATCAGAAAGGAGACCAAATCTCTGCCGTTTCAAGTTCACTTTGGACTCTGAGCTTGTCGATCCCACTGGGAAAGAGTGCTCTGCTGTTCTGTGTTTCCAGCTACCACAATGCTGATTCTGTTTCACTGCTAAATTGTAATATGTTTTGCTTTCCTTGTAAAAAGAAAAAAAAAAATGTTTTGCTTTTTACCCTGTGAAAGTTCCTATGCTGTCTATTGCCTGCTTTCTCATTTTCACTGTATTGTACTGTTACTCCTTTCTGCAAAATGGTGCTAACTGCTGACTGAGCTCCTGTTTTCTGACTGCTTTGCACACCGATCACCTGCTTCTTCATTTTGCAACGTGTCCAGTGTGAAAACATGGCTCCCATGAATTCCACAAACTCTTGCCTCTTGGAGGCAGATAGGAAGTGTCTAATTAATATTTTGTGGCCTGGGTTTGGTTGCATATCACGAATTGTCTCTTGTAATGTGTTAAGCACACCTCTTCGTGGTGCTTTTTCATTCTTGCTGTTCTAATGAGAATGACACACACAAACACACACACACACACACACAAATTAATGTATAGCCAATTGATTGTGACGTGCTTGTGATCTTTGCTTGCTCAAAGGGGTTTTTTTTCCAATGATAAATAAATGCTAAAGACGAATACCACCTCCTTGACCTTGTTTTCTCGATAAGAAGCACAGTTAAGTGAAAGAAACACCCTTCCAACCGTAATCAGATGTGTGTTGCTTAGAGCCTCCACTTCCATGCCTGCCGTAGGGACAACTGAGCTGTCACAGTCTGACTCCCTTTAGATGGCCGCTAACCACAGACTAGCCTGACGTGAGAGCTAAGCGTTTGCAAATGTGAAGATGGACAATGAAGTCATGTGGACGGAGCAGGTAGTTTGCTTTTTATTTTCTATGCAAACGGTGTCTCGAGCAGGAGGTCGGTGCCCGCAGGCTGCTGCTGCGCCTTGCTCGTGTCCGCGTTGCAAGGGACGCGTCCACTGGGTCAGGGAGCAGAAACCGAGCCCCATCGAGAGCTGGAGGGAGGGGAGGGGAGGTGGGTGAGATTGCTTAATTAGACACCTTTTCCGACTACCTACAGCTTTTGCTTTGGCCCAAAACCACCTGAAAGGCCCGTGAGAGGGGTCAAGGGCCCGTAAATCCTCATTGAAAGGAGGTGGCAAATTCTTGCGTTGAGCACCTCCAGTGTGCTGCAAGCCTAGCCACCGTTGAACAGGCACTTGGCAGTGTCTGTGGAAGTGCAAAGCACTGATTTTTGTATTGATGAAAGCGTTGGCTATCTGGAGAAAATGATGATTGAGACAGTAGTAGGGCTGAGGACACAATTTTATTTTAAATGGTGAACCCTAATCTTAGTTTCATCTCTTTTTTCTTTTAATTAGCCTGTAAGCTCCTGCCTGCAGTTTTTATTTTTTAATCGTGTTTTCTCTTTTAATGGATATTCCAATCACTTCCCCACCAACCTAGGGAAAATTGTCTGCATTGGGGTTTTATTCTGAAAACTTTCCTCCAACATAGCTCTGCTGACTTCCATGGAGCACCAACCCTTTTCTGCCTTACCGTTTCTGGGTACTATTTCTCATCCCTGCCTGGTTTACAAATCAATTTCTGAATTTATTCCACCTGTGACTACATGCTAATAACAGTGCTGCTTTCTGATGTCCTGCGGTATCACCCTGCCTTCCCTCTCCCTTCCCCACCAGCTTCATCCATTCATCGATCACACATAACTATATGATCTTCAGAGTGTTTCAGCTGAGCTGTAGGTCCAGAGATTTATCATTTCACCCCTCCACAGCTGGTATTGGAGAAAATGTTCATTGTTAAAAGATTGGTCATTGATGGGGCTTATCTGTGACGATCCATGTTGGCCAGAAAAATGTTCCTCCCGTGACACAAAGGTACGGGGTCTTTCCATGCTGCGGCATGGAAGCGTAATCCATCTGGTCCCACCCAGCTGCCCACACCCAGTGCTGGAAAATACGCCTTTGCCGCCCTATCGTGCTCTGAACTTGCTCAGCATGGCGAAGCCTTAAACACCCAAAGGGGCAGGATGCATTTCGAAGAGACAGTAGGACCTACTGGGCTGATGAGAGGCACGGGGACCTGGGCTCCCTGGTCTTTAACCATCACTGTCAGAACCCGCTACTGACTCACCCCTTAATCTTTACCAAGTCGTTACTGACTGGCACTGCCCACCTATTTCCAAGGATGGCTGTGAGAACGATGTCTGTGCAAAGCGCTGGAGGTGGGTTACTAAAAATGAAATGCTTTGTCTTTTAAGACCATTCAGTGTGGAGGCGCTGGCTGGAGTAAAAATAGTCCTAATTCTCCGTGTCGATGTCTGGTGTGGGGACGAGGAGGGGAGAGAAAATATTGGTGTGTGGAATTTAAAGAGTCAAGTCAGCTTCTCACACTCTTAAATAACAGAGCATCTGAGCGCGGCTTTGCAGGGGTGTCACTTTGGCTGCACGGTGTAAGCAGGATAGCCTGCGTGTTTCCAATTTTAATCAGTTGCTTTCAAATGCATCCTGTGCGGAGGGGTTCAGCACCCGCACCCCGCAGCCTTGTGCATGGGTGGATGAAGAGGTTCCTGCTCTCCATCCCTCCATCCAGTTCCGTGCATCAAACAGGAGCTTAAGTGCCTTGGGCACAGGACTGAGATTTACTGATTTTGCCACTTCCAAATCTCTGAGCTTCCTCCGAAAACCTCAGTTATCATTATTACATCCCTTACTGGTAAAGCAACGTCAAAGAATGAGTATGGGTATTTCATCAGCCGACGTGTCAGCCCTTATACAAACACAGCCTCTTGTGTCGCAATATCCTTTGGATTTAGGGTTTATTTAGAGATGTGCCAGTGCAGGAGAGAAAGGGACTTTTTAAGAAGATGTCTCTGTCACAGCTGGTACCTCCCAACATCCAAGGAATAACCACCATCCCCAACAGCAACAGCAACATCAAATAAAGAAGAGGAGCTGTACAGGAAGAAGAAATTCCCTAGTACGAATGTGATGACATGGCCGTGGTCAGCACTAAGAACAGTATCTTTTGCACAGTGGGAAAATATTGTGGTGTTCAGACACGGGCTTCAGCTCTCCCTGTGTCCAGCAGTGTCATGGTAAGTTTGATCCAATTGGGGATTTGACAGCCTGCTTCTATTTACCTTTATTCACATGAGATTTCTGGGTTGGAAGCAATTCCACCAGTACCACTGGTTTTACTCACCAGCTCAGAGGTTTGCAATGAGAGGTAGCACATCTCTGAGTACTTCAGGACTGGTGGTTTATGACGAATTACGGATTGCCTGTAAACAGCCTTAATTTCTGTTGCAGGGTGCCTTGGAAACAGCTCCCTAATCGTGACTGTTGTGTGGAGGAGATGTGAGCCCAAGGATAAAAGAAAAGCCTGCTAATGGATTGAAGGCATCTTTATGCTTTCTAAAATGCCAGCTTTCCCTGCAGGGAGTCTGCTCCACCGAAAACCAACGGCGAGGACCAGCCGCCAGAAAAATGATGGATGAGGATTAGTGACAGATCTTGCGATATGTGAGAGCAGTGAGGAATAATAACTGTTCCTTCAAAGCCGGCAGTTCAGTGCTGAGAGATGGAAAGGGGGAAACATTTTTGAAACCTCCTCGTCATCCGCCCACCTCCCACCCCACCCTACCCTGAGACACACAGCAACCTCAAGCCCCTGAGCAGAGCTAGGTCTTCCCATGTCTCCGTGGGGAGCCGGAGCCCTGCATGCCCTGCCTGGCTCTGGGAGAAGTCTGGAGAGCTGGGTCACAGCAGAGGGTGAGGAGCACCTTCCATGGTGCGTGGTGGAGGGGATCTCACCACATAATGGCTGAGGCAGATGGGTCTGTCCTCATCACTTAAGCAGCACCCAGGAGCTCTTGATGGTGCCAGTACCCGATGGTCAAGGTAGGGAAATCCTGAGAGTAGTCCCTGGTCATTGGACTGACCTGCTCCTTGGCCTGGTTCAGGATTTAGTACCCAACTGAGGACCAATTCACTATGGCCACCTTGTTTGGAGCCAAAAGATTTGTCAGCAGGGACACGAGCCAGCAAGGCCCCTTTAATTTAGTGAAATAGTGATTTGGAGTCACAGGGCGGTGGATGTCCTTGTCCCCGTTGCCCCTGCTCCCACCTCTCTCCCCAGGTCTCATGTCTGATCAGACTTCTCTGTCCCTGTCGTCTCCTTCCTATGCAGTCTTCAACGCCCTCACCATTCCATCAGACCCCACCTGCCCACCGTGCTGCTATTCCTTTTTGCCGTCAAAATCATTTTCCTTCCATCTTCCCTGCCAGCTTTTCCGTGTCTGTCCCACAGCTGCTTCTCCAACCCTTTGCTTTCTCCCACCTCTCCCCCCCACCCACCACCTTTCCCCCCCAGGTCATCCTAAATAGCTCTACCAGGAACCTTCTCCTTCCCGTCCTCCCCAAGTTACTGTCTCGTGTCCTGTCTCTCTTGGACTGTAAGCCTTTTCCTTTGCCTGTACTGTGTGATAACGCTCACTTCTTAGAATAAAAAATACCTCACCTACCGACTGCCCTTTGTCTCTCTTGTTTCTTGTGTGGCTTCAGTAGATGTGTCTGCCAAGTGCGCTGTGTGTCTGTCCTCGTGGCCCGTGCAGCAGTCGGTCTTGCTGCCGCAGCTCTACCCATAGTCTTTTGGGATGACTCTGCTCGTGTTTTTGTTCCCTGGTACCTTCCTTTCTTTTTTACAGCCAGAGAGACAAGCTTTGTTGTCTGTGTAGGAGCCGGGCGTATTCAGAGCTGCATGAACCTTCTGTCCTTTGCAATTCTGGTGCATCTGATAAAGAGGTTGGCCTTTCTCCAGCTTCGTGCAGAGATGTCCTGGGCTGGCAGGTGGCTCAACAAATGCAGCAACTGAGGAGAATGAAGGAGAAATCTTGTAGCCGAGAGCAGAAGCAGCCGATGGTAAAGGAACTGCATTTTCCGGCGCAATACAGAAAACAGTGGGCAGAAGTGTGTCAGTGGAAATCCAAGCAGATGCACCTCTCAGGGGAAGAAGCAGAAGCTGGCTTAGCAGCAGGACACATTGCAGAGACGGATGCCCAGGAGGCCTCTTGCGGTTCAGAAGGTGCCCTGAACATCTGCTTCCTCCATCTCGGCTAGGACTAGACCTGCCCATGGTCCCTTCGACCTGTGAGTACAGCGGGGACCCAGTTGTGACTAAGTCCCAGGTGGCTCCAAGGAGATTCCTTATCATGCGGAGTGAGCAGCTGAGCTCACAGCATGGCCATCAGTCTGGTTTCATGGGCCATCTGCAGAGGTTAGGTCTGAAGACCTAACTCAAGGCCAAACTGAAGCTGGTTGGTGGACATGGATGGGAGAAGGATCAAGCAGTGCTCAGCTCCCTGGGCTTCCTTCAGTGCCTGTTCCTGTCCTTGGGTGTGCAAAAGCAGACAGAAGAGATGAAATGTGTGGGGAGCTCCAATCCTCCTCAGCGAGGAGCCTGGAGATTTCATCTAGGACAAGCGAGACCTGCAGCTGGGTTGTGCTTGACATCTCCAGGCTCCAGGGATTTCAGTGTAGATACTGGAAAGAGGCAGTGGGAAGGAGGATGCCTTGGTGTAGGTAATGCCCTGCATCCTTTCCTATGTGCCACCATGACCTGCTCTCACCTGCCATGCTTGCACAGTGTTGCTGCCTCCTCCTCCAAACTCTAGACTCCAAGAGTGGAAAACCTCTAGAACAACCTAAAACAGCAGCCAACAAACTCAGCTGCATAGTTTTAGGGACTCAATAGTATTTAGGACAAGATTCCTGCATGCCACTGAGGTCCCTAGCTGACCTTGGAGGTAAATTGAAGTCTTCTAACTTCTAAATTTCTGCTACCAGAGCTTTGTAAGAGCTTGTATATCTATCTGCTGCTTTGCAGGTGGACATTTGTTTAAACTCTGAAGTGCCGAGCTCCTTGTTGCTCACCTCACACCCACATCAGGCCAGATTTCACAGCCAGACACTTTTTCTTCTTCAAATTGGTGCACATTTCCAGGGCCCTCCAAACCTATGCAAGCGATAGCAACTCCTCTGCTTGCTTAGGTACAGACCTAGGCTGAAATTCTTCATTTCCCTGCTGTAACTTACAGGGTTAGCCCCACTATTTGATGCTGTTGCCTTTTCTAGGGAATGTAACTGAGACCAGTTACTAAGTACAACCTTACGGCCATTTTTCAGGACAAAGACAACTTATATTTTTGTTGCTGTTATCACAGACAGCAAACTTCAGTGCATAAAGGGCAATAAAGCATTCAGAAGAGAGAAGTGACTCGCCACGTCCTACAGCCTAATCATTAATTGCATTTGCCCAGGAATCAATGAGTTTGTATCTTCTGAGGAACAAAAACCTACCAATGTCCTCCTGGGTGAGGGCTCTAACCAAAAGGTCAGTTCCTCCACAGAGGAGAGCTGTCTCCTCACCTAAATTCTCTGAGAAAGAAAGGACAGATTTCTCATGGTTCTTTTTAAAAAATGGCCCTTCAGCACCAAACTTCACAGTTATATGTGCCTGGGGCTATTTTGCTGTGTCTGAGCCACCAGTAGAGGATTCCTGCTGCTTCTAGTTGCTCTTGAAGGCAACTTTCAAATTTCCATGTGTCTGGAGTTGGGTCTGTCTATACAGACTCCTAACAGTTCCCGAATAGATAAATTGCTTTGAATGAAAATAACTTTGCAGAAGAGGATATACATAATCAGCTCTTTTTGATACGAGGCCACCAAAACATCAAGACCTGAATCCATAGAGGAACAGGGATGAGCCGTGAGCAGATCCTCCACATCTGTGAAGAACGAGCTAATGTTGCTGGAGCCCATCACCATCAGAGGCAAGTTTAGACCCCAAGTCACGGGATCCCATCTCCCTGTTGGTACACCAGGACCGGCGAAGAGGAGACTGTGCTACGTGTGCTCATGGTGGTCATCCGTCGGTGATTTCCAGACACAGTGGGCTGCCTCTGGGAGATGAACCCCTGCTGAATTTCATACTCTTTCTGCATCTCTCTCTCAGATGTAACCCGAGTAATGATCTGTCACCTCCAGTTCATCTCCTCTGCATTTCTCACCTTGTCACATCACATAATTAACCCAACAGTTTGCATCCAGCAGCCCTCATGAGAGCAAAGATCTCCAAACTCTTTCCTCACTTGGCTAAGACAAAGATGATTTGTAAATGTTGCTGCTTGTGTGTTAGGACTCGTTACGTTTCAGGATCGGGCTTTCCTTTCAACCCCCCTGATTTGCACCTTCCCAGCTCACCCTTCCCAAGGCTGGTACCCAGGGCCGGACCTCGCCGTGCAGCCCTGCAGAGCGCAGCCGGGGCTGTTCCCCTCCTGGTGAGAGGCTGTGCAATGCTGTGTTGTCCCTGAATACCGATTCCTGGGGAAAATAACGTAAATACCTCCCCCTCACACTCCTTCCAGTTTAAAACACGTTTGAAATCAGCTTTACTGGGAAGGACAGTCACACAATTATCTGTACTCAATGCAAACAAAGAGAAAGCCAGGGGACGGGGATGGGACACAGCCCCTTTCTCTTCCAGGAGGCTGGGTCTTAGCCAGCCTGCGCACACTCGTGAGAAAAGAGTCAACGGATTAAAATGAAGAAGTATCCACCATGCAAAGAAGCACCACGTGCACCAGCTTTCTTGACTGCCTCAACAGAGAGGTACCACGTCACGGCGGCTGAGAAGGGCGAATTCCCCTGGTGACTCTAGCAGGGGCTAAGGGAAATACTGATGGAGGGCGGTTTCAAACAGCTAATGTTGCTCCAGGAAGAGACGATTTGGGGCTTTCATGCTTTATTCTGAAATGCAGGGCAGCAGCAAGAGCAGGGTTGGACACCAAGGAAGAGGTGGGATTAGTCTGGTGTTGACCCACCTACACACTCTCCACTGGTGAGGATGTGCAGGCATCTCCAGCCTTCTCCAGAGACCCGGCAAGGGGTCCTGTCCTTGCAGATGTCTGCATCAGCAGTGTGGACCTGGTCTGTCCTGACAGCGGGGCATCTTTCCAAAGAGGAGCTACCCTGCATTGTCCCCTAATCCCTTGACTTATGGTGCTGGGCTCACCTCATTCCCATAGGAACTGGTAGGCTGGAAGGACTCAGCAGTTTTCCTACACTGGGGACACAGGGAAAAGGCCTTACCAACCTCTGCCAACAGCTTCTGGCAGCAAGTGTCTCTTCACCCTAAGCTCGAAGGGCAGGAGGCCGGTGAGTATTTGAGCAAGAGGTGTCCTGCCAGGGCTCTCCACGTGGTCCTGCCCCACGAGCCTCTCGCACAGGGATGGTTAGACTCGTGCGTCGGGGTTGGGCTGGTTCCATGGACCAGGGAGATGGTAACTAGCGCCTGTTCTCCTGGCCATGCTGTCAGCCTCTCCTTCCTTCCCTTAACCTGCAGGCTGGAACCATTCCCTACACGAAGACAACGTCAGGCTCGGGGACGAAGGGGGTTCTCCACAGTCCCTTAATGCAACCGCTGTGCAAAGCCGCCCATTGTAAAGCTGAGCAGGTTTCTCCTGCCTCTCCATCTGCTTTCCGCAGCCTCACAGATCCCTCCCCATCCATCACACGTCTCTCCTCATCCCTGGAGACCCTCCTTCTCTTCCTCTCTCCTAATGAAGATTGATTCCAGATTGATTCCCTTGTTCCCTACAGGTCTTTCCTTCCCCAACTCTCCCTCTGCACTTCAGCAAGACCCGACCTTCCCTCCAGCACCCATCCAGAGCTCCTGGCAGCATCTACCCTCACTCCCAGGCTTTGTTCTCTTACGCTCCCACCCGCGATTACCCCAGGTGCAGAGCTGGCCCCAGAGCTGATCCTAACAGGCATCCAAGGCCTTGGTGCCACCGTCAGCTCCTGGTGCCTCCTGGGGGGGCACTGAGCAGAAGGGGTGCTCTCAAGTGGGGGTTAGCCTGTGTTAGCTGGCCTTGCTTTCCTGTCGGTTGTTTTAAGAGGCACCGGGTGCTTCCTGAGGAGCACAAGAGCTGGGCTCCCCTGCATTATAGAGCTTCCACCACCCACCTTGAGGGAAACAAACTGCTTCTTTGTGAGAGAATTTTACAGCGAGGTGCTCGTTCGATGCAGGTTATAATCAATTGGCAAGCATTTTTCATAGCTGGTGGGTGGGCCTGATCCTGGTTGCAGTTGAATCAGGGGCTGGGCAAAAAGTCAAGAGCTCCAGCCCTCCTAATTTGGTGGACATCCGTGGGGTTTGGACCAGGACCAGGCTCACCAACCAGCCTGAGGACATACCAAACATGTTGCGGGCTGCTCGGGGAGTGCTCTGCAGAGCCGCTTGTCACGGGGCAAATTCCAACCCGGGGATGGCATTTTGGTTTTGTGCACCAGCCGATTGCTCTGACAGCTTTGCAATGATGTTCTTTCTCTGCTTCCAGGACCCCTGAAAAAAACACTGGTGCTACAGACCAAGAACCAAGTACCTTAGTGCAGGAGCAACGCACATGAAGTTGAGCACTTTCTTCCGAGCGGCGGTTGGAGCAAATATATAGTCTGCATGAAATGTGTATCGTCTGGCTGGCATACAATAAAGCTGATGAGCAGAGCTGAATGGCAGTTTCTCTTGTCTCTCAAGCACTGAGAAGTCACTGTCTGCAGGATCTGTGTGATGCAGTTAGCATGTCTGTGCCTTGATTTATATTCAGTAAAGTCAGAGAAAGAAAATGGGTCCAATTCTCCCTTTATTCATAGCTGTGGAACGGCACTGGTTTCAATGGTCTCTCTAGTTTACACGGGAAACAAAGAGATTAGATTCACTTCCATAACTCATGGAATTTTAATATTGGATTTCGGAGATTATCCTAGAAGCCTGGTTGATAACATCAGCAGCTTTTCTCAAAAATCCTTGGAAAATTTAAGGCACTATAAATTCTTAACCACTGTCAGGAACACGGATTTGGAAGTCCCCAGGTGAAGCACACCTTGTGCAACATCTGGCAGATCCCCTTGTCATTGTGTTGTAGCCAAGAACATCTCAGACCTTTTTCTGAGACTGTAAACATACAATTTGTTCAATTTGCCATCTAGGGCAAAGGCTGTACAAGACACCAAAAACTTGCTGGCAAATTAGTGGTTTTTCTCAGCATTTTTTCCAAAAATGTTTCACTGAAATAATTGTAAAGTACGAACTGGAAATGCTGTAGGAGGAATGCAGCTGGTTCATGGGATTAGCAGGTCTGGTTGTTCTGTGTGCACATCTTTTCTGGGTGAGGCTGCCTAGGTCCATAAGATGTACGCAGCACATGATGGAGATGGAGTCCAGCCCAGCCTGTCCCCTGTCGATGGCCAAGTGCATGAAGTACCCAGACTGCAGTTCCAGCAAGGCACTGGCCCAGCACACTCCAATAAATACTTGTAGGTTTAGGCTGAAGTGTTATAACACTCGGAGCTGGGATTTGCTTTATTTTCCTCAAGCGCTAACTTTAAGCAGCAGGCTGCTCTTCCTTCCCAAATTAATTATGCAAGGCAGGTACTTCATCAGAAGTGGGGAGAACTGGGCAGCTTCCGTGGAGCAGGGCAGCTCCAACGCCCTCCAAAACCAGAGGGTCTGATTTGCTGGGTGTAGTTAAGAAGGAAACTGCCTTGGGCTTGGAGGAGTCATTCAAGTATTTCAAAATGAAAATGCAAGTCCATGATACACATCCTCCTCCACCTATATAAGCTCTCCTCCTATACAGACCCCTGTTCTGTGCAGGACTAAATCAAGAGTGATTCCAGCCATGGCTGGACAAATTTTAAAATTAGTGACTGTTTTAGGAGACCCAATATCTCCTTCAGTTGCAGGTACCCTTGGTTACTACTGCTCTTTGCTATTCATATTGTACTACTGCTAAGGCACCCTGTGAGGGCGAAAATCCCAAGGGTGCCAAGAGCTGTACAGACACGGGACAAAACCACAGACGCCCACCCAAAGGACCGTGAAGGCAAAGCAGGGACCTAAAATTGCCTCAAGCTCCTGACGTTCACGTTGTGGCGAGTTCTTTTTGGCGACAGGAAGGTTGGGAAGCGCCTCCTTGTTAAAGGGATAAAATACAGAGGAATATTTGTAGCGACAGCGTTTGTACAAGCCAAGAAGAAATTCGAGTAAATCCAATCACTGAACCATTGCAAAGCACCTCCGAGAAGATGTGAATAGTAACTAATGAAATATTCAGTACAAAGGGAAGCAGATTACATGCCTGCGAATAATTGTGCCGAGCGTGTGCCTCGCTCACTAGCTGAAGGGTCCTTGTTACACATGATTAAGTAATTAACTTTTTTTGTGTATAATTACCAAGATTGCACAAGTATTAGAGAGGAGCCCAGTCCAAAGCTCCAGCGCCAGACGTCGGTGGCCTGCAGGAGGTTTTGCTCCAGATCCCTGGAGCTGCTGGTGTCCCAGGGAAGCAGGACCTGGCAGGCGTCTGGCTGTTGCTCTCTGATGTCTCGGGGCCCATCATTTGTGTCTGAATCAGATGCACCCAAGGAAAAAAGGCACCACAGATCCAGTCAGCAGAGGATCTTACCTGTACACAATTATTTGTAGTAACTTAGACATCCATGGTGAAAAACGTGAAAAAAAAACCTTGTTCTCCCTTCAGTATCTGATCTTCATGGAGCTGGCTTGGAGGGGCAGAAAAGCCAACCCTAACATTCACTAAAATGAATATTTTCTGCCTCTTCAGCTCCCTGAAGCAACTCAGCACAAAGTGAAAGCGCAGGAACAAGTGGCCACCAACTTTCATTTCATCAGTGGAAACTGTGGGGAATTGTGTCCGAAGTAGGAAGGTGAAATTTCACAGAGGTAGATTTTGAAACAGCAGAGTTGATTTAAATGCTCACCCAAATCAAGGCAGAAGATGCCCACTTCAGAAAACATTTTTGTAACTCATAAATAACCACATAGTTTTCTACCAGACTAGGTATGATATTTCAGACCAACCAACCAAAAAAAAAAAAAAAAAAAAAAAATTCATTCCATATAGAAAGGCAGTGTTCTGATTTAAATCAGCATCTCCCCCTTCTCACCCCAAAATTTTCATGCTGCCACAAACTGGAATACTTACTGTTTATGAAAAAAATAACAATTTTTATATCCTGGCAGATTCTGTTCCCCATTGCTAATATTTCCCTCCCCTTTGTCCTGGTATCAACTGCTATCCTCAGTCTCTTGCTTTCTTCCACTTCTCTTTCCATTTTGCTTTTCTTCCCCTACATAATATGTCCCACTCAGGTTCCTCCTACTCTCAAACATAATTGAGTTACCAACTGTCGTATTGCCCACCTGGCATACTGTATATAATTTCCTACCACGCTTGTCTTTTCAGATTGCAAAGTATTTGTGCCTGGGAGTTTCCCTCATTTTGTGCTATTCGCTGCTCTGCCTGTCTTTCGCTTATCCTGAGGTATTACTGTAATAGACGTGATTAATAGGAATTATCCTCCCACTAGCAAGACTAATTCAATGCAACTGAATTTTGCGTGACTGCTTTTATCTGTAGCGTACTTGGTACATCCTTAACAGCCTTGGCTGTGCTTTGTATCAGCAGCGGTGCGAAGCTGTAAGGCTGAGGGAGAGGAAGGAATCCCCCAAGCAAAGCCAGGGCTAAAACAGGAGCAACACAGGAGACCAGAAATTAGAGCGAGGGAAGAAAAGGGATATTTCCAGATCAGAAATGAAATGCAATGGAGGGAGGTAGAGGCAGGAGGCAAAGTTTTCTGTTCCCCCCCTCCAGGAGCTGGGTAATAAAACTGGCCCCTAGAGAAGAGGAGCAGAAGTACTGCAATAGGAAAGTGTTCAGGAGCGTGTTTCGGACTGGATTTCACCCTTTGTAGGTCCTGGGCTTCACAGATTTGAAGACTTCTGCTGCTTTTCAGGGAAAAACATTACCTGGGGCTGAGGAGATGTGTAAAGTTCACAGGAGAGGTTTTGCCCACCAGCGTGAACACGGATTAATGCTGCACAACTCCTTATCTGGTGGGTTATTTCCATTTACTGAGGCAGTGACTGAAGGAGCTCGGTGGCCGGGGATTGCTCCCAGACAGATCCATCCAGGACCAGGCCAGAACCGAGGAGGGGGGTCAATTAGGATTTGAAGCCAACAGCATCCATGGTGTAAACTGGCCAAAACTGCTGGGTTTGCATCTGTTGGATTTGCCTGCCTGATTTATGGGCCACTTCCTCAGAAGGGCGTAAATACCTGCAACTGGATTGACTCCTTGCGGATTTACACCAGCCACGTCTGTCCAAATGGCACAGAATATCCAACAGCTCTTTTTTAATGCTGTGAATAGCATGTTGGGTTTGGTTGGTCCCCCCCCGCTCCCTCGCAATGATTCCTAGATGACTTATGCTCCCTTTGTTTCTTCAAGGCTCTTAAAAATCCTGACCTGAATTATTTAACCTCTATTCACCCCCCCCCTTTCCTCCATCGCCTTTTCTCTTTTGTTTCCTTTACCTTGATGTGTTTATCTCCAGCTCTGTCACTCCAGACATTTCATTTCTCCTTCTACCCTCATGCATCTTTCATAGTTTACCCCTCTTTGCTCTGGTGAGGGGCAGGTTTTCCTATTTGGTGGCAATCAGTTTATGTGACATATCTAGGTTACTGTCAGGACTCCTTCTCTGTGTAAAATGTCTTTCATTTTTTATGAAACTGCTTTAATAATTCATCCCCCATCAATGATGTATAATGAAATCACCGTCCTGAAATGGCTTTTCCATGTTGAGGTAATGGAACAGAGATGGGTTGGAAGGTACTATCCCCGGATGGTATTTTGGTGCAAGATAAGCCACGAGTTTCAGGGGAAGGGGAAAGCTGAAATAGCTGAGAAGATGCTACTGTTTGGGGTCTGGGCCAGAAGAGAAAGGAATGGACCTGCCTTTACTGTGCCTATAGTGCAGAACATCAGGAGTTACATGAACCATCGTGATACTCTCACTGGTGGCCTTTGGCGCAGAGCTAACCAGCACGGAGGTGAACCACCAAAAATATCAAGACCCAAAATATCCTTCCCATAAAGTCATATTCACACATCTCGGGATGGCAAAACCACTCCATTACTTCCCTTCCCTGAGCTGCAAATTTCCCCACTGTGGTCCAAAAATGGATCACAAGATGTAACGGAGGCTTATGACCCTCACCACATCATGAATTCATGGTGGTGGGAGAGCTGCTGTAGTCCTGGTTATCTAGGGATACCTGTGAGGCAAGGTTGGTAGCTGTGTTATCTTCTATTGCAAAAGGAACAAGGGTTTGAGAGGACGTTTCCTCCGGATCACAACTGCTGCACCAAATCGAGTTGAAGCTGTTGGTCCAGACCCTTGCAGTGTCCTAGGATGGGTTAATTAAGGAATCAAATGTAAACATTTAATCTCATGCACCCAGAGTACACAAGTTATTAAAAATAATTAAATTAAGGCTGATACTGGATTATTTTTTGTGTTTTCATCCTTTATTCTCCAGTCACAATTCTCTGTAATCACATTTTTTTAAACCAGTGGAAGCAGAGATATTTACCAATCCAACTGAGTCTAGCAGCTGCAAAAATAAATGTTCCTTTGAAAATAATTGCCTAAATTGCCTTAGGAGAAAAAAAATAAAAGAAAATTTTTGCATGGAAGTAAACATGAAAGGAATGACTCTTTTTTGCCTGGTTCCTCAGTATTTATCATTTGAATATATAAATCTTCATAGAAATCATTAAATAAAGCAGCTCGAGAAAACATAATTGATTTCCCTGAGTCCTCTGTGTACCTCATTTCTGATTAACTATTCCTTGTTTGTATTTCCTCAGGAAGAACGATGAATATATATTTATGAAACTGCACAATCACGACTCCCAGAACAGGAGGTTTTCAAAGGGTGAGCTATTTTTGTATTCAGCATGAATGTATGGCACAGGGCACTGACGACAGACGTGGTTGTCCGGTAAGAGTTAGCATCATGAGAGAAGAACTCGGTTATTAATTCACGTCTAGCAGAAATAGGATAAACCAGTTATTCAACCCAGGAAACAAAACCCAAAGCAGTCACAAACCAGAAAGTTTCTCAAAACAAGGCAAGCTAATAAAACATTTTAAAAGCTCATTGCAAGGTGTTTAGGCTGGGTGCATTTTAGGAGGAGGAAGAGGTTCTCCAGAAATCCGGCTTAACTGTAACAATCCTCGTGGGGTTTTATAGGAGATGTATATGATGGGGAATTCTCTTTTCTGGGCCAAAGCCATATTAACAGAACTAAAATCTCCTTTGGTCTCAGGTGTTAATGCCACTACTCTCTGGGGCATGTAGGCTCCTAAATAAGTTTTGCAAATGGTCCTCAGGGAAGTGTTTAAATGGCCTTTTCCCATCCACACTACCCTCTACACCACATTTCCCCACTTATGCATGGGCTTTGGTCTCCATCCCCCATGCACAAGTAGATGCAACCAGGAGGTGAGAGCATCACCAAAAGCCATGTTTGATTCAGATTCTTCTTCTAGGTTTACAACAGACCTTCTTCTAGGTCTTTATTGAGCCTCACTTGGAATTAGTGTGACTGGGGATATCTTGAAGGGATGACTGGTCCAGCCTTCCCTTAGAAGGAGGTGGAAAGAGAGGCAGAGAGCCCAGCAGGCCCAGGCACTGGTCCAGGCAGAGACCTGGGTGGTGGGCAGCAGAAGAGAAGGGTAGAAGGCTTGCAATTGCAGGGAGTGATTTATCCAAGCACGAGCCCTCACCATCTGAGATGTTCACTCCAGTCTCCTTCACAGCCAAAGGAAAGAAACGGGCAATTCCAAGAGACGACACATCTCGTCCTAAGGGAAATTGGATGAATTGCATTCCAGAGAGCCAAGCCAGGGACGACTATCTCAAATGTTTAAATTTATATTTAGATGCCTGATGTCCAGGGAGTTGAATCTCCAGTGTTGGCACCCTGTCGCCCAGAGCAGCATATGCAAAAGTCTGGTAATATCTTACGTGAAGTTTGCATTGCATCAATGATTGCACAAAAATGGAGGAAAAAGCCTTGCTGTAATAGCAAAGTGTAGATTCATTGCATCCAAATTTAATACGTGCACACACCATCCCCAGATGCTGTTAGGACTGCAGCTGCTAACACAATATTGGAACATCTGCCCCAATGTTGTAGAAAAGCAAAAAAATACTTTTTTTGCTTGTTTGCAAATAGAAAACCAAAGCACAAAGAATTTAATTGCTTTCCCAAGTTGCTATAGTGCAACTATAGCACATCTTCGAATTTCAGTCCAGCATTAGTCTTAGCTCAAGAAATTCTTTTCTAAGCGCTGTCTTCAGAAACGTGCAGTTTTCTCCCTCCTGAAAGCAACCCAGCAGCTCAGAAATGGGTGACTAATGCATTTCCTGCTTCTGTCTAGATACACACGTATCATTCATAATTATTTCAGTGACTTTTTCATTTGTCTTCATTTGCATGGCATAATGGCAATGATGTGCTGGATTTCCCAGTGAAAAGTGCAAGGAAAAGGTTAAACTGAAGCTGTACTACAAAGCATCACTAAGAGATTTCGGTAGAACTCGGTGCTCCTTATCTATCCACCCTCTCCACAGTATCCATCACTTTTACCAGACAGACTTTGGGGTCAAAACCTTAGAAGACTTCACAAATACCTGTATGGACATGAAAATATATGCTCTTACTTTCATTAGGATAGACTTTTTATTTTAAAAGACTGTGTTTAAACAATTCAGGATGGGAGCTGGAAAGCCACTTCCCCTCATGACAGGCTATTCTTGAAATGTTCCTTCTAGACTGTTTTCTTCCAATTTCCTCTGAAATAGCAGACATCAATCATTAAGGGAGTTATAATGCACAGCAGGGGCAATAGCTCTCCTCTGGCATAAAAAATCCAGTCCTTCACTGCTGGATTTTTAACTGCCTGAAATCTCTCACGCCCTTTACTTAAAAACGAAAGAAAAATAGGATGCTAAATTTCCAGTGGGGGAAAATAATCAACCCACCTCTTGTTTATAGGCATATGAATTTCCTTATACTCAGCGTAGCTAGATGGATTTTGGGTTGGAAGGGTGAGGGAAGAAGATCCTTGTCCACACTCCCCTGAATTTCAGCAGAGCCCTGCTCATCTACAACATTTAAGCATCCTATTTGCATGCCTGAGATGTTGAAGTCACTTCATGTTATGCATGGTAGGAGTCTCCTCAGCTTTCTCCTGCAGTGAGATAATTTCAGATATACATGCAAAGCCATTGGAGAAAAATCTGTCTCCTTACAAACATCTCTGCACTGATATGAATGTCCAGCCTTGTAGATTCATCAATCATTTCTGTGAGGGGATACTTGTTACTGGCCTGGCCAATATCTGTGGTTGAGTTGGTTTACAGAATTTGAACCGTGAGGTTTTCGCCTTCTCCAGCTCACCAAAATTGCTCTGCATGGCAACTTGACTCCCAGCTGTGCTGATTCTGAGACTTAAATACACTAAAACATACTATTTTCTTTCTGCCTCCACCATGACCTACAGTTCTGATCAGATTTCTGTGGCGGGACATGCTGGCTGGAAGTGCAGGAAAATGGATATACATTCCTTCTTAATGGCAGACTGACCTTGACCTTAGGAGAACACAAAATGAGGAAGGGCTTGACATGGTTATTCTCTGAAAGACTCCAGACCTTCTATGAGCCTGTGTTGTCACTGTTATTCTTTCAGTGTTTTTGCTGCCTCTCCTCTGAGCCCTCCAGAACTGGTGCCATTAGGACTAGGATGTTGGAGAGATGACCAGTTTTATCCAATACAGCAGCTCAGTGACTTCCACTGTCCTTAATGGGACATCGAGGCAGTAACACTCCATTGCTCAAGATGACAGCCCCTAGATGCAAGTGCAATGGCCACAATAGCAAAAGAATTTTCTCCCAAGAAGGGATCCCTCCCTCCAAACAGTCTTGGAGCATTTCTTAACCATCCGGACATCCAGAAGACCCCAATCCTGCAAGCCCTTATGCCGTATGGGTTTTTCGTGATCCATACTTCCATGCAAAGGGGTGCCACCATCCAGTTGATGGGACTGCATGTGACAGTTGTGTCCCAGACCAATCACTAAACACAGAGCAAAAAAAAATCCCCAAGTCTCAGTTCCTTCATCAAAGCTGAATTAACAGCAGTTTATTCCCTCGGCTCACCTTTCCAGCTACTAGCAGCAAAGCTCCTCCACCCTGCCCAAGGTGTAGTACGAGTTGTAGCTGGCAGGAGCAGACAAACCCGCCTTCGCTTTGTGCGACGGGACGCTGGTTTTGGAACAGTTGCGTAAGGAGAAAATGCGATGTGTGGGCTACTGTGCTTGTGGTTCAGCTTTCCCGTCATGAAGAAATAAAAATAAGTTAGTGGGTTTGCAGAAATAGGAAGCTCCTGCAAGCCCCGCCGCAGCGATGTGCGGTCGGATGATTCCTCTCTGGGCTGGCTCTGTGGCCAAGGCTTTTCCACCCTTCCCAGTTACCATCTGAACAGAGCCCAGAGTTAATCCTTCTTATCCAGGAGGGCATCTCGTCTTGATCTCGTGCCCCAGGAGATGGGGAAGCCACCACTTACCTCACTAAGCTCTTGTCTCTTGACACTTAAATATGCATTGCTTTATTATGTCTGATAATAAATAGCCCCACTGAATCTCTAGGAGCTTCTCTTGGTGGCAGCGCTTTCCTCTTTCGAAGGATGGCACTAGCCCTTTTTCCCTAGAAAAATTAATTGCCTGCTCTTGGTGACCCCAAAAGCCTATTCATATTCCTTCTCCCCAAGAAATCATGTGCAGATCTCAGGCCACAACCTCCTGCATTTTCCCGGATTCTTAGCTTTTGGCTTTGTTAACATGCATTTTGGCTGTATGGCCCCAAGCAATCCAGATTGCTCTGTGTGACTCATGATATTTTTTGTGCTGGCTGTCTTTGTGTTGTCTGTGAGTTATGTCAGTGGTAATTTTACATTTATTTCCAGATCATTGAGGAAAATGTTGAAGACTGGCAAGCCTTGTAGCTGCCTCTGTGGATCTCTGTTCAAAAGCTCCACAGGCAATCACAGATTTCAAAGCAGCCAGGTCATCCAGCTGGTATCTGCTGATTGAAACCTATTGATTGTTTGCATCATTGATTAACTTCTTTTGCTGATGACATAGAAATATTTGGTCATTGTCATGCAGGGGAACTACAGCATCAGACATGTATTTCTAAGGTTCTGACTATCTCTACTTAGTGACAACTCCAACCCCTTGCTAGGATTCCTCCACTCCCATTGCAGCACTTCTTCGCTATCTTCTCCCCAGTCATCATGTATTTTTCCTTGCAGCCTTCAGCTTCTCTTATTCATTTTCTCTCCTTCTTTGCCACTATGCATAACAGAAGATACATGCTTTCCCTTCTGCCTTTTTTTTTAGCATTTCTAATTGTGGACACTGAACGGAGAAGGTTTTGACTCTGGCCATCCCCTTCTGTGTTACAAACCAAAATGTTAGATATCTTTTTGGCTTTTGCTGAAAAGCTCCTAGATATCAGCCACATTTTCTCAGGCTGAGTTTTCCATCTTGGTTCATCTCATCTACCTTGTTCCTCTGTGCAGAGGAAGGCGACATCTCAAACAATTCATCGCTAAGCCAAGGAGGAAAAAAGGCAAATTGTTTGAAATCAGAAGGATGAATGTAGTGTTATTAATATGCTTAAAAATGTATGAGTTGCAATTTATAACTCTGAGTCCTTCTATCACCTGACAAGATGTGGTTTGGATTTCATTTTAGTGCTAATGAGAAGCAAGCCAAGAGTGCATCTGTGCAGACGGGACTTTGTTTTTGGAAGAGCTGATCGGCTCCTGAGCTGTTTTCAGTAGACAGATCCGGGCAGCGTACGGGGATGCGGGCGCTTCTGAAACATCAGGCAACTGAATGGAGGCTGATCTCTGTGGAAAAACCATCCTGCCACATGTAATCATGACGAGCAAACACAGGGCGAGGCGGTACCAGCTGGTGCCATCTCTAGTGCTTTTAAGGAGCTCTGTAAAAAGTGTAATTGGAAATGCACCTTTGCCTCAGGCAGAATTTTAAAAAGGCAGTGGCCCTACTCGTGCCACAAATGATGTTTCCATCCGGAAATGTGAAACAGTTATAATAATGCTCTAAATCACAAGAAATCTTCCCTTGTAGGCTTTCCCTGCCTCTTCCTTCTCTATGGAGAAAGGCAATTTTGCAACAAAGATTTCTTTTCTGCGAAGGTGTGGATTATGAGCGGAGAGGGGGGAAGGCTGGCAAAAAAAATAAAGTGAAAACAGAGAAGGACTCAGGGATGCTGATGGATGAAAAGCTGGACATGACCCGGCAACGTGTGTTTGCAGCCCAGGAGTTCAGTTGTCTCCTGGGCTGTATCGCCAGCAGGTGGAGGGGGGGGATTGTGCCCCTCTGCTCCGCTCCGGTGAGACCCCCCCTGGGGTCCTGCGTCCAGCTCTGGGGTCCTCAGAAAATTTTTTTACGCTGAGGGTGGTGAAACCCTGGCCCAGGTTGCCCAGAGAGGCTGTGGATGCCCCATCCCTGGGAACATTCCAGGCCAGGTTGGACGGGGCTCTGAGCAACCTGATCTGGTTGAAGATGTCCCTGCCCATGGCAGGGGGGTCGGACTAGATGACCTTGAAAGGTCCCTTCCAACCTAAACTATTCTATGATTCTCTGGTTCTATGTCATATTGCAGCAGCCACGCACTCCGGTGTGTTCACCCCGATTGCCTCCTCTGAAAAAAATGCAACAGCATGAATTTATCTTACAGCTCACACCCCGTAGGGCTGCTGAAATTTTCAGTGAGTGTCTAAAGGATTTCAGTTTTGCGTTTGCTGGTGTTTCAACCTACTCCTCTAGGCATCAGTGGTAAAATACTTGAACCCAGGTGCAATACACACGCTGTAAATAGCTTGCAGCAGGGTGAAAACTCCCTGGAGGGGGCAACACCAAGCCCTCATTTTCCATGCATCCCTACAACCTGTGCCACGGTTCTGGCACAGGTGCTTGGTGCCCTGCAGGTTTGCATCCTTTCCCGGAAGCAAAGACCGCAAAAATCATGCAGGAAATTGCAATTGCTCAGTGTGGCCCCAGAGGCTCCAGGCCACTGGGAATGGAGCACAGAATTTTGCCCTTGGGGGTGACCTGCCTGGGACGAGCAGGACCCGAGGAATAACCTCGGGCTGCAACGGCCCACGCAGCACCAACTGCACCGGGAGAAAGTGGCTGCAGGGCTGGGTGCAAGGGGAAAAGGTGCCTGCAGAGGTGGGTGCCAGGGGAGCAAGTTGTTGGGGGGGGAGCACAAGGTGCTAACATCCCTGCAGGTGTGGGCACAGAGGGATTAAGTGGGCGCAGGGGTGGGTGCATGGGGAGAAAGTGCCTGCAGGGGTGGGTGCAAGCAGAAGCAGCGGGTGCAGACATGGGTGCAAAGGTGCAAAGTGCCTGCAGAAGTGGGTGCAAGGGGAGAAAGTTGCCTGCAGGGGTGGGTACAAGCAGGAGCAGTGGGTGCAGGTCTGGGTACAAAGGTGCAAAGTGCCTGCAGAAGTGGGTACAAGCAGAAGCAGTGGGTGCAGAAGTGGGTGCAAAGGGAGAAAGTGCCTGCAGAGGTGGGTGCCAGCAGAAGCAGTGGGTGCAGGGGTGCATGCCAGGGTGCAAAATGCATGCAGAAGTGGGTGCAAAGGGAGAAAGTGCCTGCAGAAGTGGGTGCAAAGGGAGAAAGTGCCTGCAGGGGTGGGTACAAGCAGAAGCAGTGGGTGCAGGGGTGGGGGCCAGGGTGCAAAATGCATGCAGAAGTGGGTGCAAGGGGAGAAAGTGCCTGCAGGGGTGGGTGCAAGCAGAAGCAGCGGGTGCAGGTGTGGATGCAAAGGTGCAAAGTGCCTGCAGAAGTGTGTGCAAGGGGAGAAAGTGACTGCAGAAGCTGGTACAAGCAGAAGCGGTGGGTGCAGGGGTGGGTGCGAAGGGAG
>JAVJGG010000005.1:34981068-35023053 GCA_035590195.1 Aviceda cuculoides | reverse complement strand
GATAGAGTTAATTGTCTTCCTAGTAGCTGGTACAGTGCTATGTTTTGAGTTCAGTATGAGAAGAATGTTGATAACACTGATGTTTTAGTTACTGCTGAGCAGGGCTTATCCAGAGCCAAGGCCTTTTCTGCTCCCCATCCCACCCCACCAGTGAGGAGGCTGGAGGGACACAAGAAGCTGGGAGGGGACACAGCCAGGACAGCTGACCCAAACTGGCCAACGGGGTATTCCATACCATGTGATGTCATGCCCAGTATATAAACTGGGGGGAGCTGGCCAAGGGGATCATTGCTTGGGAACTAACTGGGCATCAGTCGGCAGGTGGTGAGCAATTGCATTGTGCATGCCTTGTTTTGTATATTCCAATCCTTTTATTATTATTTTCATTTTACTATTGTTATTATTATCATTATTAGTTTCTTCCTTTCTGTTCTACTAAACCGATCTCAACCCACAAGTTTTACCCTTTTCCTTTGGATTTTCTCCCCCATCCCACTGGGTGGGATGGGGAGCGGGAAGTGAGTGAGAGGCTGCGTGGTGCTTAGTTGCTGGCCGGGGTTAAACCACGACAAGTGGGATTTCTCACTTCCTGTAGTGCCTTCATTTAAGGCTTGGGGGTTTTTTGAGGGACACTGATTTTGCAGTTAGGTACTTTCAAACAATCTTGTTTACTGAAAAAAAATATACAGAACCACTTTTTTCCTGAACAAGGGTCAGACAAAAAAAAAGACAATTTCTTTGAATTTTAAGACTTCTCCCAAGAAATACTTTGCTCAGTTTTGTTTTGTCTTTTGGATTTCCTACAGGATCAAGCTCTTTTTGCTTTTCTGACCTTCTCTTCACTTTCTGGGCTCATCTGCTCTTAGAGTGTGCAACTTAGATAGATGCTTCTAAGGCTTATGACCTTACATTGAAAACTCTATAAAATCTGCTTGCCTTTTGACTGATCTTGTCATTTGACCTTGGGCACTGGCACACACAGTTTCTGCAGTCTTACTTATTTATCCTGGATATTTTGATGCTCAGCGAAGACTTACTAGCTGCTACAACAATAATACTTGTTTCTGTGATTCTGTACTATACCTTTCTACCTGCTGCTCTGTATCCTTTCCAATGTAATATCCTGGCTGTGCAAGATCAGGAGGCAGAGGGTAAAGTACACACAGAAGGAAATAGGTATATTTTTGACTTGTTAGACATGGTCCGGTGAGTGAATGGAGTCATACTAGTAACATGCAGGCTTGTAACTGATCAAGTCTGCATTGTTCATGCTGTCTTCAAGAGCTGGAGTAGCAGAAGGCTAACAAATTTCATTTGACAAGAAATTTTGCATATGTACAAGAAACTAGCAAGGGTTTAACTTGGATCAATACAAAAATCCCTCAGAATAATTAATTAGTCACTTCAACACACTATTGTTTGTTGTGGGGTCAAAATTTTCCACATTTTCCATTTTGTCTTGCTCACCTTTTCCTATGTAATCCCTACTCTGTTCTGTCTAACTTTGAGATGGAACAATTAAATAAAATATGCAGCTACTGGCAGGTTTCATATTCATTTATCACTAAGCCAAAAAGTGATAAGCCAATAGCCTTTTCAAATTAAGCTCGACTTTTACATCTGAATTTCTGGCAAACTGTTGACTGCAGCTCCGACAAACCCTGATAGTGCTTTGGAAATACAAAGTTCTGTGAGTAGTGAAGAAGAAATGTTCATCTTTTATTGTAGCTCAGGACCACTTTCTTCCAAAACCTTCTTTCCCAATCCTATTTTAATTCTTCTGCAGACAGAATCTGCTCAGGAACCTGTGGTAAGAAATGTCGAGGTGACATCATAGTCCTCTGCAAGTTATTTTGTTTCCAGCCTACCTTATGTGCACCAGCTGAAAAGGAAGAAGCACCCTGTGGATTCCATTATTAAATTTACACATTGCAAGATTATGCATAGAAAAAAGAGTAGAGTATATTTTCCATTTGGGCCTTAATCTGTAGCTCAAATGTGATAAACGGTTTGGCTAATACTTGTCAGGTGTTTCCTTTTCCATCATTGTCATTAACAACTTCATACTGAGCAGGGAAAAGGAGAACTCATAAAATTCCAAGGCAAACATTCAGAGTGTACTGCAGGATGGTGGCCATTTCATGTTTTATAGATGTATAGAATAAAAAATCAACATCCAATATAAAATAATGCATTAACATTTGCCACTAAGATATTAACACCAAGTTCATAGTAGTTTTTTCTATTTTGGATTAAAAGCATGGAATATTGGTTATATCACAACGTGATTGCAACGTGTAATTTAACACATGCTTGGGTGCATGCAATGGGTTTGGTAAAGCTGAACCCTGTCAGATCTGAACAACACTTTTTTCCCAGACAGCTTCTAGGAAAAGGGAAAGTGATACCCAAGTGACTCACGTGGCAATTTAGATTCCATGAGAACCACAAAAAAGAACTTTTAAATAGTTGATTAAATTGTACAAAATAGGCTCTAACCGTTTTTAAAATTTCTTTTTTAAATTGCCCTGCAGTATACTTTCAGCTTGAGTCCATACTTTGAAGTCATAACACTGTAGACTCATAAAGTATTGTTAAACAAAGCTTTATTCTTTACCTAGCACATTCTCAGAACAAAGGTATTTTACTTACACACACACTCTTTCAAATGTACGTGACATAAACAGAACCCATCTGGGACTGGAGAGGGAAGACTGGGAAGGGAAGCAGGACAGCTGAAATATTTTAATTCTATGAAAACATTAAATAACGTTGTACTTGCACTTTTCCTTCATTGCAGTAGCATGGTGTATTATGGAAAGGAAAGGGAATATAGAGAAAGGGAGTTATGCTTTGGTTCGGTATTGCTATTGCTTGTGTATACAGTTTATAAACAGGTCTGGTACAGGAATACCTGTAAAAAAGAAAAGTTCTAAGCCATTAACTTAGATATACAAGGGTCGCAATGCAGTATCACAAGGACCCTATGTCCTTTCCAAAATCATGTTTGTCGGACTGTTTGATATCTCTATTCCCTTGCACAGCACACAGCTCTCTGGGTCTCTCAGACACTAACCCTTATCACCTCGAGGATATATCTAGCCCTTCCTCAGTATCTAAGCAGAAAGGACCTTCATTCTCAGTCGCAGGAAACAACATTCTTTCCAGGCAAGTCACTGAGTGACTTCATTCATATATCTGATTCATCTGACTCAACCTAGACAGCTATGTCTGCGTTACTTGCTCTCTACTCTTCTACAGTCAGAGGAGGCAAACAGATATCGGTTAGAAATCAATCCAGACTTCTGGTGTGGGGACTTCAATCCCAGACCCTTATGTCAACTTAGCTTTAAGGATAACTAACTATATTAAAAAAATCTGTATTAACCACTCAGACCAATTTAAGACTGCCAGCTGAAGGCTGTTACAGTAATCAAACTCCATCAGATTAAAAACAAGTTCCTTGGAGTGGTGTATTTGTACAACATTAGTATATGACCACTTAAATTGGTACGTTTTTGGTGTATAGATTCTCCTTGAAGCTCACCATCTGTTAGGTTGTAAAGCTATTTGCTCTTCAACCAAATTAGACACTTGAGAGGCTTTACGCTATAAAAAGAACTACTTTTTTTCTGTAAAAGTCATGTCTTCCAAATAGTGATAAAAACCAAATACGGGTGTATTTAGCACCAAGGGCTAACTGTTGGAAAAAAGCTATCCTTTCCAGTAGTATGCTTTTTGTACATTCTAAATGTTTTACTCTCACTCTTTATTTATATTATAATTTCTCTCAAGACAAAGCAACCAAAACATCTCTGTACAGGCCTTTCTCTGTCATATATAACCACTGGATCTTTCCTTTCGTCTTTGCTGCTCCTCTTTTGGCTTCACTCAGATATCTGCTGCTTCTCTTCCAAGTACCTATGATCTATCAGTACAGTTCCATATTACGAGTTAGCTCACCCCTTGATAGATACCTGTGTTTTGTGTGGAGGCCATTCTTGTTTCAGTCACCTGATTCCATAAAGGAATGTAAGTATACCTTACACTTCTATAAACTGAGAGCTGACTGTTACACTCACTAATTTCAATGGATGTCCAAACCACAAGAAAACAAATATACGCATATATTTTTTCCCTGTTCTTAGTAGGAAGCACGTGAATACTGTTACCTCTACTTCTTTAACATGTTTATTTTTATAGAAATTCTTGTGGAGATACTGTACACGGGTTACAGTTCCAGGAAGTCTCCTGTGATAACTGTAAGGGTGAATTGTGGCTACACAGAGAAATGAGTTTGGCCTGTTGGTGATGAAGGCTTCATGCATATTGGGCTGCATTAGCAAATCCGTAGCCAGCAGACTGAGGGAAGTGGTTACTTTTCTCTACCCAGCACTCGTGATGTCACAACTGGAATATTGTGTCAAGTTTCCCCTCTCTGTACAACAGAGAGCAAGGAACTGGAGAGAACCCATCCCAGGGGCACCAAAACGATGAAGGGGGTGGAGTACCTGTTGTATGAGGAGAGGATGAGAAAGCTGGGTTTGGTCAGCTTGGAGAAAAGGCTAAGGAAGGATCCAATTTCAGACTTCAACTACCGAAAGGGGGCTATGGAGAAGACGAAGGTGGGCTTTTCTTAGAAGTGAAAAGACAAGATGCGGTGGTCACAAGCTGCAGCAGGGGAAATTCAGGCTAGCTGCAAACAGAGAATATTTGCCATGAGGGTAGCCAAGCACTGGAATGGATGCTCAGAGAAGTAGTGGAATATCCACCCTTGGAGATAACTCAAAACTCGAGGAGGTGAGGAGGCAAGGCCCTGAGAACCCTTATCTTGCTTTGAAGTTAGCTCTGCTTTGAATAGAGGTCTAAACTAGATAACCTCCTTTGGACTCTTCCGGAATGAATTACTCCACAGTTCAAAGCACTCTGATGCTTGGCAAAAGTGAAGAAATCTCTAGGGAGAAAAGGAAATGTTGTTTTAAGCAGGAGGAAGCACAGCACTAATACATGCAAATAAAGAAGGAAAGTTCTTGCAATTTGACAATATCCTGTTTAACTTTGTTCCTGTCCTTCATTAAGCATGTCCAACAAATAACGGTCCATTTGCTTACCCATATCTTAATCCCTGCTGTTGGAGATAAAACTCATACAGTTTTATCATTGCATAAATAAGCTTTTCACCAAAGGATAAGAACAATCCCTCTCATCAAACCAGGGTGAGAATCCACTATGCATCCTCAAAATTTGAGCTCACCAGGTTATGAAGATCTCCCAAGAAGATGGTTTATGCAAAAGAAGTTCCCTTTCCAGTTACTGGGAGTGAGGACAGATCTTTTTTCCTTTCAGACTTCTGCCAAGCAGTTTACGCTTAGTCTTTCATTGAACTTTTCTCTTTCTTCCTTTGATATCTGATTTGCTTTTATTTTCCTTAAGGTACTTTATTCTACTTTTAACTGATATATCAAAAAACATGTGAGGTTAGTGACACATTCAATTATCATGACTGAACTTATTATTATTTAATACAATATAAAGATCAGAGGCTCAGGAATCCTTTATTTCCTTTTAATTATCTCTGATGCTCCTGTTCCTTTATCAGTTTGAATCAGTTTTATCAATTTCACACTAGCAATGAGCAAAGCAGCAGTATGTCTTAGAGATGAATGTAGTTATTAAAAAACCTGTAATGTTAACATTTTTACCTCCTAAATCCTAGTACACCCTTTTGAAGCCCTATCTGAACAATAATATAACCAACAAGGAGCTCTACATTTTGATCAATTTTAAAACCTCTAGAAATTTAGATATAGTTATGGATCCAATTAGCCTAGGATCCTGAAAATTTAATGGCTATTTTACCTCTGAAAGAAGTAAACTTTTAAAAAGTCTTCTTTTTTTAAGTTATCATTTTCCTCTGATTCTTTCTTATATGAAGTTTCCCCCAACTTTGTCAATTACACACATTTTTATTGCGTTTTAGAGCATGAGTTACTATAATTCATCCTTTCTTAGATATATTTACCATTTTCACTCTCCAGAAATCCCAGAGTAGGTGCTACCTGGGTAGTGGTGCCTACAGCAGCCTTTCTGAGAGGTGATAGGACTGTGGTGGCTGCGATCTCCTCTGCAGCTAATATCAACCAACAATAACAGGGCTGGCACCAAGCATCTCAACAAGCACATTAACAGACCTTGCAGGTTTTATCACCAAAGAACACCGAGATTTTGCAGGGAGTGAAGCAGGGAGTGAAGTTGCACATCTTTTGGACAGTTCATGAGATTTTAAAACTCATTGTAAAAATCAGAGATTTTAAAAAGAACAGTGAAAATCAGAGTTTTGAAACTTAGTAAGCTGCCTCAGGTACAATAGAAATCCAGCTTGAGAGACTACTATTTTGTTTGTGGATGTAGAGTGTTTGCTAATAGATACTTGACTGATTTAAAAATGAAATAAAACACAACATAAACTTCATTTGACTTGCTTCTTTGGGGAATTAAACTTCACATCGTTCCACTGCTGTCTCTATAGAAGAGGTAATGATGGTAGGACTTGTTGATTCAAGTGGCATCACTCAGAGAGAAAGATCTGGGAAAAGAAAGAGAGTAAAATCAACAGGTAGCTTTCCACATGACCCTTCTGTTACTAGCCTGTCCTACCTGCAGACTGTGCATGTCAAAAAATGGACTTTGTCTGTATACTGTTTAAATACTAAAGCAGGCAGAGAGAAATATTTGCATTTCTGAAACTGTAACTTTCCTGTGCTTCCTAATTTCTAAACACCATCATCTATGCTAATTACAACTCTTTTTTTTTTTTTTTTCCCCTAGATCATCCACATTTCATTATGTTTCCTACATGCTGTTGCTTGGCAGCTACATACTTAATAAGATTAAAGGATATGAGAAAGCAGGGATATTTTCCTCTTGGCACTCATGAATGAACATTTCCTAGGACACAGGTGCTTTCTTTCAAGACTTCTAAACCCTTCTCTGGGGAGACAAGATACTGTTTACATTATAGAATTTGTTTTTAGAAGTAAATATTTGCTGTTATATGCTGATTATGTTTGTATGCATAGATATTGTTATTATCTGGAGAGTCAAGGTAAGGAGGAGGAAATACTAAACATAACAGAAACACGGTTAAAGTTATCAAGCAGCCAGATACCCAAAGGAATACAAGTCTTTCCCTTTTCTGACTAAGAATTGATGTCAAAATACTGTTCACAGCAAATGTTTGTTATACTCTCATTAAAGTCACTTCTTGAGTCTGAGCCATATTGCTCATGCTCAAAATTAGGACCATATTGTGGCTGCAGCCGTCAAACTTCTGTAAATTATTGTCACCATCATCTGGCAGTACACATAGAATAGGTTTGCAAATTCTCCAAGACTCAAATCAGCTTTTGTTATCTTGCTGTCTTTCAGGTAAATTAATTGTGATAATCACAGACTTTTTGAGACAGCTGTTCTTACACTTACAGTTCTGCAGGCAGAAATTAAAATGTTTACAAATACAATTCTGGAACCAGTAATTATGTAGATTTTATGCTTTTTAAATGACAAACCACCTGCAAGACGCCCAGTTGCCAGTGGAGGTAGGTTGCTGCTTAAAAAAAAAAAATAGTCTACATACATTTTTCTTATGCTTTAGAGATTTGTCTCCTGGCTTCAAAGGTTGCAAAACAAGATGGCACGCTGTGACACAGCATGGGAGAAAATAATGCATCAGCAGTGAGAAATAAAAGAGCTCTGCAACTTGCTATCTCTGTAAAGACAGTGAAGATTCAGGAAGAAGATATTGCACTGATCTTCTCCAACTGCTTCAGGACCTCTTCAAGAAGAGTTTTTTATTATTATTATTTTCTTTGCCATTTCTTTTCACATCCATCAGTAGGCAAACTTCCAATATTATTGTATCAAGCATATGGCAGAATAGATTCCCTATAGCATACTATAGACATCAGAGGTAAAAAGTCCAATATAATCAGTGATCTCTGCTGATGCAGAGATCAGACTCAATGGTTTCTTCTGTGCTATTCTGCTGCATATTATCCAGTTTAATTTTAAATTGTTATCCAAAATGGACTCCAAATATTAGCCTTTTATAACTAAAACTTGTTCTCTGACAGGTCATCTTAAAGACATTTTCCTGATTTTTTTTCCTCGGAATATATAATTTTTTTATTTCAAATTTTTTAATTAAGGAATACAATTTTTGCAATTAAAATAAGAACTTTCAGCTATAACAGTATATCAGTAATGTTAAACAGAAGAGCTTTGAAATTTTCTTTCCCAGGAATGTGTGTGCATTTAAGCTAGTTTAAATACATTTAAGTAGGATTTCATTGACAGACAAGCAAAACCACAGACATTCTAAAAACATTTCTTTATGACATTAAAATGTGTTTAAATACATTTAATGGGCAAACTGGGGAAAAAAAAATTAAAAGTCAGTCTACTGTGTTTACAATAACAAAGACTAATCTGTAAAAGGAATTAGGATTTCACTGTGCAGCAGCCATCAAGAAAGGAGAGCAAAATAGTATCAAAATAACAGGCTAACATATTTTAAAAGCACATAATAAAAGACTTTAAAAAGATCTAGTGAAATTTCTTGTAAAATTAAAACTTGTGCTTTTTGTCTAGGAGTTCACAAAAAGAGAACATAGTAGGAATATAAAAGACTCTGGCAGGTCTCTAAGATTGGCATCTTGAACAGGAATTTCAGAAACCGTGAGAACCATCTTGTCACCCTGTCCCGGCATTGACACAAAATGCTCACTGGCTTCTCTGGGAAATACCTAGCCTCGTAAGTACAAAATTCCGTGCTTTCTTCTACAGGACAGTTGCACTCTGGACCTGCTCTGCTACATACCTACATGAAAAGGAAGGAAGGCAAGGCAAGGCAAGGCAAGGCGCAACTGGAGGCTTTCTGGTTTGGAGCAGAGCTGTCAGCCTGGAGCGTAACAGGCAACTATATGACAGCACAGCTCCAGATGACAGGTCCAGGAAACACTGATTCTCATGAGAATGGAATAACTGCTAAAAGACTTCAAGACATGAGAGAAATCACTGGAAGTCAAAGCCATGTGCAAGATGTTGGATGTGTTTGCTCTCTCTCAGTCCATTTTCCCCTTTTTTCTGTGAAGCCATATGGCCAAAATCTGGGCTTCTTATCTGTTGAGCTAATAATAATAATAATTACAAAACATTAAGCTATTCCTAAAAAATTGCTGGGAAGTTTGGGTGACTTTTGAGCAAAAACTCATGGCAAATGAATGGAGTCCCTGTCATACTCCATCCTAGCCCTAATCCTTTGTGTCCACCTGAAGAAGTTTCAAGCTGGCTCAGAACACGTAATTACTGTCCATATCTTAGGTCAGAAAGTCTTTCAGTTGGTCTTTACTCATTCCTTTGTTCATAATGAATCATAATGGGAAAAAATTAACACTTACAGAACAGTTAAACTCAGCAGAATTTAAGCCACAGATTCCCATTTCTCACTAGAAGAGGAAACTAATATATCAGTCCTGACAGATTTCTTCTATTTTTAAATGGAAATAAAACAGCTTTCTGTTCACTTTATCATTTTGTCTTCTTTCAACAGATTGTCTCATCACTTAATGGCAAAACTTCTTGAGTAATTTTAGTAGATAAATTTTCCAGTGAATCTGCTTTTGTCTTAATGTAATAATTTATTTGATTAGGTTTTTTGTGAATGTTATGTATGTTATTGGAAACTGTCTTGCAAACCATCTGTTTAAACAAACCTCAACCCATGATTTATCAGTAATCTATTCATAGAAAGCTTTCAGTTGGTTTTTCTGTTACTAGTCCCCTAAGTCATATGACATTCTTGCTGTACATTGCTTTTTTTAAAATTTGCATAGCTGCATAAAGAAAATCCATTTCTTTTTGAAACGAACCTAATTTAGATCCCATTTTAAGTTTCCTCAAATGTATTTTCTTCATTAAATAAATTACTACTATAGTCCTGAAATTAACTTCCTATAGGCATTCATATTACCAGAGTTAGTTAAGAAAGTTACAAACAATGTGGGATCATAGAATGATTAGGAAATAATAAAAAAAACCACCACACTTATTTCTTACTGCCATTACACATTCACTTTTAGTGAGTTGTTTGTTGACACATCTTCCTAAAGAACACCCCTACTTTGGAAATAATCAGATTTTCTCAGTTTAACAGAAGAAAACTCCTGAGATTTACCCAGACAATTCAAATGGTCTCTTTTAAAGTCATTTCCTCAGGGGTCCTCCTTTCTCCACCATAATTCTCAGAGGTGAATGCTCTTGTTTGTAGTTCACTGCAGACTTGTTGGCATTACCTGTTCCTGCCATTATTGTGCAGTTGCAATATTGCTGACTGTGACCCTTACACTTCCTGCAGACAGTCAGAGAACTGGAGATGAGCAAATAAAAGTTTTATAAAATAATAAAGTCAGGCAGCATCAAATAAACAGCCTGTCACCACAGCAGAAGGGTAGTTTATTTTAGTGGTTTTCAGAGGCAAAAGCGAGTTTTAGTGACAGACTGTACTTCTAATACAAGGAGGTAGAAAGAAAGTAACAGAAACTCAAAGATTACCCTGCTCCAAAGGTGTTTCACGGATAAAGAACCAGGGAGTGCAAGTGTTATTCTGCCACACGCAAACAGAGGGTAAGGAACCACACAAACAGAAAGCAGGTGAACCTCATCGCTGTTTTGCATTAGTGTGGTGGTGTTCCTTTCCCAGTCCAATAGCCAGTAAAATGTGCATGGAAGGATTCAGTGTCTTTCACTGTCTTCTCCTCTAATAAGCCCCATTTCAGTTACACAGTAAAGAATAGGTAGAAAAATTCAAACTGCTTTTTTTTAACTTGAGAGCAATTAAATTAGGTAAAATAAAAAGGTTCCAGTGTAGCTGAGTCTAAAAAGTTTTACAGCTTTTAAATTATTATTTTTAACTGACTAAAACCTTTATAAACCTTCAGCATGTGTTCATCTGTCTTGCTAATTCTAAACCTCAATTACTGCATTATTGAGAAAGTGCTTTAGCAGCAGAATGTAGTGCTCTATACTAAATAGAGGCCCTCAGCTGAGGTTACTATATGTGTCTAGTATATAGCATGCCTATTTTGATGGCACAAGAGAATTCTTGGGAGTTTTATTCCTTGCAAGATTATCTGCTAAAAAAGAGAGTAATAACAATTATATAGTTGTACTTGGTGGGTTATACATATGGTTATGTGCTACTCAAGTCCTCCAAGTGCAGCTGGAAAATAAAAGAGCAGGAGCAGAGTTAGCAGAAATTGGTTCATATTATTATGAGTTTGGATGGTTAATGTAGAGTTGAGCATACTGTAAATCTACCCCAATTTCCTGTCTGCCTAATTCGAGAATGGCCTACAAATCTCTGATTGCTACAAATACTAATGAGGGAAATCATTATTTAGAATATAAACAGGGAAAACATATCTAGGAAAAATGCAGAAATGTAAAATATAGGTCACATATATGAAACTATTTCCTAATCTTGCGGATCCTTTAGAATGGTGGGGGGTTTTTTGTTTGGGTTTTTGTTTTTGGTTTTTTTTTTACGAGGGGGCGGGGGTTGGCAGGAGGCGAGGGCAGCGGTGGCGGCGCTGAGGGTTTGCTAAAACTTTTTCCTGAGCGCATCCCGGCGACCCGGCCCCGTTCGGGCGGCGGGCGCTTCGTGCCTCTAGCCCCGACCGCTTCAGCGCACTGAGGCTGACGGGTGGCGACGGGGGTGGGGTGGGGAGAAAGAAGGATAAAACAAAGGAAAAGTTCGGGGTTTTGTTGTTGCCGAGGGTGGATGACAATGAGTGGAGACTCCTCCTTCACTCCGCCCGCCCTCCAGCCCTCCCCTCGGAGTGGTTATAATAACGTGTTATTATTTGGGCCGTTGAGTGTTGCCAGAATCTCAGCGGGAACCAGGAGCCGGGGGGAGGGGGGATTAAAGTTGAGTGGGCGAGGGGGCAGCCGCCGTGCTTGCAGCTGATGGAGGCTCGGCGGGGTCTCTTTTCTGCGTGTTTTTGAGCTTCAGAGGGTCCCATTTCCTCCGTGTACCTGGCCGACCCTCGTGCACCGGGGAGGTCAGCCTTTGGGCTGAGGAAACGCTAGGACTCGGTTCAGCGAGCTCCGCGATTGCTTTTAGGGCTGAATAAACTGTCCCGATTAACATCTGACCTTGCGCCGTGGCAGCGGCAGTGCGGCTGCTGAACGGTTGCCAGTCGGTACGGCATCTCTGAGGCGAGCGCCGTGATTTATAGGGACCTTGGGGAGCGTGTGGCGTTGGAGAGCCGCGATGGTGTAAGAGTTACAGTTCTTGTAAAAGAAGCTGCAAAAACTTTCTCTTTTTTTTCCTCCCCCCCGCCCCTCCTCCACGCGCGCCTAAAATGTGTGGTGCTTTCCAAGCAGAAAAGGGGAGGTTTAACCTTTTCATTTCCCTGGGATGTGAAATGCACCGGGGAGGTAGGAGCTGCCGGATTCAGTTCTTTGATCTTTCGTCGAAACCGTTCTCTGGAAAATTGCCCTCTTCCCCTCTACAGCAGGTAAACCTTGCTCACGAACTCCTTCCCGGGGCGGTTTGCCCACGGACTGCGGCGGAGATGACAGGGGGTAGGTACGGTTTCCATGCCAGGTTTATAACCCTTCCTGTGCTGTCCGCAACCCGACGGTGCGGGAGCTCGGCGGGCAAGCAGCGCCTTCCTCCCCCGCCTTGCCTGGCTTTAGCTTAATTGCACCGAAGTGCAGGAGGAGACCGATGATGTCTTTAAGGAAAAACAGCGATGCTGCAGATTAGAGGGGACTTGTTAATCAATTGCACGTTTGAAAGAGCTTTACTTCCCTTTGTTGCTTTCGCTAATCCATTTACCTCTCCCCGGGAGGTGACAGATGCCTATATTTCCTGTTATTCAGCTCCGGGGTCCTAGGTCTTGCCATTTGTTGCTTTACCGCGAAGGGAGAGGGTCAGCAGAAAGCTGCAGGTCTGGGGGTTTTCCGGGGAGGGGGAGAGCAGGAGGCGAGCGTGTTACAGCTCGAGGATTTGGGATCAGTTCCCGTCGCGTTTATTTTTCCTAGTGCCTTTATTGCTCCCTTTGAAGGGGGGCCCGCTAACAAATTGCGCGGCTTGCCCCCACCGCCCTGCCCCTCCTGCGGGGTCCCGGGCGTCGCCGGGCCGGGCGGCGGGAGGGTGAAGGGGGTGTGGGGGGGGCTGTGGTCGAAGGCAGCGTTTTCTCCTGGGGCCACAGGGAGGATGACGGTCGTCCTCTTGCGGGGTGTAACAGCAGATGCCGTACTTTCTGTCCCCGTCCCCACTTTCTTCCCTTTATCCCCGAGCAGCTGGATCTGTTTTCTCGGACGCAGCGGGAGAGAGGCGCGGAGGGTGTCCCGGGAGCTTCTTCCTTCCCTCCCTTGCCCCCCCACCCCGCAGCCAGAGAGCACCGTCGCTTGTGCATCTGCAGCTGCCGGCCTCTTTTCTGCCCGCCCAGAGCCTTCCCGGGGGGGTGCGGGCTGCCGGGCACGGCCTGGCCAAGCGCGGAGCTGCCCGCGGAGGGGGGGCGCGCCTGGCGCGGCGCAGAGTGGGCCGAAAAAAGCGCTGGGGGGGCGCGGCGCGGGCGGCAGAGCGGCTCAGTCTTCCCCGGAGGGCAGCGGTACTACCCTCTCTGCCTGCGCACGTCGTCAGGAGGCATTTCAGATCTGGCGAGAGCGATTCCACCTTCTCCCAGGCAGTATAAAACCACAGACTACCAGCAAAAGCAGATTTGGGGATTTTATATTTTATTCTATTTTATTCTATTTTATATATTAATGCTACCCCGTAAACGGGCTTGTGACAATCGTCTCAACCACCTGTGGAAAGTGTGGATTTGCTATACTTCGATGGGCACGAAGTTTGAGACTCCATTTTCTTCACTGAATGTGCACCACAGTGGTTGAGAGCGCATAATCACAGCAATAAATACTTGTGTACTTCTATTGTTAAGTGGTATTCTTCTGTTAAATTAGATCTGCTTAATGGTAAACAGAATCTTTGTTAATCTACATTTCATTTAAACTTTTATTTTTGAAAATGTTATTTCGGCCTTTTCAGTGTTCCTTTTGCAGTATGACAAAGTGAGAGGCAACAGAAACTGGGATGGTTGGTTGGTGAAACTGGTGATGCACAATATGCTCGGCTTACAGACTTTTGCCCCATTACCATTAAATAGGAAAAGGTCTTTTAATCAACCTGAAGTTAATACGCACATGCCTTACAAAGTATGCAGAACATAGTGTTTAAAAAAAAAAAAAATTCTGTCAACAGAACGTCTGGGAATGAAAACATAATGGTAACTCTGTGGTATGATTTGGCAAGCCCTGAAGTTTGTAAACTTCTACCTAATTTTATAAAGAAAAAACCCCTGATTTCTTAGAGTGCAATGTTAGTGGAGAAATGAATATAAGTACGGATTACTTCTAAATGCCTTTAAATGCCTAACTACAAAAAGTTGTAAAATGCTCGAATCTTTAAAGTTGCATGAGATTTAGCTATAGCTCCCTCCTGACTTTAATAGATGAGATTCAGCCCTGGAAGTTGTGCATAGGTCACCTGGTAAAACCCAAAGCAGCTTTGAATACAAGAAGACTTCCCATGTTTTTTAATAAATGATACTGGCTACATGAACTATTTTTAGGTCAAACCTTTTCTAGCATTAATTAAATCATTAAGCAGTTCAGTGGTGGTTTATCCTTCGGTCAAGGGTTGCCACTGAATGTTTTTTCCCCCTTGAGTGTCTTGATTATGTTAAGCATTTGTAATGGAATTGCAGTTTTCTCCTTAATCTCTTTTCTGCTGTAAACAGCATAGAAATGCAAGATGCAGGAAGAAAAGGACCAGCTGACAGACAGGCAAATTAATCCTTCTTAGTGAGCTTCCACTTGTTTGCAGGAAAGCTGATCTTTTTTCTAAACTCAGCTGCCATTTGTGTAAGGTGTGTGAATAGCTTTCAGAACTGTCATTGGTATGGAAATATGTTTGACCACTAATTAGAAAACTGACAGTCTTAGCCCACTAGCCAATGAGAATGAAATTTAAAAGAATAGTAATAAATACTGTTTTGTTTGATAACTATGAGAGTCTTCTATATAGAAGACTTGTAGGGTCCTCTTCATGGCATATCTTCAGAGTCTTAAATTTATGTTATGTATTCAGTAAAAATGCCAGCTAGAAGCAGTCAGCATCTGAAGTTTTTCATTGTACTTTTGATTGAGAGAATTTATTTTAAAGAGCCTCTTTGTATTATTTTGGACATTGCAGGCAAAGAAAAAATACTAAGCAAACTTTCTTTGGTTTTTGTACATAAGTCTTTCTATAGATGTTCTGTGTTGCGTTGTGTGGTTGCTCAGAGGGCAGAAATGCTACTTACAGTATTCCATCTAATTCATACCATCTGTCACTATGTTCTCTGTGCAAAGGGTGACTTGCTATTTAAGTTTGTTTATTCATTGTGAGGCTGTTGCTTTGTAGAGGAAGTTGTCATTAGGCTCGGCATGTCTGGAAAGTATGCAAGTCCTCAAGTCTTCTAATCCAGAGACTACAAAGTAGCTAAAGCTTCAAAGAAAAGGAACGACAGGATTTTGCTGCACTGAAGGAAGATGCATTGTTTGTTAATCCTGCTTTTAATTGTCACTCATACTGCAGACTGCTGCAGCATTCAGGACAAACAACAATTTAACTTAAATGATTGTCTTTCCTCTTGGTTTTGTCTAAACGTGTAAGTAGTTTGAAGTGAAATGTCCCTTACCAGCTTTTTGCATTTACTTTTTCCAAGCCTTTGCCATGCACCAATATTCATTTGCAAATATCCTGCTAGATAGTTTTTCTAATGTTCTCTACAGACTTGACTCACAACCAACCTTTTTCTCTTTACATCTGTTTGTCATCCTCAGCTAGTTTGGGAAAGGAATTCCACCTTCTTTTCCAAGTGATGCTGGCCAGTGATCTTTTTTGAAACTGAAAATGGCCATATGTGACTTTTCTGGTGGCAGTAAAAGACGCTTTTCAAAGTGTCATTCAGGGCGATCCCTTAGCTATAGAGTATGACTTTGCCTTTTAACTGGCAGTGGACAAAAGCTTTCATTTAAGAATACAAATCTGCATTGTATTATCAGTGAAAACAAGAAATCACAGTAGAAATGCATTTCACTAATGATATGCTGTTATTGTGATGGGGGTAAGTAGATATATTCCACCTACCTTAGGCTTAGCTAGTTCACAGGGTGGTAGCACTGGTCTTGAGCAATTTGCAGAGCCTGTTGAAGAAGCAGTGTGGGTATTATGTAGACAGTTCCATGCTTCTGAGCTAGTTTAAAATTAGCTTGTTTGTATCTGTGTGAGCTGTTGTGCACGTGCATTGTACCAACTGTGTGCACTGATTCATGAAACAAAGCGGCTATGCTCCTGTCTGCTGATTGAATTAGTCTTCATTTATATTGATGCTTTCTGGTTTTGCTATATAAACTGTCCCAGTGCATCCCTGTCTGTGCTAGTGAAGAAGTCTGGTATACAATAGCTGATGGAAGAGGAAGGATATCACGGTATTACTGATTCAGTAGAAGGTATTTGAAGGATGAGTGCTGTCTTATGTACCTGTTTCCTCTGAGTCCAAAGCAGAGTCGACTGACATGCCCTAAAGGTTGTGTGGTTGTGAGGGTGCAGTTTCACAGGCACCTGCAGCTCCTTGTTTATTTTGTTAAATCAGCAAGCAGACTCTGCTGGAAGGTAATCATAGGGAAAAAGGAGTCTGCAGGAGTGAAAGACAGTATGGGCAGGGATGAACAGAGAATTAGCACAATGAAAAGAGATAAGAAGTTTTCTTTTTCCACTATATTGATTTTGCTGGAGCAACAGGAAGTTGTTTTGTGAGGCTACTGCTTGCAGGAACAGCAAAGTGAAATCAATGGGGAATTCCAGAGCACGGTTTGGCCTGTGTCTAGCTGTAAAGTGTGAGGAGTCCAATAAGGATATTAGATTGGGTACCCATAGGTATTTTGTCAGTGAGCTCTCCGTCAATTTCACATGGGAGACGTGTCCAAGTACCTCCTAGATTTGATTCTTCCACATCAGGTGATCTGAACTTGTAAAGAGAAACAACGAACACACATTTGATATTCTTTCTTGAATGAAGAATCACCGTGTATATTGTCATGTCTATGAAACCTCTACTGAACTTAGATTTCTCTCTCCTAATTGCTCTGTTTGAACACTTCCTTTTATATGAGCAGCATAAACATTTAATTCTGTAACTCTAGGTTATTGCCCCTTGTCCTCATCAACACTGCTCTAGGCTGTTAATTTAACAGTTCATCTGGTAAGTATTATTTCAAGAAGAAGTGGCTTCTATAAATTATTTTCCTTGCTTTTGGTAGTTTAATGCCTTAACATTATTTTTTCTGTGGTATTGTGTATATAAGTAGAATGACTTGACTGGTTGTATAAAGAGAGGCTAAATTCTGTTAGAGTTCTCCTAAAATTGTGAAGTTTTGCTTTTCAAAATAACATACACAACTGTCTAGTTGAATCATAAATCAAACTATCAATGGACTAATTCATTATCAAAGTAATAAGGCAGTCACATATTCAATTATAGAGAAGGTAGAGGACAGAAAACATACAGCAAAAGACAGGAAGAATTTTATCCCTGTTTCTTTAGGGAAAAAAAAGTATAAAAACTATGGTAGTAAATAATAAATTTGATTTCTACTAGTCAGAAACACTCTCTCCTTCTATATCAGATGAACTGTAAACAAAAATAAGTTCATTGTATGTAAGTCTTGAAGAGGAATCGCAGAACTCTACCCAGTGCAAACTAATGAGACTGTCAGGGTCCTGCACAAACAGAGGAGCTTTCCTTCCCACAACAGAATAGATAGATCTCATACCTCTAACCTGGATATAAAGGAGACACAAAAGATTTTTTTGACGAACAAAGTTTGGGGCAGAGATAACCAGCACAGAAAAATCTTACGAGCAAGTTAACTTAGCACAGCTCAGGCATTTGAGCTGTGTTTTACAGCAAGGTCTTCGAATTACTCCTTACGTACAATTCTATTTGTAAGACCTTAATCTTTCATTTCTAAGGCCCTCAACAAGCTGTGACTGTTGTACTTTTTTCTTGCACATGGCCAGGCATCATCCATATCTAAAAGTACTGTTAAAAGAAGTTAACCTACTTCCCCCTCCCCAGCTCTTCATGATTTCCTTCCTGTGGGATGTTACCACCTTCCAACTTTGCTGTCAGAGCAGTGGGTGGACATTCAGCAACCTGTTTCAGGCAACATCAGCAAAATCCTGCAGCTCCCTCGGTCTAAGGTAACCCAGTCGATGTTGCATTTGATGGAACAGAGGTCTCTCACATGAGCAGCTCTGCCATTAGGCCAGAGGAGGCTGTAACTTCTGCAGTGCTGTCACCACGCTGGGGTTTAGCAGGGAGGTCACCTATTTCACTAGCTCGCTTAGAGCTGGTAGCCTTTGGCAAGAGAGTTTTGCTGAGCAAGTGGGAGGAGGATGGGAATAGTAGTACCAGTAGTGGCATCTTCCAACAGCAGAATGAGTAAATCTCCACTTAGCTCACAGCGTGGTTCTCTGTCACACGCTTTCCTAGTTTCTTCCTTCATGCTTCAAAGGAGCCTCCCATAAATATATGCAAAACTAATCGTTATCCTTCCTTGTCGTGATGTGTCTGGAAATCTCTCATTTAAAGATTAGGCTAGTTGTGTGTTATCGTGCTGGTCACTATTGTCTTTTTCTCTGTATACTTTGTCTTAAATGTGTCTCATGTTGCAAGCTGTTTAATACACTTTAATACATCTTTGACTAACCCTGGTCAATGCCTGGATTTCCAGTAAGGTACAGGTATATAAAGAAATGATAATCTGTTACTGGTACAGTAAGTGCACGTGAGAGCGCTATGATAAAACTAGTTGCCTGTGGGATCACCAGTGCTGGCAGAAGGGACAGGAGATCTGAGTCATAGCAGTGTCACCTTAGATCAGAAGAAGGTGTTGTGGGACCTCACTGGTTTGTTCTTTTGGACGCAGAACAAACGAAGGTCTGATAAGAGAAGCATAAGACGCCTATGAAAGGAAAAAGCCAAGACGGACAGTTCTAGAAACGTTTGTCTGTATTTGCATGAGAAGTTACTCTTATGAGTATATAAAAACTTTTGCTGGATAGAGCAAGATCAGAAAATGAAAAAAAAGGGAACAGCCCAGGACTACAAGAGCTGAGTGACTTTAAAATAGGTTCTGTAAATCTCTTATATGAACCGATAATAAACAAAACTGCTTGAAAGCTTGAGAGGCTTCAGAGATGAACAGAATTTTCTGCATACTTGATCATAGCAAAGTTTTAGCAAGAAGTTCTACAATATAAAGAGAATGGCAAGATTTTGTAGTGTTTAACTGAGAGAGTGCGTATTTTGGGAGGTAAGTTAACAAATGGTTCTACTGTGGTTGTTTCTAGTTTAGAAAAGTGACACAGTAGAATTGTGTTACAGAAAAAAACCCCCAGTGATACTAGAGCTAATAACATGGCAGTAGTGTTTCTGTAGATAGTAAACTTTATCTCTTCTTAAAAAAACGAAAGCATGAAAGGCCAATGAAGGCTATGGCAACAGATTTTAGATAGATGACCCAAATATAATACTACATACTTTTTTAATTTCAGGCTGTAACAATTCTGTTCTGATTCTAAATGTATGTTGGTTTTCACATTTTGCCGATATATTAGAGAAGCATTTTTCTTTATGAAAAGTTGCCTTGAGGTGCATCTACCCTGAGGTGTAATTGTCAAGTAATGCAAAACTACCCAAACTGTATATCAGAGAGCTGAATGGACAAAAACTAACCCTGCAAAATCCAGCCGAGTGCTGGCTAGGTTGCCTGAATTGGCTTACCTCCTGTCCCCAGGAGCACCGACACTGGCGTGGAAAGAGGCCAGGCTGGGTGGCTGGAGGGCTGGGAGTGGGAGTGCATGGCAGCCCTAGCACAGAGTAGCTTGAATTGCTGTGGGACTATACTCTTGGAGATAGAAGATGTGGTATGTGGTAATATTAACGTAATTGTGTGGGCTAGAAATTTGAGAGACACTTTCACAACATCGTTATAACTGATGGCTGTCTAAGATTTGGATTCTGCAGAGCTGAGCTGAACCTGTACAGTTTAAGTAAGAAAAATCTCACCTGCCTCCAAAGTCTAGTCTTCGAACAAGTGTTTAAGTAGTTGTCAGGTAGTTATTCTCACCACAAATAGTCTTTGTCATTTCTCTTTGTGTTTGAGCAGTTGAATCTCCAGCAGTTGTTGCTTAAGCTGAATTTTAGGATTCCATTGAGTTTTGTATTGCATTGTACTAGGTAAGAATTAATGATATTTCAAAATTAAATGTGTTAATAAAAGAAGGGAGATTGTGCAATAAACAATGAAATGGACAAAAGCAGAGTTTTGCAAAGGTTCTAAAGATCTATCAAAGCTTTCAGTGTGCTATTTGAATATTTGACTATTCTCAGTTGAAAATAACAAAGATCTTGTAGCATCTAGCCATAATTACTCTTTTAAGTCTTACAAATTTCTGTTGAGAAATACAAATCATGCTTCTTTAGAACAGCCATGAAATACTTTTTTCATAAAGTTGAAAAGAAAAAAAGGGGAGGAGGCCGTGACAGAGAAACCAGGGAATTATGTTCATGTAAGAAATTCCTTTACTGGGGAATGGGAAATAAAAATAATTTGTGGTACCCTAGGAACTCAATAGCTGAAGAGTGAGCTTAAACATTAAAAATTATTTTAAAAATTGTAGTTATAGTGGTGGTTAATGATGACTCCTTTCACGATAGACCAGAATCCCCTACAAAGGGGAAGATGGTGTTATGTAGGTAAAATTACAAGCTTGAACAGGATCTGAACCAAACCTACATGAGGCAAATATATCTGCTGTTCTTTAAATTTTAAAAATAACTGTGCTTCCTAGCTCTGCCTGGAAGCAATTTAATGCAACAAATTGATTTTTTTTTTTTTTAAGTATTTCCAGCCAGACCAGAAACAGTAGTTAATAAATATTTTGCAAGGGTGAGTCTGTTCTTTATGCTTGGTTTTGCAAACCCAGTGAATTTGGATATTAATATCTAAAATTGTAGATAGTAATTCAACCTGTTTTTCTAAAGCTGATCTCACATTTATCTTATTGTCTCTGTGTCAATGTAGAAATAGCATTCAGAAATCTGTTCCCCAAAAGAGGAAAAAGTTGATGATACCGTGGTTTTCAAAGCAACAAGAAAAAAAACCCTCAAACACATTTCTTTCAAATTTTATGTCTAGAGAGCTTTTGGATAACGTTGCTCTTGAGAAAAATATGCATATTTTCGTTAATGTGTTATTTAAGAACATACCAAGTGTAGAAAATGCTTTGAAGAGGATCGTGCCAGTCAAAGACAAGAGCATGTAGAGGTAGGAAAGGCAGATTTCAGAAGTTATCCTGGTTTGTATCCAAAGGCAAAATTTAAAGCTAGGTGCAGTTTGGATTCTGGAAGTTGGGGAGGATGTGTTTACACAGGAAAGGACTGCAAAAAGCAAAGGTGTCGATTTACAGCGCATTTTCAAAATTACAAAAAGTGGAAAATGTTACATCACATTTACTGAACACTTACTGTGTCCGCAGAGGTAGTTATTAGAAAGTACTTGTTCAGTGTGAAACCACAGAGTAAACTAGATGTAGTAACTTCTTCCTGCAGACAAGTCTTTAGTGATCAGTGAAATACTTTAAATCTAGAAATAAACAGAGAAAAATCAAATGTCAGTACTGTGGTGTTAGGCTCTGTAGAAATTCTTCAGGTGTCTTTATGGCTGTTATATTTTCTAGGAAGCACAAGATCTTCTGTAACCACAGTATGATTGGGGAAAAAAGGATCAGAAAGGATCTTGAGAAGTTGGGTTATCTGTTCTTCAAGGCAGTCAACCTGTAGCTGGCATAATCTATTCTTAAGAGGTGACAGGAACAGAGGTTCACTGACTTCCACAGGCAAACACGCAGGCTTAGTGCTTGCTTACACTTGGTTCTAATTTAAGTGCTTTACTTCTCTTACAGATTATCCTTCTACCCCTTGTAGTTGTACTTTATTTGTTTATTTATTTATTACTTCTGAAACAGTTCCTCAAACTTTGAAACAAACACTTTAAAAAAATTATCTTGTTTCCTTGTAGATATTTCTCCTTGGACACCCCCTTCCCCCTCCCGTTTTCACAGTCTTTCCTCTTACATCATGTTTTCTGAATCTCATGGTTGTGCTCATTCCTCCCCACTGGACTTGCTCCAAAACATCTTTCTTGAAGCGCACTAACCAAAACTGGTGTATTCCAGCTCAGGCTGCACCAGCACTGGCTAAAGAAAGATGATTATTTCCTATATTTACTGGATGACGTTCTTTTTATTTCCCAGAGTGATGTCTGACTGTTTTGTGGCAGGATGGCATTGCTCAAGTTCTGATCTACTCCAGATCTTTCAAGCAGAATTGTTGCCAAGTGCCCTCTTGGTACCAGTGCAATGGTTTAAGCACAAAGCCTTCTGCCTGCCTTCACTTAGTTGTGCATCTTAATTCCCACTTGCTCCATACCATTTTCTTCTGACATTTTAATTCATTTGCCAAGATCAGAATATTGGCAACACCTAACACCTGCGTGTTGCCCGCAGGGTTCAGCAAGGGAGGTATCCATAGCACTGAAACTTGTGAAACTCCATTGTGTCAGTTAACCACTGAAAGTTAACTCTCATTATGGTTTTCTAATGAATTGGTATTTGCCTTTATGTAATTTTTTCATATTTCACCTATGAGAATGTGAAGTGTGACAGTTCTCCCCCAGGCTAATTGCTGGTGCCTCAGCTTCATGCTATTATTCAATGAAGGATAGGAGCTGTCATATTACAGTCCTTGGGAGCTAAACTTCCCTCAGCAGAAACTCTTGTAATGTATCTGTGTCTCTGCTTCCGTGGTTTCTTCTTAAATAACTTGCCTTTCTGTAACTCTGGTAAGGCATGTTGTCATACTGTACCAGAGAATGAGATTCATCAATTTGAAAGGCAGAGTTCAGACCTGACTATTTTCAAATATTCAGTTTGTTTTTCTTTTCTGAGTTCAGACAAAGTTCATAGAAATCTTCTGGAAATTACAGTTTCTCTCTTAATATTATGTCTGCGTCAATTTAATGGATTAAATTTGTATCCTTTAATCTCATACTGGTTAATGTGTTTCTGTTTCTTGTGGTCTTTAAGATCCTGTATTGTGTGAGTAGTTGCATGTTGCAAGACCAAGGCAATTAACTAAAAGTACTGTACATTTGGGAGCATATGATATAATTTCAGTTTTGAGCATTAATATTCATCTGAAATGAGTTATGGGTTTGGAATTATAGAATACTGTGAGAATAAATTTTTACACTTGTCATTTTTTCTACAGGGTCGTCCTCAGTTCCTGTAACTCCCATCATCCCATCCTCTCCCTTCATTTTACTTTTCTGTCCTATGATTTTGTTTTTTTCCCTACAGCATATTTTGTTCTGACACTTGTTTTTTTTCCTTTTTTTTTTCCTTTCTTTCTTTCTTTCTTTCTTTCTTTCTTTCTTTCTTTCTGACTAATTCTTTGCCCATTACCTAGCATGTTAGGTCTTAGGAATTCACAGATATGCTGTGGTTGCCTGCCAATGGTAGGAAGTACTTCAAAGTGATACACAGTGTCTGTTTCTAGCTGTCTGGAAAAAAAATGCCTGAACATCAGGTAGGAAGAATACCTCCAAAGAGAGGGTTTCTGTGACTAACTGTGCCGTTAGCATGCTTCTTCGTTAACTGATGTCGCCTGAGAAACTGCTGGTAGCAGCATCTGTCTTTTTTTGCATGGGATGGAAGAGTAAAGCCAGGAAAGGGTGAGATGGGGAGCCCAGGTCCAACGAGGTGGGAGTGAGCTGGGGTGGGTGGGCTTGTCTGAGTGGAGGAGCTGGGCTGTGATCCAGTTTATGAGGAGAATAAATGACTGTGAGGTGTGGAAATGGGGTTAGGGTTGTGAGAATGTGTGATATGAAGTATAGGGGAGGTTAACATGCTCATGAGTGCAGACTGGCAGAGAATTAGAAACTTGTACTGCTGCCCTGCCAACATGGCTGGTGTTACAGGTACTGAACATAGCACCGCGCTGTGCTTGGGGAAGTCCTGCTTTGTACTCTGGTTACGTCTTTCTTCTTCAGGACATATAATGTAAGCAATGGCCATGTCTTTCACCATGAGTTGTATAGCAAGTTTTACTTAAGAAAAAGAAGGGAGGCGAAGTTGTGTCTGCTGCAGTGGTTGGATATTTCAAATACCTTGCCCAATTTGAAACACTCAAAATGGGTAAAGAGATGAAAGAAGTCATTGCCAATTTTACTGTCTACAGGTCCCGTCATTCTGAGAGCCATAATAGTGTAGAAACAATAGTGGACTCCTCTTATTTATGAAAATACATATGCTTTTTTTCCTTCAGGTCAAAAGCATAGTTATGAAATACTGAAAATTATGACCTCCTTTATCTTTGCTCATGTCTGATGTATGCAACCCCTTTGTGGGGTTTATTTGGGTTTTTTTTCTGTACTGTTTCTCCTAGTGTGTTTGGGTTTTTTTGTTTTTCCTTTTTTTTTTCCTCCTTTGAACTGATGAAACCACTCTCTTTGGTAATTCTGAGTCAGTTAGATCAGTCCTGGGCTTTTCTGTGCAGAGACTGCCAAGTTTTTCTAAAATATGTGGTGGTTTAGGGATTTGGATGAATGTCCAGAAGGGGCCAAGATTTGAGACCTCCAAAAGTCTTTAATTTAAAACCATAATTTGGAAAGGATCCTTCCTGAGTCCCAAGAGAAAAAAGCCAATACTTCCATTTATACTATTAGTCATCATTCTCTCCACCATCAGGGTTCCCCTCCCTTCTGAAAAGGCTACAGTTTGTTTTGCTGCTTTAACAAAAATGAGTTTAGTTGATTTAATGTTCTGTTCTGTGATGAAGTGTCTTACCTAGGTCATAGCTTAGCTGTTAACAAGATATTTATGAAGTGGTAAGAATTCTCTGCTCTGTGGTGAATTTAATCTCTCGAGTGGGGCAAAATGCTATTTAACTAGCAAATAAAGTAGTTCAGCTTCAAATTATATGTTGAAGTTAAATGCAACAATTTTAATATTTTAGTAACCCTCTAAATAAGTAGAGTATCTGGAACTGCTCAAAACTTATGTAATTTGACCTCTACAATAGGAAAAGCATTTCAGTTAGATTAATATTGCAAGTAGCTATCCAAAGAAGGAAAATTTTGGATTTAGAAACCAGGTTAAATTCGTACTTTTATTCTACTTACAGACTAAAATATAGATGAAGACTAAGAACCTATTCCTGAGTTCATTTTTTTAGTAATCAAGACTCATTTGACTGACTTATCAAATACTGTGCTAAATTCTTGTAGGTATTTGAAGCTGGCATTTGTGATACTTGCTTGGGAGTGTGTTGTCTGTCATGTAGCAACAGTGTTATCCACAGATGTTTCCTTTGTTTTTGCGTAGTTTTTATTGGTGTTTAGCATGATTACAGCTGTAGTAGTTAAGACCCAAGCACTAGAAGCCTTCATGTTCTAGGTGTACCCCAGACATGCAATGCAAATACAGTTGCTTTTAAAGGAATTCTGTATGAACCACTGCTTCACCATCAAAAGTTTTGGAAACAACATTGTTTGGGATTTCAGTTGCATCTATGAACCAGTAGTGGTTTTTCTCTGTCTCTCTCATGTACTAAAAAAATTGAATGTGAGCCCTTTCTCTCCCCAGTTGTGTATCAGCAGGCTTTATCAGGCATGATTTGTGACTTACTGAATTTTGCGATAAATAATAGACAAGTAGTTACATGATAAGTAATTAATCAGTGAACTACATCACTAATTCATTGGCCATGTTTAATTAGCTCTAGAGTGCCAGCTCAGCTCTGCAGAAATCATTTTTATTGGATTCTCAGCGGCTTCATTTTACTCGAACTTCAGCTACCTGAACAGCCGTTTCAGTGGAGTCCCTATTTCTGTCTTGGTCTAAGGAGGCAGACCTTTGTGTAATGTAGAATTGCTTTGGTCTCCATTCTCATTTTATATTTTCAGTTGTATGATTATAGCTCTGACTGAAAGAAATCTTCAGGAAGATTTGTTTTCCTGACTTTAATGTGTGTTTTAGCATTAAGATAATTTCTAGTTCACTGTACAGTGTTTTTGATCTGGCAAACAATATGAGTAAAGCTTTGGCCTACTACTTAGCTTCATTCTTAACAATTACTGGTTAAAAAAGGGGGCAGACAACACAGCATAAATGGCAAAAACTTACAGTATTTCTAGAGCAGTATCATGAACAAGTTAATACCAACCAGAATTGTAGAGAGACATATAAAAGTCTGTTGGCAGGTCAAAACAGAAAGCATAGGAGGAAAATAGGCATATTATAACTGGAAAGAAACGTAACAGTTGTTCTAAAATGACTGAGTTGAAGATCTTCTCTTGTTAAAATGGATTCGTTAGAAAATAGGAAAATGTGCATGTACAGTTGGAGAATAATTGAAACATAGAACCATTGTAACTAACAGTTGTAGTATATGTTTGGAGAAAATTAGTATTTTTGAAACTGATGTATATAGTGATTAGAATGTTCCTGAGACAGTTTCTTAAAATAATTTGGGGAACAGGAAAAAGCAAATTTGACAAGGCTTTTTTTTTTTTTTTTTTTTTAATTGCAATTCCAGCTTCCATCCTCACAAAGTACTTGACCTACTTGATTCCCATTGGTTATTATTTCTTTACGCCATCATTCCCTCAGTAAATAGGAAGCTTTTAAAGTCCTTCTGTGGAGGACAGACTTTCAGGCTTGGGAGAAAGTTGAAATTTTTATGGGAAGAGGAGCAGGGATTTGGTCTGAAAGAGGAGACTGAGTGGTGGAGAGCTTTATTGGGACCAGAAAGCTAAAATGTTACCCAGGCACTCATCCTGCTGCTGTTGAAAGGAAGAAGAACCTGCACCAGGAGTTTAGAGAAGTAGCTTTCATAGATCTGTAGGGTGGCTGTGAAGATAGTGGCTTGCCTTGAAGAAAGAGCTTGCACAAAATAAGTGCGTGTAATTTTTTTTTTTTTTTTTTAATTTACAGGAGGAAGTGCATACCAAGAAACATGCACTTCTTTAAAGGAAGTGGCAGGAGAGTTCGTTTTCTCCAAGTGGGATTTTGCATACTGCTGACTACAGGAGGAATGCCATACACTAAAAAGGCATTTTGTCTGCAGTTCTTCTTTTTCCTCTCATCCTTTATTCTGTTCATATGATTGCAGAATGTAGAGGCTGATGCTGGCTACAGGGTAATACTACAAAAAGTGTAATGTCTGTCTTCAGCTGTTGTAAGCTGGGATGATTCTATTACAGTCAATGAAGTCACACTGATGATGTTAATAAACATTCAAACGAAGATTAAATTTAGGGTCTCTTAGACTTCACAGATGATGTTTCTAGCTCCTGAAGATGTTTTAGATTAGAAAGTCTGTGTTCAAGCAAACTGGCCTACCCTTGGAGCAATACAGATGTTGTAAAAAACAACATTCCTCTGGCCACTGATCAAGATAAAGGAACTGATTTTATCTTGGACTTTTGTATGTATTTGCAATTGCTTATTACCGGATTTCAAAATACCTGTTTTTTGACTTTCCATTCATGTTTAGTTAAGAGATGCCTGAATGCTGTTGTTTGGATTACTTGATTACAGTTTATAACCATTCATTATTTGCTTTTTTTTTTTCTAAGTGTAAATCAGAAAGGTGGGGTATTTTAGATTGCTAACAAGATAGAGGTTCTTTCTGACATTAAAGGCAAACTGGTTAAAATGAAAGATAATTAAAAAATTTGGCTTTGTGCCTCTAATTTGTGCTATCCTGGTAGATATGCTAATGAATGTGTAGATTTTCACATGCATAGAATGAAGTGCAGGCTGCTCTGAAGTTTGATGGTTTTCATTTGCCTAAATGGCTATTTTTCTGGCTTAGTTTAGTAGTGTATTGTGCTATACCTCTTGTTCTTAGGTTCACTCATCACTGTGAGGCTTGTGGAGACAAAATTTAGGGCTAGATCTTGGTTTTGGTTTTTATCTTACGGAGCAAGTATTGTAGGAAATTTCTGTCTTGAGTCTGCCTTAATTTACAGCAGTTTGCTTATGTTCAGGTTTATCTCTGTGTTTTTACTGAGGGAAATCTTTCTGAGGGCACTGCAGCACTCAAATGCAGAGCCTGGCCAGTGGCCATGTGTGGGGTTATTCTTGATGGGCTGGATTTACAGCACTGGTCAACCTGAAGAGGCAGATGTTCAGCTGTGAGATGAACTGTTGACCAAATCTAATAGTGAAAGGAATGACAAAAAGTTAAAACAATAGAGCATTAGTTAGGCTAGACACTGAACAGACAAATGAAGTGGAAATATGCACCATCTGGGATAATTAGGGTTGGAAGGGACCTCATTCCTCATGGAGTCCAGGCCCTGCTCAGAGCATGGCTAACAGTATTAAATGTTAAGTATTCTTTTGAGCTTTATTTCAGAGATACCCTTTCCTAGACACCCTTTCTTACCAAGTACCCATCCACAGTAATGACTGACAGCAGAAATAACTTCTGATTTCTGGAGGCTTATAGAAAGCCTGAATTCTAAGACAGTCTCTTAACCTTGCCTTTTCCCACAGCTTCTTGGATTTTTAGAAGAAAATAACTGAAATACTGAAATAAACTGTTTTTCATCTGTCTTTTGTTTTTGGAGCCTTGGGATATTACAGCTTTCCTCTCAGCCTTGGACATCTTCCCTTGTGACTACTCTGCTGTTTAAGTTAAACCCCAGAATAAAAACAGATTTCACTAAAGCATTGTTCGTTTCTTTCGGCAGTTCTGCTTTGCAGTGTTTTTCATCTTTCCTTTTTTCTGGCCTTTAAAGAATCACAATTTTGAATTAAAAAAAAGTATGAGTCAACCTTCTGCATGTAATGCTTGATTTCATGTGGACTGACTTGACAGCCTAGGGTTGCCATCAACACTAATTTCTCTCTATGCATAACAGGAATGATACTCTGAGTCAGTGGGGAGTTGAGCATCCTTATTGTTTAATGCTTTGGAGATGAGATTATATAGCTGATTATATTACTGATAATACCTGACTTACGCCCTTTCCCTTTAACAGGCAATGTATCCTTTTGTAACTTCTTTTATTTGCATTGTATACTTTAATTACATTTCAGAAAGAGTTGTTAAAGCGTTGTCTAGCCTCAAGAACTCCTGTTTAAACCACCCCTCTTCCTAATTGCCCTAGACCTGCAGGATCTGAGCTGCCATTATATTTGCCTCATATAATTTAGGCAAATGTCTTCCTAGCCCATCTGTTTCTTTGAAGGATTGACAAATTTGATAATGGTTTCAGGTGTATTACTCTAGTTCTCAACATTTCATGGGAGGTTTTTTTCTGCCCTTTTTCTGTTATCAGCAGACAGTGATTAAAGTCGTGCAGTTGAGAGTGTAAGAACAAAAGGGAGAAACTGGTTCTCTGCATTCCAGTAAACATGAGCTTTTTGCAAATTTGGGAAGCATTTACGCCTGTATGCTGTGCAGTTTGGCCAAATTTTTCTAACTTGGATGTTTAAAATTACTTGTTAAATTTAAGTGACTCCATTTTCAGAATTACAGACTATCTGCAGCTTTTATTCAAAAAAGCAGATGCTTTTGAAGATTTTAAGTATTCTTTATGGCTTTCCCTCTCATCGTGACACACCACATAGAAGAATAATACTTTTGGTAGAGGAATCTACTTGACATAGAAGTCAGCATTCATATTCTCCCATCAGAAAGATGGCTCGGTTCCAGTACATTGTTGTAACTGCTTAATATACATTAAGAACAAAATAAATTATCTTTTTTTTTTTTCCCTGGTATAATTACAGTGTCACTCTTTTGATATTGATTTTTGCAACAAGTTTTAGACCCAAGATTTTATCCCTGAATATTCAGACTGACTTGGAAACCTGTCTTGCTGATTCTTGGCCAGTTAATAGTTCCAAGTGGATGCAATTTAATAACCCTTGTGCTGTTTTGATTTGCCTCCCACACCATCTGGTCTATGTCTTGCTCCTGCTTTTTTTTTTCTTTCTTAAAGGATAGTATTTTTTCAATAATTTAAACTTTCAAGCATGTCATCTGAAAACACAGCTTGCTCTGAAATTTCCCTGTGCAATGTTTTTTGAGAAAGAAGGCTTTCTGTACACAGAGGAAAAAGAATATGAACAGGAACCTGTGGACAAGTTGGAATGTTAGGAATGTGTGCACAGTAAAGATGTCTGTTTCTTCACTCTGTAATATTATTTAAGCACATTTCAAAAGTAAAATTATTTCATGGTTCTGAGGTCTCCTGGATGGCTCTCTGTGTTTCTCTGCTGGCCTCCACAACAAGTTCAATTACTGGAGAGTGGCAAGAGATGTTTTAGAAGTCCAAAATTGCTCAGCCTTTGCTGAGATGGAAGTTAAGTGCTACGAATGGAGCTTGTGATCTCTTAACTGGCCTTATACTTGATTTAGTAATGATAACCTAGAGTGATGCTGCTCAAGTTTAGCTCTGTTTGTCATGACATTTAGAAAATACTGAGTGAAAAGTTTGTTCACGCTGTGTGAAGGCACAAATTCTTGACAACCTTGTTTTAAATTCTGGAGGATTGTTTGCCTGCATAACCTGGATGTTTGTCCTTAAGTCTTTCCGCATGTTTGAAATATGTAGCTTTAGCTGGCGTTCAGGTTATTTCTGATTTATGCCTGTTTTTTGCTGGACGGATGTCTATGTTACGTAAACCAGGAAGGTTGAGGACGTGGGTTCCGAGACGATTTTGTTCTGCCTCGTGCTGTGGGTGTTGCCCGGGGCTAGCTGCTGGGGAAGCAGCAGGTGAATTGCACCTACTGTGGTAGCAGGTGGCCCTGCACCGACACCAGCAAGCAGTGATGCGAAGAGAGAAAGGAGAGCTGAAGGTGTCCATCCCAGTTTTGGCTGGGTTTGCCTTGCTGTCCTCGCAGCAATTCCTCCACACCTTCAGTCCAAATTGCGCCATTCCTGGAAAAGGCGAGGGCAGTGCCTGGCTCCTGCGGGGTGTGCAGGCAGCCCGGCAGCTGACCGTGCCTGCCCGTAGGGGCGGCTCGTTCCACTGCTGAGGGACGCAGTGGTGGGCTCAGGTGGCCTGTGAGGCGCCGGCTCCTGCTGCCTCGAGGATTTCGCCAGCCTGTTGGCCTGGTCATCCTGGCGGGTGCCTTCTGGGCACCTCCTTGCCTCACCTTCAGGCCTGTGTTTCGACACCGCGGCACACGCTCTTGTTTTGTACTTGCAAGTCTTGCTCCTCTCCTCTCCTCTCTGAGGAGGAGCTGGCTGTCTTGCAGCAAGACGACCCCCACCCGCTCGTCGTGTACATTGATATTCATGACCTAAATTCTCAAGTGTGACTTAATATTTTCTTCCCTGATAACAATTCTTGGTGCTGCACATGTTTCAGATTTAGAGAGGGAGATGTATTTCCTTGCCCCGCTTCTGTCCCTGTGATGACAGAGAGGTGATCTTAAGGCAGAAAGTCAATGTGTATGTACGGCCTCCATTTTGCCTAGCAGGATTGGTCAGTCTGGTGACATTTTGATATAGTCCTGTCTACATTCCCACCCTCCCAGCCCCCCTCCTCCTCCAGCAGCCTGGTTTCCCTCATCAAAAGCCAGCTTTTAAGTTTGCCAGACCAGTGTTCTGTCTCAATCAGCTTGTGCAATATAAAGGCTTGGGTTCCAGTTCTGTTTCAATGAAGTTAGTTCACCCCAAAACACAGATCTATAGATGCCAAAAAGTACACCTGAGCATGTGCCATTCCTGTAAATTTCACTGGGACTTAGTACAAATGATTTTGCTATTTGAATAGGTAAGTATTTTATTTTACTTTTTGTGTAAGTCATGAGTTTTTTGCATGTTAGTAATATTAAAAGGAACCAATCATGTATGTTTTCACATAAATCTATCCTGTACTTTTACGAATTCTGTTTTATGTGCAGTCTCTAGTAGCTACCATGCTTTTATCCAAAACCAAAAAAACCCCCTACATAGCTAGTGGAATTTTTAAAATGCTACTTGTACTACACATTATTTCCTACCATTTTCTGCTGTATCAAGGGTGATAATTTCAGCTTGGTTGGGAAAAAATTCCTAGTAAATCTTTCCAAAAAGAGGTTTTCCAGTTGATTCGTCCTGACAGATTTCAACAACCTGTCCTTCTTTAAGAATAGGAGTGGGGGTTTTTGTTTTGTTTTGTTTCATTTTGAAAAGTGAGTTAGGATCTTACTCTTTTATCTCTTTTTTTCTCCTGGTCATTTTTATACTTCTGCTCTTCAGAACAACGGTTTGATTGACTTTTATTCCATATATGTGACCTTTGTAGAAACTCTAAGAGATTCTTTTCCCCTAGTTATATTAGTGTTTTGTTTCTCTCAAGTGTCTAGTAAATGTTTAACTTGAAGTATACTGGCACAGTGTGCCCTTGTAAAACAGCATTTCAGGAGAATCTCTGTTCCAAAAGGCTTTATAGTCTCACCTTAAGTTAAATTTGACATCCCGCTTTCTGTAAGTAAAAATGGACCATAGTCTAGTTAAGGTTATCTAAATTTTCAGCAGTGTCAAATACTTTGATGCCTTTTTCTTTTGCATTGATGACTTTGATGATGACCTGTTGTAGATTGCAGACAGATGCATTTCAGGACATGCCTGCTCATTCTGGTCTCCAGACTTGCATCCCAGGGTGTTTTGATTCCATGTCAGAGTGAGACTGGGTATGCCCTCATCTTACATACTCTGTTTCCTTTTAGAAAGATACTTAGGCTCTCGGGCAGGGAAGAAATGAAGATGTACATCAAGTTTGGTGCTCTGGAGACTCAGGGTGCTCACAGCCACAAAGTATTCTGCAGAGCATTCATTCCCCACGAAGCAAAGGAGAGATCACATCTCCCTCCTGTGAATCAGCTTCCTTACAGGCATTTATGTTGCCACTGGGAACCACATAAACATTTTAGGATCTGGCTAAAATAAAGGTCTGGTTAAAATAAAGACATATAGCATCTCCATGTGTGACTGTGGCACTATGTTTATCGTGCTAAGTGTGGATGGAGCTCTCATAGCAGTGGGCCATCTTCAAGGTTAGGAATGAAAGAGTAGTAAGTGAGCAACAGAATTCTTGACATTGTAACCTGATTTAGGAACAGCTGTTTTTCTTGTTTCATGAAAGTCCATTAGAAAAAGCTTTATTGACCATTTATTAATACTGCATCTTCCACCACCTTCCCCCATCCCAATTATTATGAAGGGATCAACACTTAAAAGGTATTTAGCAACAGAGTTACTGTGAGGTTTTTATCACCTCAATAATCAGGTTGCTCCACTCCTAATGAATTCCCAGTTGCAATTTATAATTTCAGTAAAGTACATTACATAGCAATAGATCAAGTTACCCACCACCTTAAAGTGGAGCATTTTGAAGAGAAGACTCATTTTGTGAATTCCAAATAAATTGGTTTGCTGGGGAATGCAGTACTGTACAGAAAATAAAAATATGTCCCTGTCATTTTTATGTGGTGAAGTGCTGATTCTGCTCTCCAGAGACTGTCAGGCCCTCCTTTTTTAGTAGTGCAGGAGATGGAAGAGTGCCCTTCTCTCTTGTTTGACAGGCCATCATTTGAGGCTGGGAGTTTTGCCAACTAGTGACCTCGTGTATCCAGTTTCTAATTTGGGGGAAATGTTATTGAGAAGGTGGTGGCCTGACAACTCTGGCATTTCCTGGGGTTCTCAGATTACTGTGACACCATCTGATTGGTTTTTCAGGCTGAGTTTTACTTGGATTGAACTACTTGTATTGCTTGCTCTGTTGAGAGATCAGCTGTGATCTGGAGACTGATTTTATTTATTTATTTTTTTTAATTATTACTGATCAGTTATCAGGTTTGTTGTTGAAGTTTTGGGAACATGGGAGTGTTTAGGGGTACATGTGACAGCTCAGTATCTTCTAAAGAAAGTGTCAGAAGAAAACATTTAGCACTGCTTGCCTTCTGGGAGCTCAGCTACCAGAATTTTATCAGACTTTTCTTTTACTGTTGCCATGAATATTATTTTGGTTTGAGTAGTACATATGCTAAGCTAGATGCTTTTGAAGCATGAAGATTCCTCCATCATCTCTTGGTTAGAACATTGTTGATGAGGTTAATGAGGCAGCACATGTGCTGATATGGTCACAAGGGAATCAAATGGATTAGTGTTTCTCTAAGATCAGGTCTAAATGAAAGCCTGTTTTTTTCCTGAGCATCACTTGGCAATGGAAAAAGAGAATGTAGGTGGCCGTTTGTCAAGTAAATGTAATGCATGGATGTGTCATGGGACTCCCCTGGGATCTTCTGAAGGTCTACCTAAACCTTCAGATGGCAAGCATCACCTTGCTTTCAAAACCTTCACACTTAAAGCTGGGCACCTCAGGGGTTGCCCCTGCAGTTGTGCAGCGTGCTGCAGTTGTGTATTGCATTGTGTACTGCAGTGTCCAAGTATCTGACATCAGTGTCTGTGCCCGGCTAGGAGGGAAATCTCTTGCCCAAAGGTTGTGTGAGGATTTCATGTGTTACTGGAGAACAGTAAAGCCGATGGTAACAGATGGCCCATGGGAGCTCTTCGAAAGGCATATTCAGCCTTCACCTTCAGTGATAGAAGTATAAATGGGCTTAGGGTCAAAACATGGAAAAGTTGACATGTTTCTTGTGACAAATGTGTGTGTATTTGTGTAAGTGATGGACTGCTGACGGTTGAGCTTGCTAGCCATTTCCATTTTCAAACACAGCCCAATACATTTTGCTGACATTTTAATAGCTTTGACACTTCATATTCAAAAAAGTTTAAAAAAACCCCAAACAGTCCCCACAGTGTTACTTGGGAGTGTTTGAAAATAATACTGCAATATGAGTGTATTTTCCCTCTTAAGAGGAAAGGAAGTCTTGAAACGTGCAAAATCTTTGTGGCACTCATTGCACCATTCCATCTAGAATAACTAGCTTTGTCATTAGTTTATCAGGTGCATACTTATTTAAGAACAGTATGAGTTTGAGTTTGTTTCACTCTAGTTTTTATTTCAGTTGTGGTGGTTACAAAACAAGGAAAAAAGCTTGCTGTCAAAATATGGAAGCAAAGTTTTATCTTCAAGAGAGATGTTTGGAGTCAGTGATGATTCACACTGACTGCCAGAGGCCAGACTCTCTTCGTGGGATTTAAATATGTTACAGGGAAGACCTGCTTAGGTACATAACCTGCTTATTGCATTACTGACCATAGTACAACAGGTGTTTAACAGAACAGCAAAACTTTTTTTTTCTTAATTTATGTAGCTTTTCTGTGTTTTTATCCATGATAACAATCTACTATATTGTAAACTCAAGTTGCTTTTGTATTTTACATTTTGATGCATTAAGTTTTCTTGTTCTGTTTTGAGGGTGTTTTAATCAGAATTTTTAGTGAGTTTCATGTAGTTCAGAGCAAATATAAATGGAGCTTTCATTCTTGCCTTTGTTGGCATTTGCTTTCATATAAACCCTGTAGCAAAAGTTAACGTAAATAGGCACAAGAAAATTATACATCTAAGTCTTTTGGCTGGTCCTACTGATTAAGGTCAAGCATCAGGCTTGGAATTTTGATAATTTATCTGAACAGGAGCCATACGGTTTATCTTTAATCTGAGTGAAAAAATGTTATCTCTGACAGCAAAGCAAACAAAGTATTAAAGATTTTCCTAAACAAAAGAATTGAAGTGCGCCTTGATCTGTTTATTTAATTGAATGAAAAAAAATGAATCCCTTTTTTCTTAGGTTCCTAAGTATTTACAGTTGTTTAACCATATTGATGATAAGATTGTTTTTATTGACTTCTCAAGGCAAAAAGCACTTACCATTCTTTTCATTTTCTTAACGAGAACCTGTAATGTGTCAGTTACTGGTGGAAAGGCTGTCATCAAAAGAAATTTCCATTAGACACAGGACTAGAGTTTGGCTTGCCAAATATCGAAGTTACTTTATCTTGGAAAATGTTACAAGTAAAGCTGCCCTTGTAAAGAATGGTGACAGCCCTGTCTTCTATTCTTGTGCAAATCTTATTTGGTTAAAAAAACAGGCGGGAGGCCATGAATGGGACCTAGTCTGACCAGGCTGCCTGACATGCTGACTCAACATTGCTTTGTTTGTTCAGCTAGCTACTGTGTCTAATGTGCAAATGAAGTACCAACTTTACAAGACGTGTGGCTGCCAGCCTGTCTCCAGGAAGATGAAGTCTTACGGAAAAGATACGTGCAGCACAAAAACAGGAGTTCCTCGTTTTGCCTGGAGGGGGTTTCTGTCTCACCTGTCAACAGCTTGTGGTGTCAGCTTTACCTCTCCGTTCGTTGTATTCATAAAATGTGCATGCTCGTTCCTGTGACTGATGCACATGATCTTTTGCTGCAGTAACAACACAGGGCCTTAAGCATATTAGCCACATGCTTTATGGATTCGAGGCTCTGGAGCCTTGGAAAAGGGATTTAGTTTTCTCTTGTGATTCACATATTTTTTGTTGGAAAAACACCACTCAAAATACAGTTGTATAAGAGACATCCGATTTATTGATTCCTACAAATTTTCAAGGGAATTACTAAATTTCTTCCCTGTCTCTGCATCACAGGAGGAAAGTGTTGTGTAAGTGTTAGCACGATTAGACTCTTTGATGCCACTTTTTTTGTAAACACAAAACTACTTCATAAGCAGTGCTTCCCGGGTGGATTAAGACCTTATGAATTATTTCAAATATATGTATTTTTAATTATTGTTATGCAGATTATGGATGCATTGTTTGTAAAAATCAGAACTCCTGTGTAAATTTGATGCCAGTATAACCATAAAGACATTCTGGTGTAGAGAAAGAAAGGATTAATAGCACATTTTGTATTCACGTCTGGGAGTGTCCGTGGTTTTACAAGGCTCCGTAAAACTCTTCAGTCCCAAGCAACACTGCAACTGGTTCTTTTCTTCTTGAGCTGCCAGCATGTGACCTGCTGAAGGTATGGGTTGTTTGTGTGTTCCAAACTGGAGTGCTTTTGGGGTGTAATGCCCAGGATCATGTTATATTCTGTTCCTATACAAGTTCGTAAAGAAGTGATAAGCTTAATTCCTTTGTGGTTGGTTTGGGTTTTGTTTGGTTTTGTTGTTGGTTTTTTTGTTTATGTTTTTGGTTTTTTTTCCCCCCCTGCTGCTCCTGCCACCAATGCAGTTGTCTCAAGCTGTTCTGACTTTGAATGAGGTATTTTCAAAATCTTTTCTTTAGAGTCATCCTCTGATTCTTCTAGCTACTGTGATGTACATTTACCAACACGACTGTGTCTAAACTGAATATGAAACGACACAATATGATTAAATTATAAGTAGTGGATGCTGTCTCTCCTGCAGTGGAATAGCTTTCCGGAAGGAGAGGAGGAGATGGCTGAAGGAGACATTTCTGTTACTGATGAGAACTGTGTATGTAAAACAGATGTATAGCCAATATTCTCCTCAAGAAAAGAGAGCTGTAACATGAAGTTAAAGTTTCATCTTTAGGGTTTCAGCACAGTGGATGAAAAACAGAGTCCAAAAATTGCACGTAATTTAATATGTTGCTAAGGCTACTGGCACTTCATCTGAAGTAAGAGGCAGAGTAACTCTTTTTTAATGGATTTTGGATCAAACCCATTGGCATAGGAAAGCTATAGATAGTTTTAAGTATTCCTATTCTCTGAAATGGAGATTTTTTTTTTTTTTAAATTTTGTGGCAGAAGCCTAGCTCTCTGAAAGGATGTGCCTTTGTACATTATTATTAGAAAAATATATGTGTGTCTTTTGCTTTCCCAGTGGTGTGGAACTGGAAAATTTTCTCCCTGTTCTCTATCATCATACTGGTGGTGTTGGGCTGTGATCCCAAGTGGTGATAGTTCTAGCAGAAATAATATTTAGACTTGACGTTTTACCTATTTATTTTGTAATCATGTTTGTTAAATACCACATAAGAATTGATGACCCTGAAGAATCATTGATCTTTGAACATACTCTCAAGTTTAGGTCTTTTAAAAAACAATGAAGATTTCAGTAACAGGCTATAGCAATTGATCAGGCAGACGAAAGCTTGGTTTTACAGCTGGTTTAGCCAAAACTCAGATTGAATGAGAGCAGTTTTTGTGAACTAAACCAGAATTCTGCTTGTGCATCAATTATTCAACCTCTAATTTAATCCTTACAGAAGCTGGGAGTCTTGCTTTGTAGTGGAAGGTATATTTTGAAATGAAGTATGTTACCCAAAGGAAAAGAGAGGTTATGGAGAGAAATGATGTGTAGTAGAGCACGACTGTGTTTGCTGGGGCTGGGCCAAGTAAAAAGTAGATGCATGTCAGAACTGATTAAAGAACTTCATACTGTAAGAGTAGAGTATTTTAGGATCATAATGGAAGGATGGGAAAATCATGAAAAGAACGCAGGTTTGGACAGAGCATTGTTTTGTTTTAATAAATTCTAAGTCTAAAGAAAAATAGAATTGCAGAGGGATTAAAATAACATTTTTTTAAAAAAGATATATGCTTTCAAGCTAGTATAATTTAAACTCAAACTATCTTAAAGTAATATGGTGTAGTATTTCTTTGCCTCTTACATGAAAATAACATGGTAGTGGAGATGATGGGGATGGGTGGGGGAAATCTGGGGACCATCTGAAAGTAAGTGTTAAATTTTTTGTAATTATACGTTACCAGTAATAATCACAGACTTTAATATTTCTGTATGTAAAATGAAATACATGTCATTCAGCTGACAATACAGCTGTCAGAAATAAATCTCTCCTTTTAAAGGAGTCATGAGTAGCGTTATTCAAAACATACTTTTCATAAGAAAATTAGGAGAACTAGCACTGATCTGTGATTACAATAGAGGTGTTACCTCTGATTTGACATCTGCATTCAATTCCTTAACCATCCTGGACATTTTTTTCCAGAAAATTTGTCCTTCTTTTAAATTTTGTTCCTTGAATGCAGGTAATGGCTAACTTAAAAAACGAAACCAAACCACACCAAACCAAACAAACAAAAAACAACAAAACAACAACCCCCCCAAAAGCAACACCACCACCACCCCCAAATTAAAGCATTTTTATTCGCTACAAAAAAGGCCACATTTGGTGGCAGTTATTTAGAAGCGTTGCAGCCAAACTCTACCGTAAGTCCAGATTCAGATCTTTAAGTCTCTACAAAGCTTTTTCGCCAAATAAGGAAGCATAGTTAAAAGTCCTAGGACAAGCATGTATTTCTGAGTAAACAAGAATACTATGGAAAACAGCAAAACAGAAAAAGAAAAAAAAAGATCAGTACCTCTTAAATGCATTTTGAACGTTATGTTGGTGGCTAAGATAGCCAACGTACTCAGTTCTGTCAAGTTTGGTGCTTGCAGAAGTTAGTCATATGTTCGTGTCAGCCCATGTCATTTTTCCTTCTGGTTTTGTGTACTTTGAAGACTCTTTGTTCAGTGTCTGTGCCTGTAGCAGAACAGCTTCTTGCATTCACTCATTTGCTGCACACTGTTTTTATTTTCCAGAAGTTGCTCAGTGAATCCAAGATCCGAATGCAACTTTCTGCTCACGATCACTTGGAGAACAAAGTTTTCCAAATACAACCTGTTTACGTTGCTTCTCCCTGCAAGTTTGCAGGTTTCAGAAGGAAATGGTATTGGTAAAGCAAGGGATAAGGCAGGATTTTACTTTCCTAGCTGTATAAATGCACATGTTTATTCATTTTATTAGGGAGGGAGTCTCTGGCATGTTGCAGGATCACAGTGTTGATAATTTTGAGCTCTGTACCTACCTTGCCACGTTGTGAGAAGATGCTGTCGGTTTCAGAAGCCGTCGCTGACAGCTGTGCACCAGGCATGGTTACTGCTCACTGGTGCTGTGTGGCCAAAAGCTTTTGTTCTCTTTTCATGTTTAGCAATTACAGCATTTCCAAGAATGGCAACTGCTGTTGGAGAAGAACTGCTAACACGTTCTCCCTGCAAATACCTTGTAGGCTCCTCAGATACCTTTTTCAGATTATTTGTCAAGCGATGCCACTGGAATGCAGAGTTTATAGTAGTTCTCTGAGTTGCTTATTTAAGGGACCAAACAAAGAAGGCAGACTGATGCACTACAGTTCACGAGTCGCGGGAACCAAGTTACAGGGCAGCCAAAAAGTACAGCTTGTGAGGTGACTGTACGCTGGGTGCTGGACCTGGAGGAGGCCAGTCTGGGGCTCAGGTTGATGGCAGAGCTCTCTGTTGGCTCCTCTGACTGGGTCAGGTCCCCCGTTTGCAGAATCCCCCTCTGTCTGAAGCCTGCAGCGAGCTGTATTTGAAGGAGGTTTCTTTAAAACCTATTTTACCCCAAATATTAGAGAGAGCAAAGTGATGGGAAGACAAACAATTCCAGGAGCAGTGGTGCTTTATTCCAACAAAAACCTTTTCCATAAAATTAAAAACAAGTCTGCAGGGGCTGCCACAATGTTAGCATGATTTCTTAGACCCACTTGAACGTCATAGTCCATATTTCTTCAATAAACAATTTCACATCTCATTTTTAAATTAGCATGTCTACTTTTGTGATTTTGGAAGCCTTCAATGAACTTTCCATCATACACTTACAGCCTGCATTCTGCTTTGAAATGTTCCTTTGGCAAGATTTTAAATACAACAGGAAATGGAATTAAAAGGTGCATTCCTGGAAAGCGCTACTACAGTTTGCAGGCTATTTCAGAAGGCTAACTGGGTCTGGGAAAATGGATTATAAACCTCCTGCAGCTTGCATACAATTACCAGTATCAACTGAAAAGTGAACAACTCAGTATTCCTGGGTTATAGGAGTTGAAGTCTGGAAACTTAATAGTATAGAAGTGTTCATGGTGTGTTTTGGTTTTAAATGCTGAGGTGGATGTAAAAATGTACTTACGATCTTCCACGTGTACAATATTTTTAAAAGCTATTGAAAACATTTCTTTTCTTTAAACTGAGATCCTATGAACTCACAAAAATCATGATCTGTTATTAAGATATTTTCTAAAATAAAACTACCAACCTTATTTTGAACACATTTTAGGAAAACAACTTGTGTTGTTTTTTTCATACAGTCTTTGCTTGCACAAGAGGGGGTTTTTTTGGTGGTGTGAGACTACTTAGATGTGTTGGGTTTTAGTAATTAACAAATATTTCTTGTTTTCATGAAGTTCTGTGTTCTTTTTTTTAAAGTAGAAATTCTGTCATTGTAAAAGCTTCAGTAAGATTTTGCTCAGATAAAGTATTTGCAGTTTTGGAATATTTTTATTTTCCTTTATTTTGCAGATTCTAGCTTTCAAAATACCAAACTGTTTTCTTCTAACCATGTGTACTGTCATGGTTTAACCCCAGCTAGCAACTAAGCACTCCACAGCCACTTGCTCACTCCTCCCTGCTCCCAGTGGGATGGGGAGGAGAATTGAAAAAAAAGTAAAACTTGTGGGTTGAGATAAGAGTGACTTAATAACTAAAGTAAAATGAAATACTAACAGCAATAATAATAAAATATTATAATAACAACAAAAGCAATAGTCATGAAAAGGAATATAACAAAACAAAACCAAAAAACACAAGACAAGACAAGTGATGCACAATGCAGTGGCTCACCACCCGCTGACCGATTGCCCGAGCAGTGATCCGCCCCTCCTGGCCAACTCCCCCCAGTTTATATACTGAGCATGACGTTCTATGGTATGGAATATCCCTTTGGCTAGTTTGGGTCAGC
>JAVJGG010000005.1:34944172-34978899 GCA_035590195.1 Aviceda cuculoides | reverse complement strand
ATGGGGTATAAAACTATAGATTTTTTAACTGAATTCAAAGTGTGCTCTGGAAAGTAAATAATTCTGTCAGAAAATTGGGGGGGGGGGGTGTTACATAATATATAGCCTAAAAGTCCTGAAGAAAACAAATTTTGTTTCTTTTTACTTTTTGTTGGGTATTGCAAGCCCTTTCTTTGCTTGTATTGAAAAAGCATCTAATTTCTCACAGAAGAAAAAGTGAAAAATACTGAAGCCTTAGGGTGCTTAATTGAAAAAAGATGAAACAGCTGTGGTATCTCCTTTTCCCTTTACATCCACCCATGGTCCACATCCAATAGGCAGGAAAACAATGCTGAAAATAATTATGCTGACAGTGAATTAAGCTATATTATTGAAAAAAGGAGAGAAGATATGGCAGTGTTTTTAACACAAAATAGATCACAGGTATTGTAAATCATGCACATGTGGAAAACTTCCCAAGTTAATTTGCCTTAGTAAAGTTGTGTATATATGCATGTATATGTCTCTGTATTTATATATAAATACATTTCAAAAAAAGATGAAATTACAGTTTAGGTAAAATTAGAAGTTTAAACTGCTAGAATAAAGATTATTCTGGTGGGAATAAGGATTAAGCAATTAGATGGGAATTTTTGTAAAGTTGCAGCAATCTTACTAAATACTCAGAAAGAATACACTAACCACTGGGAGAAGTAGGTGAAACATGACAATGACGTTCTTCTGAACAATAAAGTGTTCAGTTTAACTTTAATTACCATCAAAGATACAAGATGTACCAAATTTTATCTGCAGTCTAATTTATAGAGAAGTACTAGGCATCAGGTGGAGAACTATTGTGTGTCCAGTTGGACATGGTACTTTTTTCCTGTGTCACAGCTGCTGGATGTCAGCAAATCATCTTATGTATTTGGGAAGGAATACCTTTCCTAGGTATGTTTAAAGTATACAGCACTACACCAGGAACTGTTCTTTATTAGGTGAGAACCAGCAGTATTGCTGTGACATGAATGGATGGGGTTGACTTTTTACAGGAATAAGAAAAAAATGAAATGTTAACATAAAGACCCAGCTTTAACGCTGAATGCACCTGGATCAGCCTTTGCTACTGTCTCTCTACAAACTTGATATAAAATCCAGAAGGACTTGTTCTGTAAGACCATTCCACTGTGCCTCTCCAAATGTTTTCTTAGTATTCATAGCTCTCTGAAAGTCTTAAAAAAATTGACCAAGTGTAAATAAACTTTATGAAATACAGGGGGGGTTTTTGTTAGAGAGCTATCGAATTCAGAAGGATAGCTAATAAGTACACAGAGATAGTTGCTAGAATTCAAGCATATAAAGCTTGCTTTGTAGGTGCACATTGCTGGGCACTGTTGATGCTTCCTCAGTGCAGCAAATTTTCTGCATTTTTTAGTACACTTCTGTTTACTCTGTAATATAGGTAATAGAAATACAGAAACATGTTACCTTTTTTGATATTTACTCCCATTCACAGACATGTTAGCACTGGTCTGGTACAAAAAATAAAATAATTAAGATAATATATCCATCATTTTTGTAATTTTACTCATTTGCTTTATTCCTTGCAGCTTAGTTTTCTGACAATGGTGTTTTATGGGCTATTTCTTTTTACTTCATTGTCATTTTCCCCAAGTTAATGTATGCATTGCAAAAAAAAAAAAAAAAAGAAAAAAAAGGCACATCATGATAGGAAGGCATATATCTAGAAAGTATTAGTTATAGATCTAGTTCGCTGTATATTCCCCCATTAGTTTAGTGGCTGTAATAAGAAAGTGTTAGGTCCTGGCTTTAGTTTTAACTAGCATCCTATGCCAGCTTGTTAAAACACTTACCAAATCCTGGATACTGCAATGCACAGACAACTACCTGTTCAGCTATGCTTGTCTCTGGGTAGGATAAAAGGAGGGCAGGGCCACAGGCAATTTCATTATTGCATAGCTTCTGGGGTTACAGCTGGCTCCGTACTATTGCCCTTCCCACAATCATTTTGGCTAGTCTAGCTGTACATCATACTTATCATCATCTTTTCTAGCACTGTGGTTTTGGAGAGGGTTTTTGCCTGTTACCGTTATTTTCATTCCTTTCTCTTTACAAGGCAAGAAAATGGAAATGCTTTTTTTAAAAGGAGAAACTAGGCACTGTACCATTGGGAAAAGACTTTCAGGTCAGTGGCAAAGAACTATGACCCTCTGATGGTGGCTACATATACTGGAAACCTTTTGCTCAATCATAACTTGTTTCACTGTGTAATGATTTTTCCGCTCCGTGTAGCTGTGCAGATAGGCTGGGGTGAGGTATGGCTCAGCCAGCTTTGAGAACAGTAGGCTAAATCTCACTACAGATGGAGTCTAGTGGAGAGCTATTAATCAAATAGCCAATTAGCCATCTCTCATGATAGCAGCCTTCAACACCATGTGATACAGCACATACCAGCTGTAATTATACAGGACTGATCATCTTTGGGGAAAAGTTATGCATAGCCACAGAAGTTTTAACACCCAGCCTTCCTCTTCACCTAACATGTCACCATCCATCCTTCTGCTGCAATGAATTTAATAGAATCGTTGTGTCTTAGAAGTTGAAATTAAAACCATAGTTAAGATAATATGCAGCAGATCTTGTTAACAGAAAATAAAGAAGAAAATTTTGTTGGTTTGGGTGGGGGGTTTTCATATAAACTGGAAAGAAAAGTTCCATCAATTTTAATAAATTCTACTCAATAAGTTATTCATTAAAAACAGTTGTTATTTTTGTGATGAATCAGTTGCCTTGTCAAAGGCACGCAGATAAAAAGAAACAAGAGCATCATATGGGCAGCAGTGCAATGGTGTAAGAAGGAAAAAAGAAATAGAAGTCTTGGAGACATGGAGATTAAAATAGGACAGAAACATGGGGAGAGTAAAATAATAAGGATTTATCATTATGTGTAAAATAAGAGAAAATCTAAACTTCCCTGCAGCTAAGGAAAGAACTATACTTCCCTGTTTTACCTTTGGAGAATCAGCAGTAACAAGACCAAAGAGGCCAGCTAGAAGGATTCTACTCAAGGCAAACAGCTCTAAGCTCTGCCTTGGGCTTGCTTCATGAGATCTAGCTGCCAAAGGCAGCATAAGAGCTGCTGTGAATCAGCAACCCTTCTCTGTGCACTCTTTGCCCAAACGTTATGTTTAGCTTCCTCCTTGTGTTTTCACCACCTGCATCCCACAGCTTGTTGGAAGACCTGATCTTGTGTCAGAAGGAAGGATAGGGAATGAAAGTGTTTCACCGAGGTTATAAAAATTAAGAATCTCATTAACAAATTGTATATCATAATATGTCAGGAACCAAAAAAACCCTGCTGCTCTTTCCTTCTCACACTCTTCCTGTGCTCCAGCATGGCGTGCCTCCCACAGGAGACAGTCCTCCATGAACTTCTCCAACACAAGTCCTTCCCACAGGCTGCTGTTCTTCATGAACTGCTCCAGCGTGGGTCCTTTCCACAGGATACAGTCCTTCAGGCACAGACTGCTCCAGCATGGGTCCCCCGTGGGGTCACAGTTCCTGCCAGAAAACCTGCTGCAATGTAGGATCCTCTCTATGGCCTGCAGTTCCTGACAGGAGCCTGCTCTTGTGTGGGATCTCCATGGTCTGCAGCTTCCTTCAGGTCATATCCTCCCCGGGCTGCAGGTGGATATTTGCTCCACCATGGCCCTCCTGGGCTGCAGGGGGACAGCCTGCCTCACCATGGTCTTCATCACGAGCTGCAGGGGAATCTCTGCTCCGGTGCCTGGAGCATCTCCTCCCCTCCTTCTGCACTGACCTGGGGGTCTGCAGGGCTGTTCCTCTCATATCTTTTCACCCCTCTCTCCACTGCTGTTGTTCCACCAGCAGTTTTTTTCCCCTTCTTAAATCTGTTCTCCCAGAGGCACTACCACCATCACTGATGGGCTCAGCTCTGGCCAGTGGTGGGTCCGACTTGGAGCCAGCTGGTATTGGCTCTGTTGGACATGGGGGAAGCTTCTAGCAGCTTCTTATGGAAGCCACCCCTGTAGTCCTCCCACTACCAAAACCTTGCCACACAGACCCAATACATATCCACACAAAAAAATTGTTGTTAAGTGAGGCTTTTGACACCATGAGGGGTCAGATTAGTAAGAAATGGCATAGCTTGCGTCTACAAGAACAGCTGTTTTTAAGATAAAAGAGCAAACAATTATAAAATATCTCTCTTTATATAAATAAATATAAGAATATATAACAGACTATGTAGAATTATATACATAAATTATAACAATTTAATATGTATTATATGAGTTACGGTTAAATCATATGTATTCATGCATAATTATATAAAAATACAGTGTTGTACATGCATTCAATATTATTAAATATTAAATAACAGGGATTATGTGTTCTAAGTCCCTTCCTATAGATAACACGCAAAGAAGGTGATTGTAATGTGTGGAAAAGCAGCTCCCCCTCCCATTGACACGGCAGTGAAGGAGCTGTGATAGTAGCCTGCAGGGATCTTTGGGGTTTGGGCATATTATGTGTCACATCATTGCAAGCCAGAGAGTGTTCTTGACTGGTGGTGGTGCACAAGGCCAGGCTGGCTCTATGTCGCTCGGTTTCACAGACAAGACAGCATTGGTGGAATGTTTGGGGGAGAAAGGCACTGTTAAACACACTCCAGTTTAGGGACTGGCTCTTTCCAAGAGATGGGAGACCTCAACATTATGCAGTCACACTGAAACCATTCTGAACTCAACAACCATAAAGATAAAAGCACATATTTGCTAAGCTGAAATAGGTTAAAGAGCAAACAAAATATCTAAAGACATAGGCATCCCAGAAGGAAACAAACAAATCTGTTTCAATTAGCATTTAAATTAAGTTTAAAGTTTTCTTTCACCCTCTGTGGCTCAGCTCTTAGGCCAGACTATAGCTCCTAACTGAGAATCTTGGTTGTCACAAGGTCCTTACATCCTTATATAAAACACTAATGATTTGGGGTTTTGTTTACCATAGGCCTCTTCGGGGGATTTGCTCAAATTCAGGACTTTTTCCTCTTCCCCACGAGGTGTTTCTTAGGGTACAATTTCAGGTTATACTGAATCAGATCTAACTGGTGTCTGGGATGAAAAAGGTGGGCTTTCCTCTTTTCTCTGACCCAGGGGAATGGGTTTCTGCCCCTCCCTCAGTATTTGTGCAGCCACAAGAGGGGCTGGCTCAACTGGCTGCTCTCAACAAAACACTGTATTATTTTTTCACAGGATATCCAGACTCACCAGTTCTTGATGCAACTGCATAATCTCTAGGTCTGACCAAAGCAGCAAGCAAAACTGTACCTGGAGCAGAGGCAGTATTTGATGATGACATAAAACATGGCACGAAACTGCACCTTTATTCCTTAAGTCAATTGGAAAGGAGTTATGACCTGCTTGCTACTCAGCCTGCAGCTTGGAAAATGCCTATATTGCTGGTCATAGCCCTATTAAGGCTCTAGATACCTAGATGAACTAAAGTGCAAGCTTACTGATCCCTAAAAAAGGCAATAGTTCTCTTTCTCTTATTCTCCAGTCACCCAGCTCTCCCATGTTCCCAGTGTGTTCTCTGAAGCCTTGCCAAAGCCAGTGCAAAGTATTCACCAGACTGTCCTGTAAGATGGCTGAACTCACAGGCTGGCCAAGCTTAACTTGTGAAAAATTACTTTTCTTTTGCATTACCGAGTTGAGTCCCATCAGAGAAGTCTTAAGAAAATCAAAGGTTTCACTGGAAAGAAGCAGAGAAAGAACTCACAGAGGCAGATGCTGCTTTTACCTGAAAGTTGTTGGGCATTGACTTTTTGACACTAGTTACTGCCTTCTGATGTTTCAATCACAAGTGGTGCTTTAAAACAGCATAACAGAAACATCTAAACAAACTGCCTCATGGTTTCCGAAACATTTGTCATGTTGACCAAAATGGCTCTTGAAATTCAGCCTCAGTTCACATATGGTTTCATCGGCCTCTGGAGCTGTATTTTGGAGCCAAAAAAAAGAACTGTCTGTAAAAAAATTAAAAATTTGCTCTCCATCTTCTCCCAGAGCACCACACTATGTATTTTACACAATTTGTGCAAATAATTTCTCTAGAAGTGCATCTTCATGTCTGTGGCAGGTTAAATGCAGGATTCCCAGCATGACAGCAGACATTGCCTCTGGAAGGCTTTGTGCTTTCATAGCTCAAGAAGATAGAATTAATATTGCCCTTGACTGGTAATTTTATCATGGACTATCTTGACTTTATTTTGCATACATAGCAATGTCAGCTAGTTTAAATTTACTAAAAAGACTGACTCCGTGAATGTCAGATGTGCAAACAAAAAGAAAGACCATATGAGTTCAATAGATTGCACTTGTCTAAATTCAGTAGTGGATCTAGGAATCTAGGAGTTGGCTAGTGTATGATATGAAGTACAGAGCACAGGGCAAGGGGATAGGCAAGTCAGCTAAAGTGCATAGAAAGTGCAAAACCACTCCTTTGTTCCTTCTCTAAAGAATCCTGTCTAATTTGATTGATATAAATTAAAAACATCACCGGATATCCAAGTGTCTGTAAAACTTTGCAGGTGGTTGAAATGTTTTTGCTCACTCCAGCAAGTTGCATTCTAACTGTAAAGACAAACGCCTTGCTTGGTAGAAAGCTTTAACACTTTGGCAGCTCTTTAGCTTTTCTGAGTCCTGCAAAAACATTAACACAGGAGTGTTGACTCCCATGAAGCAGGCAAATATTATTATCCTCCTTTTATACATGGGCAACTTGTGAGACAGAGGCTGTGGCTTGCCCAGGCCCAAGACCACACAGCAAGCTGGTGGAAGAGCCAGCACTAGGATTCAAGCATTCTTGGATCCCAGCCTAGTGCACAATCCACTAGACAGCCTGTCTGCAGCCCTTTGCTATTGCTGTGAGAAGCTACCCAGTTTTTGCATTATGAATATCTGACTGTGAAAAATTATGCTTTTCGCAAATGTTTATGGGATTGCTCCAGGGCAAAGCTTCACTATTGCAGGCGGAAAATACAGATTACTCTAGCAAAAATGTGGGGGAAGGGAGGGAAATGTTCTGGAATAAAATTATAAACCAGCTGTCTTGCAACCAGACATTAAGCAAATAATATAAAAGTTCCAGTCAAAACTGTCCTTTACTTCTACTGCCTCCAGAAGAAACCGTGAGGAGGTTATGTTATTGTTGTCACCTGTAAGGACAGATTTTCACGTTTCACTACCAAATAACGAAATCACATGGTCTCAACTCAGACAAAAGTTTAGTTAAGGAGACAGAGGTACTAAACAATCGTTTGCAATTGATGAAAAGCTTTGTGGCTGCCTCTGCAAATTGCAGCTGCAGCCTGAGGGAACAGGGACAAACCAGACCTCCAGGTGGGAGGGAAGGAACCGCACAGCTGCTTTACAGCAACGCTGCCGTGGGACTCCAAGGCACCTCTACCCGTTCTGTAGGTGCAGCAATAAAAAATTTGTGCCTCTTTATCTTACTTAGTAAGTTCATAGCTGTGTTTAGCAGAAATGCCACAGACATGGAAATGTTACAGAAGGAGGAAGAAACGCATGGATAGGGAAAGTTTGGTGAATGTAATTTTTGAAAGTGGAATTTGGCTACCAGAGCATGAAGGAGCACTTCAGTGAAGGAGCTGCTGGAGCTTCTGTTATAGGAGCAGGTTCTTGCTCCATGCTGGTGGGCTATCCAGGACCCTCTAACAACTATGTTATGGCATGATTTTTGCAGCAGCTCAGAGGGCAATATTGCTTTATGAATATTCAATATTTATTCTACTGCCACTTTTCAGATTTACAGTACTGGTTCCCTATAATCCAGTTCTGGCTGATCCTGAGAAAATAATGCCAGGTATCACTGCAAATCCTGTATCTGATAAACGGCCAACTCCATGTGATGTGTTAATCCAGTTTTGAGAGACGTGCCTTTGAAATAAGATCCATTGCTTGCTACAAGCCTGGTCTTAAGAACCATTGCTCATTGCTCGCTGCAGTCCTGGTCTCACAGGGGTTTACTGCCAGGGCCGGCTCAGAAAAGCAGGTATGTGTGGGAAAGCTGCTTGGGACCTGAGGAGTGGATAAACGGCATCCAGGGTAAAGAAAAGCACAATTCTTCACTGAGCTTGGGAGAAAAGGACCCTCCATGCAGCCTGTAACTATTTTTTGGAGCATTTCCCTGGACAGATGTAGAGGCATAGCATTCCTTCCAACTCTTCTTCAGAAAGGTTTAATAACCAGTGCTTCATTATGTTGGCATCCTACCTCCAGATGATACAGATAATGCTGCATAGCCTGCAGTGTGATATTAAACACCCAGATCTGAATTCCTGCCCAGTAATACGCTGTAAACTCTGCTGAACTCGCTCTTTTCAGCTGACTCTGTCCTCCTCCTTCTCATTTCTGTTGCATCTTATTTTCTAACAGACTACATTGTCTCTTACTCTACGCTGTGGTTACATCTACTCAAGGACATTACGTACAGCCCGGGCATTGGTCTGTGACTATCCATACTGTGTGAGGGTTGGCATGATCCTCTGCAAATTTTTAACCCCTGAGCGCTATCCCAGTCACTTCCAGGCATGGTTTGGGGGATCACACAGATCAGGATGCTTTCCGAAAGGCAGTAGGATCTAGGAGGGGAGAAGGGACATGTTTAACCATAGGCATGCCAGCCATGGCACTCACACTGGGGGACGGACAACAGGCTCTGGCCTGTTTTATTTTTTAATATAAGTAGTCTGTGTAACTGACATTTTTCCCACATACTTTGTCCCTTCACCAGTCTCAAAGAAGAAAAGCATGTCTCAGCAAAGGCTTTGTTTTAGTAGGGTTTTTTGTATGTTTGTGTCCAGGGTTATTTGGGATTTTTGTTGTTTTGTTTTAATATAAAGCATTTACTGCTGATATGCTGTTATAAGTTAGAGGAGTCAAAGATTTAGGCTTTGCAAAACAGAAGGTAATGCAGCCTGTGATGGTCCTAAATCCCTGCAGGAGTTCATTTCAGAGCTTCAGGCCAATCCTGAGAAAGCTACAGTTCCTGCACAATTTAGCATTATGTTTTGGTAGAGACATCTCCTGTCCTTGAGCAATGAAGATATTTTACCTTGTTTATTGTACACTGCTTATTTTACTTGAGCAATAAAGATGCTGAAGATGATGTAACCTTCTCAACAGGTTACAAAATCCTTTAAATAACTTGTGTCTTCAAGGACATGAAGAACCTTGAGGATCAGGACTGAAATGTTGTGCTCCTTAGGAATGACTGGTCTTTTCATTTAATATCTAAAAATGTGCTCTAAGGAATATTAGTCAAATCTTGCATTAACTCTGCTGATACTGAGTCAGAGAAAGATCAGGAAGCTTTCTAAAATTAATACAAATTGATTTAAAATATCACATCTGGGGATGATGATGCCTTCAGAAGTAAGGAGAGGCAGGATGACTGGAACTGGAGTCAACCCGGAGGCTGACAGACTAATGTGATAAGGGAGCGAGGAGCTGAGCAGCCACGTTTGTTGTGGTCACATAGATGTGGTGTTCTGAGAGCAGTAGCCAACGTCCATGGACTTGCATGCTGCCTGGTTACCAAAAAAAAGAAATAAATGTGCAAGCATTATAGACATCAGGCTCCTCCCTTTTAGTGAAGTCAGTGGTTTAGATAATTAAAAAAAATTCCACATCTCTGAGTCAACGTATCCCTGTTCTCCAATGGGCTGAGAATATTTGATTTTTATCCATTTCCAGTTGATATGAATAGTGGTGAGAGACAAAGAAAGGAAACTCAAATCATCCATCGTTCTTTTCCAGCGTGGCCATGCTTCAAACAATTGAGACCTCAGACTGTATTTATGAATCCTATTTGAAAACACTTACTCTGCTGTAAAAAGATAGATTTTTACCAAATGCCATGTTCAAACAAAGGTCTCTCTGACAATTTATCTAGTAAAGGGGCAATGACATTTGCAGGCATAAACAACACTCAGAAGCATTTAAGAAAATATTTTTTTTAAAGCCATACATACACTGCTGACTTTTCAGAAAGGTTAGAACTTTATGAGATTCAGAATCAAAAACTGATGTGACCTACATAAAAGAATCACTCTGATTTCTTAATTAAACCAAGCTGTAACTGCACACTCGGTTAACAGCCGCCAAAGAAATTATGCAATAAATCTTCTGACTGTCCTCCAAGAATGCAGAGAGGAAGGCAGTGATGAAGAGGACAGTGGTGAGGAAGAACAAGATGGGAATGCTCCATGTTATCCTCTTTAACATCCCCTTGCAGAGGGTCTGAGGCTTCCAGCACACAAGCCAAACAACTGAAATAATCACCTCTGTAGCGCTAGGTTGGGGGAAGAGCCCAAATGTTTTAACAGCTGCTTTTTTCTTCTTTTTCTCCTCTACTTAGTTTGCTTCAGGATCTGATTTCTTTCTGAAGGGGTGGGCTCAGTCCCTGCCAGGAGCCCAGCAGGGAATGTTTACTCTGAAAAACACAGAGATGTTTCACTTTCTTATCAAGTTTTTTTAATTATTATTTATTTATTTTTTAAGGAGGAAGGGTGGGGAATTCTTCCAAGACAGGTTCTCTTAAAACAAACACACCTTATGAAAATGTGTTAATTTGAAGGTTCTTTTTCTGTCTTATGAAAAATCAATACAAAAAATAAATCAAGGAAAACCACATCATATGTTACTGCTGTATAGCTGTCTTCTCTGTCTACTGGACCAGCCTTTGCAAAATGTTTGTCATTTGCAGCGTCTCAGGCAAGGACTTTAACTGCACTGTGGATTTCCTGTGATTTCAGCTTTTGCTTGCTCTCCACCAGAACAGCTGTGTCACTGCCAGCCTCTAGCAGAGCCAGACAAAGCTGCTCTGAGCTGCGATTTGCACCAGTACAGCTTAGTCCAGTTCCATGCAGATTTCTATTATTAAAACCGGTTTGCTCAATATACACCAGATGCAGCTGCACTTACGGTGAATTTACTGAATGGACAAACTCTCCCATGCCAAAGTCTAAAATACTGAGTGTGGTTCATCAGAGATAATAAGCAATGCCAAAGACTCTGACAATGTTTCTATTTTCTTCTCCTCATCCCATAAACAGAGCTTCACTTTATATTTGAGAGATTTCAAGCCAGTGGATATACACACAGCATACAGAGACCAAATAGGTTCAAGTCATTGATGATAAATGAACAGTGTGACAAGAACAATATCCTTCATTCTTTCCGCCAGCCTCCACACATGCTTACTGTTCACAGCCACATGGGAGAACAAAAATACTTTTTAAAGACAGAAATAAGATTGTCAACTTAATGCAGTTACCCAAGACTGCATGCTAGGAGTAAAATAAACAACAACAACAACAAAAAACAACAACAAGGAAACCTGGCTGACAGTCAGATTTCTTAGTCGGGTGGTGAATCCAGTGTAATTTTGTCTTGTCACTTTGAGACGGCAGAGCTACATGCTCATGTGTGGTCCCAGCATTCAGGGTGTGGTCAGATCTTGAGCTCTGGGAAGGGGTTTTGGAAAAGTCCTGCTAATTTTGTTAAGCAGTCAGTGTTTCATCCCACAAGAAATATTATGAACTCCTGGTATTTACTGCTCTCAGTGCCTGCCAGTCTTCACTGCAGTCATCAGTACAGAACAATTATGTTTGCAATGCCGAACTTGTCAGGGATGAAGTCATATCTTTTCTTGGTTTATTGAATGATAGGTCTCTGATGACAAGTTTTTTTCCCCGTCTGTCTCCAGTTGGGAGTATGAAGAAAAATACCTTCTCTTTATTCCCTGGTGGCACTTCAAGTCTAAACTATCTTTAGAAAATGTGTTTTGGCTTAGTCATCTGCTTACAGAGACCCATTTGCTTGGCTTTACTGAATGAAATTTGAGAAATGGCAATCCAAGTAAACTCGTGACTTGCTTCTTGGAGGTTACTACCAAAAGGGCAGAGGGAACAAAGGGGACACCAGTTATTTGACAACAGCACCAACTTCCTCACTTCCGCATGCTCTGCAAAGTGTTGGCTTTGATCTAAAAAGCTTTTAGGTGTTGCCAACCAGGATTTTAGAGAGGTGTCCATTCATCCCGTGAACTGAGGCACCTCAGCATAGCAGACTCTAATAACCTGGGGTGTTAGTCTAGCCTTCACTTCCCTAGGTGCTCCGTAGGGGACCCAGTTTGTTGCTTGTAGGCTGAGTCAGTGTAGCCAGACTTAAATCCATGCTGCTGACATGAAGGGCAGTCTTGTCCCTGTTGTTACCTCTGCTGACCCACTCCTGTCATTATTCTATCTGAATTGTGACTGGAAAACAGTGTAACTATTAAAACAACTCTTATCTGAAAACTGACCCTAACAATTCCTAGTGTGCACATATAGGAGGAGGTGGGGCTGCTTTTTTGGATGGCAGCATTGCCCGGGGTTAGAATCAGAATCACGCAAGTTGTAAGGGACCTCGGGAGGTCCTACATTACCAGCCCCTGAGCAGTTCCACTTGTAACCAGTTGCCTCTTTGAACTATTGGCAGCTACCCTTTGAGCCCAAAAAACACAGTCAGCTTTTCATTCATCTTGTAATCCACCCATCTAGGCCATATTTCCCTAATTTGTCTGCAAAGATAGTATGGCAGACCTTGTCACAAATTTAGCTGCTGTCAAGGTAAATGATAAGGTTAAGTCAGTCAGAACTGTACCTTTAATCTGTAGTTTAACAAATTTAAGTTAATAAACACTATCACTGGCACTGAAAGATGTTGCTCCCCCTCCCACCACCACGTGGCCAGCATAAATCCATGTGGTGAGAATCAAATCAGGGCAACTGCTCTGGCCGGCAATGAGTAAAAGACTTAATCTCTACCATTTCCTGGTTTGGTTCCTTGTGAAGCTGCAGAAATGCTTATGCTAGAACAAAAGATGGAAAGGCACAGAGCAGAGAAGAGGGGCTAAGAACTTAATGGAAGAGAAATTGCTGCTACACACAGCAGTATTAGTGCAAGCTGAATTAAAGTGTCTGTCCAGTTGTAGACTTAAGCATGCCAGAATCACAGTTACTTGTTGTTTGATCTGAATAATAGTGATGGCTTTGTTACGCACATTTATATTTCTAAATTGTGTGCCCTAGATTACTAATAGGGGGCATCAAATGATTCAAAGGCATAAGAAAGTCAAATTACCCCAGTGACACTGCTGCAGTCAGTTATGCCTATCTTGCACCAGCAGTAGTGACCAAAGAGCCAAAAACAATGCATGGGTTGAAAGCCTTTTTAGGCAATCTGCAAAGTGGCTTTTTATGTTGGACATCAGCAATGAGCTCCTCACCAACTTTGCAGCAGCTACCAGGTCTTATCCACCAGACAGAGGCCAGTGTGAGCACTGGATTTCTTCTCAGTTGTTGGTCAGACAAAGTCTGCATGAGGTGATTGCAGGTGAGCTCCCACCAGAGACTGCCTGGAGTATCCTCTGCTTGGGATATTTAGCCTCCAGTTCTCCTCCAGGCCTTTGTATGGCAGTTAAAACAGACAACGGCAATGGCTTGACTCAGGCTATCTTCTCTTTCAAGGACAGCGAGACAGACAACACATAGATTAATATATAGACCTTGACCTACGGACAGCTGAGAAGAAATGGGGATGGGGAGATCCCCTCTTAACCTGAGGTAAAGGGACCCAGAAGCCCAGAAGAGCAGAGGAAATTCTACTCAGCGTGCTGGTAGCAGCTTCTCCCATCCTTCCTGCCTTGAACAGAGCCCCAAAATAATGAGGTTTACGTTTCCCTTCCCAGCCTTCTCACACAACCTGAGCTCTTAGCCAGTGAAGAGGTCTCCACAGACAGACCTCCAGAAGATCTAGGCCTTCACCCCACTCTTAGGATTATACCCACCTCGACTTCCTCAGCTATCCTGGGTGCCATACCTGCAGACAGAGCACTGGGGCACCGTGAGGTCCAGCTGCTCCCTCAGGGCCAGGAGCTGCGGGCAACCCTGGCACCAGCCATGCCCTCGCACGTGGTTTCGGTCCATCAGGGGCTGACTGCAGCAGGAAGAGGCAGGGACTGCTACTGGGGTCCATTGACAGCCCTGGGGGGGGCAAGCAATAAACCAGGGCTGTGGTCCAGCAAGCAGGTCCAGCCAGGAGATGGAGACGGGGCAGGAGACAAGCATCCCTCCAAGGGGTCTGTCCCAGAAAGCAGACACCTACCTACCTACCACAAGTGCCGAGGGCCAGCTGGGAGGCTGGGATGGAGATGGGGACGAGAAATAGGGATTCCCCAGGTGTCTGGTCAAGGCCAGACAGGCCTGTGGGTACCCTCAGCCCCCCTCCCCAACACACAGGGAGAAAGACCCTTAAAATAAACTTCACAGTCAGGGCAGCTAAAGGACACGCCGGCGTTTTGAAATAGCTCAGAGCTGTAACGAAAGCAGCATCAGTGGAGCCGCAATTGTTCGAGAAGCCATTGAATGTATCCCTAACGCGAGAATATCAAGTGGAAACAACATCTAATGTACATGGCTTGATGAGGAGATCCGAGGTAATTTTGCTAATTGCTCACTCTTACCTTCTCAAGGAAGCAGAGCTGTTGTTAGAAAGCAGCAAGAGCCAGGCTTCTCCCTAAGGAGAATGGAGCCAGGAGCAGCAGGGGCTGCCCATGGGGGCAGCTGAACCGAGCCCAGCAGCCAGGGCTCATCCCATCACCCCAGCCAGGGGCAGAGCTGCTGGGGGGCACTGGGGCAGCCCCAGCCATCGGGCACCTTCCTGGGAATGGGGACAGGCCAAGCTCAGCAGGGTGCGGGGCTGTGGGGAGCGGGAGACTGATGGCTTGGGGGGGGGGGGCGGGGGGCACCCATGGGCTATTTCAGGGGACAGAGCCAAAGCAGGGACAGCGAAGGGGAACGCGACACAGCATGAGAGGCTTAGGGTCAAGTGGGGGGGTTCAGGCCACCCCTGACCGACCCCAGAGGGTGAAAGGGGGTCCAGGCTCCCTTTCATAAGCTGCGGAGGCTGGGTTGGCTAGGCAGGAGAGGATCTCATTTAGGAGCCTGGAACAGGTAAAGGGTCAGCACCGTGGGTTGATGAGAGCCCAGGGGAAGACTAGTCCCTTGGGAAGGTTTGTAGGGGCGAGGCCATGCATGGCCTGAAACCAGGCTTCGTAGTGCTCAGCTCAGGGAGGCCTGAGGTAACTTGCTAGAAAGCAGCAAGAGCAAGGCCGGTCCCTAATGGTGTCATTCGCAGAGCCACTGGGGACCCCCAGGCCGGGGTACACCCCAGCCAGAGCACATCCCACAGCTCCTGAGTGAGGACACAGGACAGACCCAGAGACCACGGTCAGGCCCAACCAGGAGTCCTGCTCATAAGGCAGTATCACACTGAGGAGGCCAGTCTGAGGTCAAGCTCAGAAGCCAACTTGTAGGTCCACCACACCAGTCCGCATGCTGAGACACAGGTCAGCCAGACCCAGCAGGTAGCACTCACCCAGCATGGCTTAAACTAGTGGTAAAAACCCTTGGGATGAGCTTAAATGGAGCTCCTAGGCTACTGGGTGTGGGTGCAGGCTCCAGGTGAGGCTGGTCAGGGCCATTAAGACTAATTAGTGCCCTCAGGGCCCTGACAAATGTATACATGGAAGTGTGTGACAGTTATTGGTCATCAAATTGTTACTAACTTCATCCTTTATATACTTCAGGTATTAAAGTAGTGAAATCCTGTTTATCCTGTGGTAAAATTATTGTAAATCAGCTGCCAATCATTCTAGTATTTATATATTTTTGTGAGACAGCAGAGTCCTCATCGGGTGTCATTCTCTGCTAGTCTGAACAAAATAAACTGATTTTTGCTGATTTGTACATTCATGTTTGGTTTTGTTCCATGGCCTTATTCTCCACAGCAATATCTCTACCTAAAGTCTAGGATCCAGAAATAAGGGTGACATACCCCATCATCTAGACATCAGCATTCCATGTAAATGGTGGTTTGATTGAAATCTCTTTCCACATAACATGGACAAAACAGGAAGAAGGCAAAGCAAGAAAGTAAACACCTGTATTTATTTTCCAAATGAAGGTTCCTTCAGGGCAGAATGAGAACTTCTTTATCTTAAAGTCATATCTTTATCAACCTGTGTTGAAATAAGCTTTCTGTATAGACAGAACACAAGCATGAATCACTTCCACTTAAGGAGGAAGAATGCATTTGGATTCAGCTGACTTCAAGGTTAGAAATTTATAGTAGAGTTTATTGTAGTTCAGATGAAGAGCTCACTTTCGCATCCTGAGTGAAGGTAATTACATTTTACTTACCAGTCTGACTCAACAATAAATGTGTCAGCAATAAAACTGAAATTCAATCAAAAAGCAGCAAACAGGAACAGGTGATCTCATGGCCTCCTATGCTTCACCTACAAGACCTAAGATGGGAGACCTGGGAAGGCTTCTTTACTCTCAGGTCCAGTCAAACACACATGATCTGTGTCAGGGAAAGACCTGTATGTGCACTGTCTTTGCCTTCTGCTTTTCCAGAAAAGGAAAATTAAGTGCATGCGTAGGAAGAGAATCATGGCAAACCTTAGCCTGGTCTGATGCCTGGCTGTGGAGGGGAATCTGATATAGCTTAGCATGCAGATTTAGCGCAGTGGTTGTGACTGGTCCATATTTCTGCATCTACCTACTGCTTTCCTTCAAAAATTCCAGAAATATCTTTAGGTTTTTTATTATTCTTTAGAAAAGAGGAAAAAATTTCACAGAAAATAATGATTGCTTTTTGCCAGCCATATTCTTAACAAGCCTTTCCCTTCTCAGTGATGATGTGTGACTTCTTAAATTGAGTATTGAAAGGCAGTAGAGAACATCCCCTGTGTTATCCAGAAATCAACTGCTGTATTGCCTACAATGCAGACCACCTAGCAGAGTCTCCTGTCCAAATTCTCAAGTTGAGTTTTGAGGATATTCTCAAAGAATATTTTTATTCTCAAAGAAAATTAGCAAACACTTTTTTCATTAAGCAGGAGTTAGATCACATTCCAGTTCAAATAGAATAACTTCCCCTGGAATGAATGGTGGACGGCTGGTGTAGACCAGAGAAGGAAATTACCTTCAGTGCTGTTAGCAGGGCATGCTAAAGGTGCACACTATCCTTCGCACTTAGATAAAGCTGACTCTTACAGCAAAGTACTTTGGAAACATTCTCAATTTCTAAATTTTATTTCATTGCTATCTCATTCTTCTGATAAAGCTAACCTGACATTCCAATGAAGGAACACCAGGAACAAAAAAAATAAGGTTATTTAATAGCTTAATAATGTTGGTTCCAAATTTACCATGGGATTTACATCCTGATGTCTTTCAAAAAGATAGCTGCTTAACATACAAGGGCAGAAATAAGAAAACTCCCCTCCTTTACTCTGGTACCAAGGTGGTACCATGGCGTACTCCCATGGCCTAAATGTAACAGTTGTATCTGAGCATCTCCCGACATTTAAATTGATGTAACTCACAGTCTTTCACTTGTCTTTCTTTTCAGCCTGGAGAAGATTTATAATCTTTTCTGTCTGGGAGGTGTGTGGCTAAGAATGGGTGAAGATGTACAAGTGAACCTCTCTGCGCAGAGTACTGAGGAAAATGAAAACAAAAGGATGGCACAAGATGTCATCCCATCATCTCAAAGTCAAAAGGTTGGATCTGAAGTAACACACAAACTTCATGTGGGGAATTTTAGCCACAGGGAAGAAAATAGACTCTGAGTTGTTATAAATGAGCTTTTGAAAATATTGATACCAGAACACAGAGTCAAGGTATGAGCCTGAAGTGCAATTTGCAAGCCACAACAATCTGTACTTTGAGGAAGAGAATACATTGCATTTAGGACCTCCATTTCCATATGAGGTTATGGGATTGAATTGAATTTTTGAAAGGTAAACAAACCAAAACAAATGAGAAAGTGTATTGCTTGGACTTGAGTGAGGGAAAAAATAATTTCAGATTGATACCTATTCATTCTTTTAACTTTTCTCAATTTCTTGTTTCAATCTTTGACCAAAAAAATTCTCTGCACAACTCCTGAGAAGAAGGCAGGAGGAGCAAAGCTCTCCCTACAGACATCCCTTTCACATCAGTGTCAAATAACGGGGGAGAGGCTGAAGCAGAGCGTAGCCCCAGCAGCATGCAGCCAAGAATGTGATAGCCAAAACTGCCAAGCATTTCACTGGAATAGGCAAGAAAATCTATAATAGGATCTAGAGGATAATTTACTCACAAGGAGTTTCTTTGTAATACAGTCCTCCCCTTTGTCATTATGAGAGGACATATAGATATGAGAAATTATGTCATATCCTGCACCTTGATCATTCATAGACTCTCTAAAAGAGTTTTAATTCGTATCTTTTATTATATAAACATCTAATTACCGTGAGAAACTTGCTATGGTTTTGCTCCATGGAATTTGACTTTCCAGTTCCATAGACAAACTGTGGAAAATCATTTAGAGAAGGTTAGGGTCTTAGTATAAGTTATTTAGTCTCCTTTAACAGTTAGTAGAGGAACAGGCACCTCCAGGAGGCATTTCATCTCATATTTGTATACACTAAAATGAAAAGAGTAAAATAGCTTCAGGAGGTTCTTCTCTTTCTCTCATCTCTCCCTGCTAAGGAAAACTTTAGGTGGCTTGTTTGAACTCAACATGTAACATCGGGCTGGGCGCACATCTTGTCTCCAGTAGCAGATAGCAGAAGAGCATGGGAATCCATACGTCAAGAGACCGATTCCTCCTCCTCTGCCTATCGTGCCTCTGCTCTTCCTGTCAGCATCTGGCAGCCAGCGGTTTTGAGACTGCCTGAGCCACAGGCAATATCTGGATCATCCTTCCTGGTAAGCTTGGAAACCTATCTCAACAGTTTGTCTAACTCCTTCTTGAAGCCGTGGTCATACACAGTTCCTAAATGATAACCTGTGACAATGAGTTCCACCAGTTAATTACACCCTGTGGTTTTTAAACACAAGACCTGATAACAACAATGAATGAAGCAAAACAAAGGTTTTATTTCATATTCCTCCAAGATGTTCCCAGATTTAAGTTTAAATGGGAATATAACTGGTTTTTCAGTATTATGAGGAATTCCATTGCCTATAGGGGCAACCTCTTCTGAATTAAGGTCTCTGTCCCAGATCCCAGTCAACGGCTGGGTAATGGTAAGTTTTTCAAACACCATGCTCTTTGCTTCAGTTCAGGTGAATCAGAGCCCATAGGCTTTCTGCATGAGAGAAGCTCTCCTTTATTTCTAATGGCAGAGTTATTAAGAAAGAAAGAAAGAAACACAGGGTAAAAAAAGAGACAAGAAGACACACACCCCAAAAAGGCAGTTTTATCAGTGCTGTTGCTGTGAATCTTATCACTGCCACTGATACAGATTTGAGTGAGTGTGATACATACCATAGTGACAACTATGAAACCCTTAGGTGGACAGAGATTTCTTACAATATATTTCTAGCTTAGTGATCTTTTGGGATACTATTTAATTCTATGTGAGTCTCCTTTACGGTTTTTGCATTTCTTTGAAATTGCTAAATAGCATTCTAATTTCATGCTAAAATGTTCACATGATGCTGTGTAAATCTATCATCTTTCATGGTTTTGCTGCAAATATATATTCCTTGACTACTAGAATTCAGGAACTCTTGTGATTGTGAATCTTAAAAGTTGGACTGGCTGTAAACAGTTCATTTTCATAAACGCCTTACCAACACAGAAGCACAGATTCCACTAATATCAAAAAGGTATGTGCTCCTAGCCCTCATAAATGTTAGGGAAGATGATAACCAGCAGTTTAGCATAGCTCTACACAATACTCTGTGATGTCTTTTTCAGTTTAATTTATAACATTTTTGAACATAATTTTAAGGAGAAAAAAAGAACTAAATTAATTTTGGAAGATTAAAAAGCAAAATGTTTTATTAGATGGATGAAAAAATGTACTGGTAGATAATTGGTTAGCATAAATTATACAGTCTTAATGTACTTCCTTCCTATTAAAAAAAAAAAAAAAAGCAAGCATGGTGTCTGCAAGCCTGATCCTACTTCTGGTCTACAGTTTGTTCACTTCAGCCTGTTCTGTGTGTGCACAGGAACTTCACCTAACATGTTTGTCAGTTTAACATATACAGTGTAGTATTCATTAAATCACCATGTCATTACTGTAACTTATAAAAGAACAAAACTGTATAGTAATTCTGGTTTTGAGAAAGGAAAGAACTCCACTACTGTCACATTAACACATACATTCTTCATTCTCCCCTGTTGATAAGGAGCATATATATTCAGAACAGCTGCCACTTGTAATTAAGCTGAATAAATTCAAACCATTCAACTTGTAAGAAAATGCCTTTTTAAAATTGCTGCATCTTTAGTAAAATACTGAAAACTATTAAAATGTCACTGGGAAGTAGAAGCCTTTTTTCTTATATTCTTTCTGTTCAAACTAAGTGTGATTGTCTTGTAATAAAGGAAAGTTTGTAATACTAAAAAGTTCAATCGTTTTATTTATTCTTATTTACAAGTGTTATTGTGAAGAAAAGCCACACTGGTAGCCGATACCTAAAAGCCTGCCTTCCACCAGGGAGAATCGAGTGCCAGCGTTGTCTGCGATAACTGTGTACCCCAGGATCCTGAGGGCATGTGAACGCACACACTCACACACGCACACACAGAGGGGACTTTCAACCCCACAAATATCAAAGCATGCAAAATGGCCATCGCTGGTGTACAACTAAGACCAGTCTGCCTAAAAAAAAAAAAAAATCAAACATAGATAATAAGTATGATGTTCTTTCCTAAGATATGCATGGTATAATTTTATCCCCCCCCCTCCCAGATACTAACTGAAGAGCTGCATATGCAAGTATGCAGATATGTTGTCAGTAATCATCATTTAGGCTTCAGTTTTGATCACTTGGACAAATCTGAAGTCAGTTATATGCTGTTTTCATAGCTCATCATACTCAGTTTGCATCAAAAAGGAAAATTTGAGCCTAAAGCTGAATAAAGCAAAATGAAATTTCTGCACTGCTATAGCCACCCTAGTCATATCTGCACATACCAAAATCTGATCTCTGCAATGTGGAAGCTGAACCTTTGAGTGTTTAACCATTTGCAACAATGAAAATAGCATGTTTCACAATATATTGCTGTGGAATGATACAATTTTATTATTTAAGTGTCCCTTTACAAAAAAACAGAAAAACGAGATCCTGCAGTAGTAAACTACCAAATCTGCATTCCAGAAAACAATGCCTGTGAACAGTTTAATTATTTTGTTCTTTCTTAAATCTTCTTACCAAGAATCTTTACTGGATTAAGTATTCAACACCAAGAGATTAAAGATGTATATCCCTGTAGCTACCACTGCACATATCTCCTCATAATCACCAGGATTATCTTTCTAAGGAAGTAGATCAAAGCTTTATTTCCTTGTGGGTATCTGACAATAATGGCTAAGGATAAACTAAACTCTCATCACTTTTGCATCTATCCCTCCACTACTAGATCAAGACTAAATAAGAATGTGAATAAAGATAAAGTCAGTGTAGAAAGCTGTGATACTCTACAACAGCTATAATAATAGAAACACAGCTGAGTAACAAAAAGGAACTAGAAGGATGGCAAGGTACATAAAATCTTTAAGGGTACATAAAGGAAGGCAATTAATAAACTGCAGAGGCTTTTGAAAGTAACTGAACAAATATTCACAAGCAAATACTACTTTTGTACAGATCTGTAGAGCATGTGTCCATGAACTACAAAATCCTGTACTTCATTATGATTTGTACTTTGAAAACAAGGTTTTATCAAAACTATCCATACCTGATAGAGAACAAAGTGCTCATTCTAAGCAATAGCACCAGGGAGCTCCATTGTTAGATGCATAATAACCAGGTAATAATTCAAGTTGACACATTGCAAAAAGGCCAGTGCATAACTGGTTATTTTCCTGTACAGTTCTGGACAGTCATGGACCAATAAAAAGACCTGTATTTGTACACAAGATCATTAATTTCTGCAGTGACGTATGAAACCAGCAAGGTATTCAGGGGAGACTGCTAAAATTTCCTCCTTCTTCTGCCTGGCTTATCTGAAAGTAAGCCCTCGGTGACTTTGTGTTAAGTTAGAAGAAAGATAGGACTATCACAAAAATGTGCATGGTACTTACTTGTTTTTAACAATCTTAGCATAAATAAGGCAGTTTTTACTGCCAGTTAGCGAAGGAATTTTATTACACTCTGCCTTGCCTGTGGCCAATCTTGCACTTGAAGCCTACAGGTGTTTGCTGTTCTTCTGCTGTCTTTAGTTATTCTGTGGTAAAAACATGCCTTTTTGTCAGCAAAACCACTGAAGGTCAAGGCTTCTTGTGACTTTGACAAATCACTTAGTCACTCTGATCCTCGTTTTACCCACAAATACCTACCTCAGAGAAGTGTTGTGAAGCTCAATTAATGGCTACAAAGCATTCTGAGGTCCCCAAAGGACAACACTGTAGTAAAATATTCTAGTATTTTCTTCTGCCAAAAAAGATCCATTTGAAATACAGTATTTTTGGTAAAGTACACAAACTATAACACATTCATGTTGCCCAACTCCTGATGAGCGTAATTCGTAAGCTACAAATTGAGGACTAGCTTTGTTATTCTATCATTAAAGTTTCTTTGCTTGGATTATCCTTTATCCTAAATGTCCGTGAATAGTACCAAAATACACAAATCTTTTTACAGACTGTAACATGCTTAGCTTGTGAACAAATATATGCACACACACACACATGCGCACACACACACTTCCTCCTGTGTGTATTTAAAGATTTTTTCATAAGCTATGTAATAAAAATATCAAACATTTTGATTTAATAGGAAGTAACTTCTTCTTATAAAATTTTGTAAAGAACTCTATAAAATCTGTACCAGTGTATATTTAAAATTATGTTGTGCTTTAAAGAACAGGCTAAACTCCTGAATAATTTTTTCCTACATTTGCTAGCATGTTAATCTAAACATAATTAAAAGATAGTACCACTGAATGAGCAGAAAAAACATGTTGTTTCACTGGTGCTTTATTAGCGCGTTGAATTTTAATATACATGTTTCATTGATAGGCTGGGTATAAAGATTGCTATTTGTTTAATATCTTATTCCTTCAGCAAACCAAACCATTTTATTTTGTCTTTGACTTTAAAGACAGTCATTTTTAACATGCTTTTTACCCTCAATTCTGTCTTAGACACAGTTCATTTATTTAATAGGCTCATTCTTATAATTATTACTGTGCTAAATGAGGTTTTTTCCCTTCTTGTTCCTCTGCCCCAATCCAGATGCTGAAGTACAGCTGTTGCATACAGAACCACACAGTAAAAGTGAACCTTCCCATTTTTCAGGCTTACATCTGACCCTCCCTGTCACAGAACGGACAAGTTAGACATGCCCAGCCCAGCACCGTAGCTCCTCTCCGGCTCCCTGGCAGCCCGTGAGAGGTGCCGAGGCCTCAGGATAGGACCATGGGGGTGCGCAGCGGCCGGGAGCATCCCTCTGTCTTCGGCTGGGTGCTGTGCCCTGCTCGCGGGGGGTGCGCAGGCAAGCAGGGGACGTCGCAGGGCTCCGCTCAGGTGCAGAGTGCCCGTCCGCGAGCAGTGTCTTCAGCACGAGCAATGCTTCAACCTTCTCTGGAGGGTTTCTTTCCTGGAGCCTTTGGTTGGCTTCAGCACCTGAGATGTCCTTGGAAGATGCTCCCATGAAGAAGGCCAAGGAGGGTTTCCAGTCGTTCAGCAGCCTCCCTGTGCCAGATGTCACACAGCCGACATTCTTCCTCTCTGTCCTTGTAGATTTATTGTCAGGTATGATTTGCTAACACATCGCCATTTGCACAATCACACCTAGACAAAAAAAAAAAGATCATTTCTGTTTTGAAAAGCATTGCTAGAATATAATATTAAAGAAAGCAATGAGAAGGTGTCGTGTGTCACATGCTCTGTCCAAACCTGAGGACAGGCATGCAGCAGCGTTCGAAACTCAGAAAGAGAATTCAAAGTTAACAGTCAGGGCTTCCTTTTAAGCTACTGTTACATACCTGCATGCCATTCTTGAATGAACATTTCATTAACTGCCACCTATGATGCCTGAACATCTTAATTGGATCCTATATGCTAGTTTGGTGTTGCAGGTAGTAAGGTAAAAATCTCAGATTTCCCCAAACTGCATCTCTTCAAGGCTACAAAGGGAAGCTATAAAAGAGGACCAGTTAAAATACTTCAAACTGAATATATCCAGTACATTTAATCTGTTTCTGTCCTGAAGAAAAATTGCCCTTCAGAAACACTATTATATAAGAAATTGTTAAGTGCCTTATGCAGTGTTTATTTTTCTGCTTATTTTTGTGAAGGTTTGGGCCTTTGTGATTGGAATTGCTGACGTTAGCTTGCATAGGTAGATTTTTTTTGTAAATTAAAAGAAAACATTTTTTTGTTGAGTAAGTAAAATGCTGGTACTTTACATGTTTATGTTTACAGTTGAAAGATTGCAATACTTCCAAAATAACTAGTGATACAAAAGTCAAATATAATTTTACTTTGTTTCAATTATAAAAACAATACATTTATTTCTTGCCAAGTAAAAGGTCCATTAAACACCAGTTATGGTTTGATACCTAATCAAAATGGTATAGCCAAGTAACAACAGTAAAATGACTGTGGGGATGGCAAATTTGTTTTTCATTTTTGCTGCATTGTTCCAAGTCATGTTATGCATTGTTTTCTTTTTCCAACTTTTGCTTTTATTTGTTTGTACACAGAAATCCACAGCCTCACCGTCTAAAATTCTGACTATGCCTTTCCTAAATTAATAATGAAAATCATTACCTTAATAAAATGAAAGCCACTTAATTTATTTTTATGCCCTGACAAACTTAATAGTAGGAAGTGTTTTTAGGTTCGTGAGATTTTTCTGAACAGCGTGAGTGAATGTGAATGAAAAAGATAAATAACAAGTAGAAGAGCAATGTACAAAAAACTGCTACTGAGATCTTAACCCTGACCTGCTGCCACTGACTGTGGCACAAATTTTATCTCACAGTTACTCACCAAAAGTTAACAAACTTGTAACAATTAACATTCTGGGACCTGATTACAGAAGCTCCTCAGAGTAACAGTGGTATAGGGTTAGATATGACATGTGAGTGGATTTCTTATCTTCATGAGATCACAAGAATTTGTACTAAAAGAGCAGGCCAGACTTTTATGATCCACTGGAACCCTGACATCTAGTGAGGCAAACACAGAGGGTTAGCCACCAACATCTGCAGTTAGTCAAAAGTGATTCTTGCCAAATATTATTAGCCAGTGATGACTCCAGCACTAGCAAAATCAAGATTAGACTGTTCTAATTTATTGTATCTAAAACTAGAAACCACCATTACTGCAAAACCAGATGAAAATGGAACTAATTAACAGACTCAGAGTTAAAACACTGCAAAGAGAGTGTATCATCACAGTTCTTCCTCCTCAGTATTGTTCCCAGTCATCACAGGCACCAGTACAGGTAAAGGTGATCACAGAGCTCATTGCTAAATTAATCTTCACTTACCCTTAAGAATATATCTTGCTCATTTGATTTTTATAGCCTCAAGACCCTCTTGATAAGAGGTCCTGGTGTAGTCATACTTAACAGCAAGATCAGTTTGCACAGTGCAAACATAGTGATGTGAACTTTTACATCTTTTGTGATGCAAAAGAAACAGAAAACAGATGTATAAAATACCAAGAAGGTTTTCATCTTTGTGGAAGAAGGAATGCAGAAAGCACTGCAATGGTTCCACATGGGATTTGTAGAAATTCTCATTTGGAATAAAATACGATGGGATAAATTGCTGAATTAGTTCCCCTGAGTTCCTCCCCATTCTCTTGCCAGCTACTGCCACTTGTCTTTCCTCTACTACTTCATGTATTTCCAACTGACTTTTGATGCTAAGGAGCATATGAAAAGAGGAGGACATGTTAGCACCGTGTGATTATCTAGGTCTTTACGGACTGCTACAAGGTGCACCACATACCACTACCAACAAAGACCTACAGTCTGAAAACAGATCTGCTGTCTGAAATCGGTCTTTTCTTTTGTCACTAGTGCTCATTTCATGTGAGGTATACAGATAATCCATTCTTAATATGTAGTACACCAGAAGTTCCTATATTGCTTTCATACTGCCTGTTCACGCCACCAAAATGTCAGCTTAGGCAATTTGGGTCTGATCTTCAAGGACTTTGGAGCATTTGCAATCTCTATTGATTCCAGCTGGAGTCCTAGGTGTTCCCCACTCTTCCCGCAGCTCCACCAGTACTAGCAACAATGGGAGTCCTAATGTAGACAAGATGTTTGTCTTTTTATCACCAATGTTTACTGTACAGCCATAAATCTATGCGGTGAAGTAGAGCAGCTGCCAAGAGGCTTTGCACGCTCGAGCTGAAGTCACCGCTCGCAAGAGCAGAGCTGCGCTCGCCTTGATGTAACAGTGGGAAACTCAGCTAAAAGGCTCGTTGTAGGCACGCTTCTCCGAACTGTGCCTCTGCTCAATAGATCATTCACGAGCACCCAGCCCCCCCTCCAGAGAGCAAGCAGAGTCGGGTCACGAGCAGGAAGGGATGGAGACAAGGCCGAGTTTCTTACTCGCAGCTCAGGCTGGGAGCTGGTTTATTGTTGTCATGGCTACGGGCTCCACATGCCCCCAGTCCCTGCTTTATGAAAAGAATGATGCAGTGTCTAGCCTTACAGCTGAATATATAAACCAAATCAGTCTACCATGCCTCTACCTGTTTTGTGGCTCACAATGAAAGAAGTAATATATCATGCAATCAGTCTTGTAGCAGTTATATTCTGTAAACACTAAGTCATTACACCCAGACTTTTTTATTTGCTCTTTAGAGTCCCTTCTCAGTATAATAGACTGCAGATTTCAATAAGAAAGCTAATTCAGAAGAGTCCTCTGTGATTTCTCAGAATTTCTGTAACATAAAAGTTTAAAAGTGCATTTCAGATCCCTTTTCGCACTCCATGTTTGCATAATCCCACTCACTAAACAAGAAGTAGAAAGACATGATGAATGTCTTTTCCAGAGCTGAGTGCCAGGGTATTACTAGAATCAAACTATTCCTAGCATAAGTAAAGAAGAGTTATATAGTCCTGCAGGGAACCGTTAAATTTTCCTGAATAGAGTAAGAGCCTCATATGGTCCCATTTCGACTATGAGATTAAGTAAACCTTTAACGGCACTGGGGTAGCAGTGAGGGAAGACACGTCCTGTGATACTGCTGCTGTCAATGTCGTTTAGAAAAGGGGGAAGCAAAAAAAGCTTTAAAAGTGCAGTCTTGATTGAAAGATAAGTGTATAAGAGGGGGAAAATGGGTATCAGAATAAAAAAGTGTAAAGCTCAGCATATGATGGTGTAGCCTGCATACCAAGGATTTGGAAGAGAAGGTGGTAACAGGAAAAATAACTAGCATGAGGGCTAGGGAAGGTGTAAATTGGCTTTAATTTCCACCTCCTTACACATTCTTCTTTTTTTCCTAGCTTGTAAATTCCACCAGTTTTGATTCTCCATAGGCTCGTTTAGACTATACATGTCAGTACGTGGAGGTGTGTGGTCTCATAGTTCGCCATCATTTTACACTATCTCTGTGTTTAGCAAAATGGGCCTTATCCTCCCTTACCTCGAAAATTCCATTAAAGCACTTTGGCAGTGTGGGCTGTAAATGACGTTTATAGCCAAGGAAATGGAAAGGGATCTCAGCACAGATAAAGAAGAGAAGAAAGCGTTATGTTTTTACAGATCTGAAGTATTTCTTAAAAAATAAACAAAGACAACTTTATTATCTGTCAGGGAAGGAACAATGTAACAAAGCATAAATTGAACGTAGTCCCCCAAATTAAATTCACCTTGGCTACAGCAAATTGAATGTTTTGACTCATCAATATATCGCCAGTATTTCATGCTACACAAAGTCTCCCATGCTGATATTCTCTATTTCTTGCTGCTGTGGAGAGAACTGAAAATAAAGAAGTGTGTTCAAAATAATATACCTGTGTGTTGTAGAACAGTACTATAAGTCTCATCAAGGCAGCTACATACTCTGCAATCTCTCACTTGAAGGGTTTTAATGACTTGGCCATTTCAGAAAATGTCAAGATTGAAAAAGCAAAACAAAACCCAAGGAATGTTTTTGCTGTAATTATGCAACTTTTTCAGTTTAAAAAAAAGAAAAGTTTCTTGCATTCTGCATTTCTATTACCTAGCTCTAAAGTGATATGAAAGATAAAATGGATTTGGCTTTCTGTATATTTTTTCAGAAGTTTTTGTCACAAAAATTGTTTAAAATAAAATAGTCACTCAAGGAATCACATTTAACTAAGACCCTTTATAGTTATGTGCAGCTGCAGCATATTTGCTTCTTTAAAAGAGACGCCTGCAGCACTGAGAGAAATTATAAACCCAATGGGAAAATATCTGTTATTACTCTGAGTTACATTTATATGTGTGTTTGAATAGGTATGAGTATTCTCTGTATGGAATATAGATACTGACACCTTCTGCAGCAGTAAAAAGAAATAAAAATAATTTTATTTCCATATTTATTGAGTGCACAACTTCACATTTTGCTTGGAGAGACGCATTCAGTTCATACATTCTTAACCAGTGTTCTGTGTGTCATATAAGTGGGAGCTACATAGTGCTTTCTGTACAGCCCCTAGAAGTCAAGAAATACTACGCATATTTTAATCAGTACTTTTTTTTTTAATTTAAATGACATGAAACTTTACCAAGACACTTTTAATTATTTCAAATTGTCCAATCTTATTTACACAAAATGCATGGTATTGGGGAAAGCATTTAATAAATATGGGCAAACCCCAAATGTATGGTATTGGGGAAAGTTTTAATAAATATGGGCAAACACAGCCCACTGCACAGACTCCTATCTGTAAAAGGGGTATGAATCCTAATATTTTGGCATTGGAGCAGGAGGTGGTTTAGACTCCTAAATGAGTAGTGAGCTTCCTGTTAAAGTCTCTCTTTTTAAAGACATGTTATTTTTTTTCATGCTACAGATGAAATGATAATAACAAATTTAGTAACACACATTTGCCAGCTAAATTTAATATAAGTAGGAGACTATAAAACTAAGTAACCAATGAGGGAAACAGATTGTACAAATATTACATTTTAGGGTTGCATAGTACAAGTATTTTATAATGCATGTGTTGTATGGGACAACATAATGTGAAAGCAGGATGGCTATTAAGTTGCTGACAGATTAGTCTGTGACCTAAAGAGTGAGTGAAACGAGTTCTTTGAAACTCTTTATATTACCTGTATTTTCAGAGCTTTCACATGCAGTGTAATTTTTTTTCTTCCTTTTACCAAAATAATTGAGGTACAACATAAATACAGAAGAGAGGCATTTCTAAGATAAACTATGCATATAACTGCTAATGGCTTTCCTAGTCTGTAAGTTTTAAGAGCAGCTAAGACCTTTAGATCATGTATTCCAACCTCCTGTATCCACAACCTCCCATTCACAACCCAATTCACCCTTAGCTTATACTAAGGCCAACAAATTGAGTTAAACAAAACCTTTCAACTTTTGAGAGCTTAAACAACTGTTCTCTCCCAGCAGCGAACAGGAAAGATCCAGGTTCCACCAGACCCGGATGCTTCTGAGTAGCAAGGAGCTCATTAAGTAAGAGATAAGGAGCTCGTGAAGTAAGAGATGTTCGGATGATCTGAGCGAGATGAATCATAACCCATGCCACAAAGGAAAGGAAAATCACAAGTAAATAAACAAACTCTCCTCCTCAATAACAAACACGAAACAATGAAACAACAACAAAAACCCATAGGCCAGTCCGGTCTGCAAAAAGAGAACGTATTTTTGATCCGAGACTTGACAACCAGTTTGAGCTCTGGCATATGGATGACCCTGGCCAGCCAACTAAGATTCCTTATACCTTCTCTGAATTTTAATCTGACCTATCTTGTACGAGCTGTCCATTTACTGCAGCTTCAAACTAAGATCTGGCCAGACAAAGCAACTCAAAAATACATCTGTCACTTGTAAAGGGAAATTAAAAATGATTAATTTCCTCTTGCATCTAACTGCCTGAAACTCTCAGGCATGCTGTGTTTGATCATAGTCATTGCCATGTGTTTTCTGAGGGCAATGCAAAATGTATGTTCTCTTTTGACTCATAGAAGAATAAAAAGCAGAGGAGAGTTCCCTGAAATGCAGAATTAGATGTCAAGGCCAAAAGAAACATTGCACCACGCTACTCCTCCATCGTCTCTGATTTTCCCACTCAGATTTTCTTCAGGGAGTTTGACTTCTTGTCCATAAGAAAGAACTGAAATCTTGTTCTAATGATTCCAACTGATCTTGCGTCTGCTGCCTTTCTGCTGTAAGATATTTCTACATTTAACTACTGCTATGAAAGCACCTTCCTTTAATATTCAGTTTGCCTGATCTGAGCCGCACTCACTAAGCCTTTTAACATTTTTCTTCTCATTCAGTATCAAAGCTTTCCTCAGTATCACCTGAACACAGGGGCTGTCTTCTATGAACAAAGAAGTTCAGAGAAACTGAGCTCATTTTAACTTACATTATAAGCTTTATACTCTCAAGTTCATCTTCAGGACTGTTTGAAATTTTTAATATATCTGCATGCTTTTCAAGTAGAGATGATAGTGCTGATGCGCTAATCTAGTATAGCAGTGCTATGTATAGAAGTAATATCGCTTGTCTCCTTCCACTTGGTATCTTGGTTATCTCTTAAATAACTAAGATTCACATGGATCCTTTTAGCCATAGTCTTTCATTTATAATTCATTCATACAGAGAGACATTAATTGCTCTGAACTCTCAGTTCTTATGTGCTCTATTGCTTTCCAAGACAGGGTTTCCTGTCCTCTTAAGCTCATCTTCACTCTTGGTTCCCAGCTACACCATCTTGCATTTGGATACTGAGAAAAGATTTTGGCTGAAGGACACCTGTTTAAATTATACTTAATTCTCTGTAATAGTAACTTGCTCTCCCTCCTCATTATTTCTCTCCCCACAAACTCTTTTGCACCTACAAATCTTGCCATGAAATATATTGTCAACTTTTTGGTAATAAAAAAAAGTGCTGCATGGCCTTTACAGCAAAAGCTGATCCCTGCAAGACCTACTGTTGATCTCATTCAGCAAAATGCTTTTGTGGTAACCAGAGTTTGGATCCAATTGACTCTTTGTCCTGCCTATAGTCATTCTAAAATCAATATCTCAGCCAGCATTTTGCAAATGCTGCCTTCAAAGTTAACCTTGGGATTTAAATGGGGAAAATACCCTGGCTATTTACAATCCAAATCCAAATGTGTATCACCACCCATAGTCTGGAGTTATCTATAATTCCCAATTCTGAATCAAATCTGGCATAACTTCACAGACATCAGTGACAAGTATGAGAGCAGGATTTGGCACAAAGTATGCACACAGGCTTAATTGTAACAATAAAACTTTGGGTAGAATTGAATCGACCTAAACTAGACGTCTAAACTTAGGTGCTGCCTCATTGAAAGAGAGGCTGTCTACTATGGATGAGTGTGTGTGGTAAGGGGTGGTAAAATGACCTGGTCCAACTCAAGTAATTACCTAAGTTACCTGTAAAGTCAACAGATATATTTCTGAAAACATACAGAGGGAAGCCCAGGCAAACTAATTTAGGCCTGTCCAGATAGCAATGCAGTCTGGTTAAGTGATACAGAAATGGGAAAAAATAGGCAGGGATCCCTGTTTGGAGTCTAGTCTTCAGAAATGGATTGCCTACTACAAATAGCGTGGTAGAGGCACTATCCAGCCACCGCTTAATATATGCTCAAAGCACCCCACTTGTGGAAATGGGAGGCTGCAGTTCTTTTCAGACTGTATATGCGGGATCTTGGACACATGTCGAAGGGGCAAGCAGTCCATGGGGTGGTCCTAGTCGGTGTGACTTTCATAGATTCATAGAATATCCTGAGGTGGAAGGGACCCAAGAGGACCATCGAGTCCAACTCCTGACTCCACACAGGGCAACCTGAAAGTTAAACCATATGTCTGAGCATTGTCCAAATGCTTCTTGAACACTGACAGGCTTGGGGTCATGCCCATTTCCCTGGGGAGCTCGTTACAGTGCTTGACCACCCAATCAGTGAAGAAACAAGTGAACCGGCAGTGAACGAAAAAGTAGCTAAGGCTTTGAGACTGTGGTGAGCCTCAGTCATGAAATTCAGCTTGAATTCCTTCCCCATTTCCTTCTGCTACATGAGAATGGATAGACACAGCTACAATTTAAGTATACACAGGGCTAGGAGTAATAGTAATCCCCCAGGGTGTGAGTTAAAAACCCAACAGCCTATGCAGAGTTTAGAGCCCATCTCCTCTGTGAGTGGGCTAATCTCTGTGGCATTTGCAGTACTTATTGCTAGTAATTGAGTTCGGAAATGGTGGTCAGCAAATGGACTAGACTTCTGTCTGGACCTTAGTTGGGTTAGATCCCTGATACTTTAAGGAGTTTGTAAATTTAATATATTTTAGCTCTGAAATCACATTTGACTCAAAATCAAGAGAATGGTCTACACTGCTTTGTAAGTACTCCACTCCTCCACACATAGATTATGTTAGTGCCATGAGCATCCTACCATCTAAGCCATCCCTGGTAATCAGATTCTGCATAGTTATAACTTGCTAGCCTACACTAGCTCACACTTACCTACATTTGGTACGATTATAACCTGAATTTTTTCAGTGCTCAGGCTCACATCCTTAGTATCTTTAAAATAATGTTGTTCCTTTTTAACTGTGTAGATAAACCAAATATTATAGCTAAAACCTGTGAGAAAAAAATTCCATTTGGTTGTCTATAGTTTAAAATATAAGCATGAATGTGCTTTGGTACCACAGCAAATGTGAAATTACTAAACCATTGTGTTATAAGAAAAATACGAATCATTTAGAGCTATTAAATCACATATTTTCCCCTGTATACAGTGGATCAACAAAGAGAAGGCAAATGCAAGGGTTTTGTAATCAATACACAAAAAATTGTATGGGGTTTACTGGCCAGAAACTTCCACTTTCTCCAGTATAATCTAGTCTTCATGTGGACTTGGTATTAGACAGCACAGAACTATATAAACAGATACTTAGGTCTTGAGATTTAGAAATAAAAAAGGAACTGTAGTGAGGGAAAGGAAGGCAAACGCATGAAGTTTACTCAGGATCCCAATGCTACATTGTATCTGAATTTCACAGTAAAGGTTATTATCTCAAATATTCTGAATACACTCTTATGGATCCTGAAGATCCTCACACTCTTTCATGGGTTATTTTTCAAAAATCGCCATCTGGATTTGCCATTTTAAGATCCTCTTTGTGGTAGTAGAGAAAATTATTGTAAAATTATGCTCAAATTTATTTCATATGCTGCCCATGCTGTTTGTTTTTTCTTATTTTAGAAATGTTTATGTATGTTTCATCTCTTCAAAAAGGGAATGTGAAGATTTGATGAGTGTGCTTTGAACCCAACTGTCTTCTGGTAGAATGAAATATGTTGCCTAGGTTTCCTGGGAATACACAGCAGGAACAGATGAAGATAATGTGGTTGCATATTATGTGATAATGATTATGCTGACTGATGTATTCACCCCAAGGTATACTTGAGCATCTGTTGTTTATTTAGGCAGGACTCGTCATTCTTATTTTTAAGATATTTAAGTGGGTGAACATATTTCTCCTTAAAGATTATCAAATGGGGGGAAACTAACAAGAGGCACATGGGATTATGTACCAGTGATGACACGGAACGTGAATCCAGGTGGGAGATGTACTTTAGTTCTAACACTGTTTGTTGCTTACTTAGGAACTTAGGGTCTATATTTGAGGAAGATGTTAGTTTGGCTTGTGTTGACTTTGCAAAGCAATGAAGCCACACTTACGTACAAGAGTTGTGTCTGTAAAGCCTTTCTCAGTACTGTACTTATTTAACAACAAGGTCAATCAATCACTGGTAAAATACAGTAGAGTATAGGGTGCTGTCTTCTCTGTCATAGGAAGCCTTAAAATCTGATTTTGATGATTTTCTAAGATACTGTACCTTGACAAGAAATTATATGCTGTATGAACTCAATCACATGGTGAAATTCTCTGTTCTGGACTATACAGAAACTTAGACTAAGTGACATAATAGACCTTTTTTATCTGAAAGTATAGGATGTCTGAATCATTTGTGAGTACAAGTCTACCTATTGTACTAAACATAAATACAAAAATGGTGGGTTGAAGAAGTACATGACTGTGAATGGTTTCCTCTTATTCTGCGAATGACTCCAAATGTAAACACTGTATTACAAAAGCATCACATTATCACCTAATACTCTTTTCTGTATACTAATATCCTCAAAATTGTTCACCCACTAGTGGGAAGAGATTGAGTTTTCTATGTCAGTCCAGCTTCATTTCAGTCTTTTTTTGGCCTTTAGCAAAGCCCTTCAAAGTAAACATTAGGAAAAATTGCAGATGCACTGGGTACACTAATTATTTTTCTTCTTTTATTTTCCCTGCTAGTTTTATCATTGCCAATGGACATT
>JAVJGG010000005.1:34932194-34944162 GCA_035590195.1 Aviceda cuculoides | reverse complement strand
ACCCCCCCCCCCCAAAAAAAACCCAAAACAAAAAAAAAACCCAAAACAAACAAACAACCAAAAAAAAAAAAAAAACCAAAATCACAAAACCCAAAGATTTAAGCATGATGTAACCAAGTCAGATAGAGTACTTACATCTTTCACCTCATATAAGTTTCATAAGTGTTGATCCAACCTTAGGGATGAACTGTATACATAAAACATCCTCAGCAGAAAGTGGCTTAGTCTGTCTTTAAGGCTCTCCACTGATGAAGAGTTCACAACACCTCCAAACAATCTACTCCTATACTACAAGATAAAGTGTCCCATCCCATTCTAAATAGCTTTTGCTAAAATGCAAACCCATTATCTCTATGCACGTTTGCAGAGAGCTGTTGATTTCTTTCCCTCTTGCAGCTACATTTAAAAAAATTCAAACATATACATGGCTCCTTCTGACTGTCAAGCTAGAAAAGTTTTGCTTTGTTCAAGTTCTCTACACAAGCATTTTGGGAAAGCTTCTGTTTTCTACACCTCTGATTATTCTCATTGATTTCTTCTCAGTTCATTGCACCATAGAATCATAGAACAGTTTGGTTGGAACAGACTTTAAAAGGTCATCTAGTCCAACCCCCCTACAATGAGCAGGGACATCTTCACCTAGACCAAGTTGCTCAGAGCCCCGTCCAGCCTGACCTTGAATGTTTCCAGGGATGGGGCATTTACCACCTCTCTGAGCGACCTGTGCCAGTGTTTCATCACCCTCATCACAAAAAATGTCTTCCTTATACCTAGTCTGAATCCACCCTCTTCTAGTTTAAAACCATTACCCCTTGTCCTATTGCAACAGGCCCCATTAAAAAGTGTGTCCCCATCTTTCTTATAAGCCCTCTTCAAGTATTGAAAGGCTGCATAAGATGTCCTCGGAGCCTTCTCTTCTCCAGGCTGAACAACTCCAACTCTCTCAGCCTGTCCTCATAGGAGAGGTGCTCCAGCCCTCTCATTATTTTTGTGTCCCTCCTCTGGACCCACTCCAACAAGTCTATGTCTTCCCTGTGCTGAGGACCCCAGAGCTGAACACAGTACTGCAGGGGGGGTCTCACCAGAGCAGAGCAGAGGGCAGAATCCCCTCCCTCAACCTGCGGGTCATGCTTTTGATGCAGCCCAGGATACGGTTGGCTTTCTGGGCTGCGAGCGTATATTGCCAGTTCATGTCCACTTTTTCATCCACCAGTACCCCCAAGTCCTTCTCGGCAGGGCTGCTCGCAATCCCTTCATCCCGCAGACTGTATTGATACTGGGGTTGCCCTGACCCAAGTGCAGGATCTTGCACTTGGCCTTGTTGAACCTTATGAGGTTCATGTGGGCCCACTTTTCAAGCTTGTCCAGGTCCTCATGGATGGCATCCCGTCCCTCAGCTTGGTGTCATCTGCAAACTTGCTGAGGATGCACTCGATCCCGCTGCCTATGTCATTGATGAAGATATTGAACAGCAATGGTCCCAGTACAGACCCTGAGGGACACTACTTGTCACTGATTTCCAACCGGACATTGAGCCATTGACCACTACTCTCTGGATGTAACCACCCAACAGATTCCTTATCCACCAAACAGTCCATCCATCAAATCTGTATCTCTCCAATTTAGAGAGAAGGATGTTGTGGGGGACCGTGTCAAAGGCCTTACAGAAGTCCAGATAGACGACATCCATAGCTCCTCCCTGTCCACTGACGTAGTCACTCTCTTCCCTCGTCCACGGATGTAGTCACAGTTGCCTCTAGCTGATACACATTTTTGCCCAAAGACAGAACTGGAGTAGAGCTCCCCATGTTATCCGTGCTGGGTTATAGTTACTTCCACTGCAATTCTTCACGTGTGTTAGGGCTTTGACAAGCGATCATGGGTGACTATCCTCTGTGGTTTAAGGTGTTACTGTTCCTGGTTGCCAGTTCCACCTTTTTCCAGCAGTAACACTGTTGTAGCAGAATTGGCAGGTGAAGTTATGTCTGTGTCAAATACTTTTCATAGGTATATGCTGAACCAACACATTGCTTTGAAAAGAGGGTCCATGCACAAAAGCTCTCCCCCTTATGAAAAACATTTCAAAAAAATCTGTGCAACTTAAATGTATAAAAAATTTTATAAAAAACTTTTTCAGAAGAATGTATGTACTAAATCATCCTCAACTCCATCTAACCTGCAATGCTGTGTCCAACAAAGGTCATTTGGGCTCCTGTGGTCTAACAAAAACGGTCTGACTGATGTTGCTCCCCAATGAGCCTCTCTTGCATTCTACTTTATATTTAGCTGTCTGCTACATCCATTTCCATTCTCAGTTCTGTGGCCTTTACCCTGATCCTTGTGAAAACTTCACGTGTTTTCAGATCGATGTAGTTTTCATTTCCTTTTTCTGATGCTTTATTTAATAGGAGATACCCAGGGAAGACTACAAGAAAAAGGGAAATAGACAGTGATTTTTAACTCAAGGAGGGTATAAATCCCTTTAGAATGACGGTGGTTTGCACTTAACAACTCTGTAATTTCATTCACACATTAGTTGTTAAAAGTTTTCTTGACACTTGCTCACAAACATTTCACTTCCCTCATTCCTTCCATGATGCTCAAAGTAGCCCCAGGCACGGCCATTTGATTGCAGGCAGCTGGTCTCTACAGCTAAAAGAGGAAGCCGAGAAAGATGTTTTCAGAACCCTTGCAAATAGTAAGTATGGGTATGGAGGGCAAGAGCAATAAGCTCCAAAGAGTCTGGGGTGGAGGAGGCTGCTTGGGAAGCTGGAGATAATGAAGAACTGTGAGGAGGTTTGCAGCTGGCTGGAAAGATTTCCTTGCATACATAGTTAAGGGAAGTACAAAAGTTGCTTATGACCCCGACGGAGTACATTCTCAAAACCCAACTGTAAGATCAACGCTGGCAGTTCATGCAGGCTGAACCATTCACAGCGAAAAGAAAAGTACTTTGAGATCACTTTGCTGCCATGGGCAATAAGAATTACATCAGACTGAAGCCCAGCTGAGAGCAAGCCTATTTATTGTGTTGTTGCCACCATTGTTCTTATTCAGCATATTTTGTCACATTATAAACCATGACTGATGAAAGCTGTTCAGTGGTGCCTGGCAAAATCTCAAGCATCCACACATCCAGAGCACTAAACACCTGACTCTTAGTATTTGCTGACACATTGGGTTTTAATACCTTGGGGCATTTTGACTGTGTTTACGGATAGGTAGACAGGCCAAGCACTTAATGCTGCCCTGAATACACAGAAGCAAATGTCTCTTAAACGGAGAGTTTTCTTTGCCCGCGCCACCCCCCCCACCCGCCCCCCCCCCTCGGCCCCTGCCTTTTCAGGCTCAGCTTTTCACTGTGAGGTTATTTTTCAAGAAAATGAAGATTGCTTAAGAGGGTATGGCAAAAGTTTGTGGATATTTCAGTTTGGTTTATTATATTTTGGAAAACAGAGAGATGTCATTTGCTCAGACTTTGTAAAAACAGCAGAACTCCTTAAAACCTGAACGGTATTTTTAGAAACTTTTTTTTTTTTTCTTCTTCGCTGAATTTCTATCCTAAATTCTTTTAAAACTATGCTTCAGAGTAATTAAAGGTGACTAATCCTTTACTATTTATAGCATGAAAAGATAAGCATAATAAGGGTATAATGATTATTGGTCAAAACACAGCAAACTCTTCTAGAGGTCATTACCATGATCTGTAATGTCACTGCAACAAACTACAGTTGGTGAGTTTGGTTAGGTCTACCTATGTTCCTCTTTCATATGAAGGAAGTAGCAGAAATCATGTCTCTGCTAGCCCAGTTTAATATTCCGCTTGAAAAAACAAACTACATGCAATATACAAGCAGGATAATATGACCTAAATGAATGCAATAAAACCCAGCCCAGATAAATAAAAACAGAATTGCCAAGGCTTAGCATGCCCAGGCATAGAAACTACACACTTATACCTCTAGAGAATAGCTAAGAAATTATTTTCAAGTTAAAATTTCAAGTCCATGCCAAGACATGGAAACAAGCCTAGTATTCAAAGTCAGGACTTATTCTTAATGAACAAATTTCCCCCTACTGTCAGAGAAAACTTGGAGGTCAACATATTTATGTATCTTAAAATACTTGGAATCATACACTCAAGGCAAGCTCAACCTCTGTTTAGGATCAGATTAAGTGGCCGTTATAGGAAAAGTTTAGACCTTGGCAGGTATCTTTGACAGCCTGGTCCATCAGAGTTTCTTGTTCCTTAGCACTGTTCAAAATCTTATCTTTAGTTAAGGTTATGCAAGAACTGAGCTCTTCTGAAAAGCTGATCTGAAGTGACTCGGAACTGACTGTTAACCTTAATCGTTCTGAGGATCTTAGGCACTTGCTGTTGACAGTATTCAGACCTTTGCTGAACATTCAACATGTGATGAATTTCTAAAGGAGGGAGAACATGGCCCTGTGCACAGCCCCCCTCCTGCATGCAGGCAAGGACAGAGGCAGTTGCAGAAAATTGAAGTAACATATGAACACCAGAAGCTGAGTCTCATTTTTATTTATTTGTCCATGAAAGTAAAACTGACAACATTGTACAAGGGGTTTTTTTTCATTCGTTTGTGGTTTCTCCACCACCCACCCCAAGCAGGTGATTCTTGGATTCTAAAAGCTGAAAGCTAAAAGCTAAAACCTCTGACTTACATGACCCTGACAGATAACTTCAGCCTCTGGCCCAAGCTGAAGTTTGTCTAAACCCTTAATAAAGCAAAATTAGGCAGAAGTCTTGTGGCATCATTAATTAATTTCATAATTTTCAAAGTGGTTTGTGTTCATTAGGAGGAAAGAGGCAGAGGAATGTAAGAATTAACAGTAGTTTCTGTAGCCAAAATAAGTGAGGGGCTGTAGCCAACAGTCTGCACCACACATTCCCAGGCATTTTGATCATACTTTCAGAGTGGAAAAACAAAGACACTGTAATCAAAGAGGAGGAGGTTAAAGAGAAGTGTTTCAGAGAGAACAAGGGAAGATGGATGACAAGGGGAAGAAAAAGGAGAGTGAAGATCCCAGACATGTTGCAGTAAAGAGTAAAAAGGGAAAGATTCCTCCTGCACAACTCTTTTATTGTTCACTCCTTTCTCACCATCTTCTTCAAACCTATTTGTATTGTATCAGTTGCAACACATTTCTCCAGCTCACTTGCCACCTTATTGAGCTCTTTCATTTGGCCTTGATCAGCTAAGCTCCCTGGTCATAAACTTTCTGACTCACTTTCACACATCAGCCTAGTTTCTATAGTGCAGCAACACCAAAGAACAAAAGCCTAAAGTGATAATCCCTCCTCTTCCATGAAACGAATTCCCTCAGCTCTGAACCTTCCTATGCCTTCTGACATACACAAATGTCTATTTTAAATCGTCACATATATATGACCTTCTTGACCCAAGAAATCCCACCTTAACATCAGAAACTCCAGACTGCTGTCTCTTTACATGAGAGGATTTAACATGCTGGATGTGAAAAAGCAAGAACAGGGAACACCATTCTTCTGCTTCTGTGCACTGGAGTGAAAGAACTTCATATTAGTGGAAGTTTCTTGCTCTGATGCCTACACATATTAATCAGAGAAAACAAAATTTTTATGAATTTTTGTCCTGTGTTCCTTGTGGTCTCAGCATCAAAGGAGGAAAAGAGCACAAGGGGCGGTCAGACAAAATGCATCTCCAGAGATTAAGGCCTCTATAGCACCACCTGTATTCCTCTGCGAAGACATCCACGGCCACACTAGCTGCACTCCATGCTGATTACCTCATGGGTAGCCATCGTTTGTAAGACTCAAGTTTGCTCTGGACTTTCTGCGTCACCAAAATAACTGACAAGCCTCAGCCCTGTCCTTGTGAACAACCAACCACTTGTGATGTTAATGGTTGGTTATCATGGAAGTAACAATCAAACCAGTTTCATATATAAAGTAGTTTCAGGTTTATGTAACCTCTTTTATGTAATTAGATACTTGTTTTCATGGGCAAAGATTAATCTCCTTCCGATGATCTAAAGTAACTGGCATAAATAAGCCTAAGAGATCAATGAAACTTTGGGCAATTTTGTCTTTATTTTCATTTCTTTGCAGATGAATCATTTAAATTACTGATAACAGAACACTTCCACTGAATGACTTGGCTAAACAAAACTTCAAAATCAGGCTGGCTTGTCCCAGCAGGAACGGTGGAAAAATGTCTACAGTAAGAGTTCAGAAGTATTAGGGAGGATATAGAACACAAAGAGATATGTACTAGAAAAGAGTCAGAATATTTTTTTCTTAATGACAAACTCTTCAAAACTCTTTCAGGTAATCCTAGAGTTTCAATAAGATCTATTGATTTAAGGAGTGATTCACACTTGGACTGGAAATGAAGGAGCTTTTAAAGTGCAATCACCAAACCCATACGGTTTATTTCACAACATCTTACCACTCAACTTTAAAACAAATATAACTCGAAAATCACAATACAATGATGATTGATGTTTTTCATCAACGCCCAATTATCATTCCATCATGGCACAAGACTTTAAAGCCGAGTTGTCTGAGCCAAGTAAAACACAAAGTGAGCATCTGAAAATCCAGATCTGTGCTCTTACGAAATGGCTTACCAAACTGCATTTATTGTTTTCTAACATGTTAGGTCATGTTACTTGTATATGGCTATGCAAGATGAGGCATTTATTTTAATCTTATGCTCAGGTAGCTCATTTCCCTAATTTCTCAGTAAGACTCATATCTGCAAAGATATTTTGGGTTTGTTTTAAACAGGGTTTGAACTGCAATTCTTAGCATTGGTGGGATCAGTTCTGGTGTTTCTTCTATTTCACTGGACTTTTCTAAATTTTTGATACTGAGCATTCACAGGGCTACCCACATATGTTGCTGGGTATTTCATGGGCATTTCATGATCAAATCATTACAAGTCCACTAAAATTCCCCTTTTAAGTGCAGAATATGTTAGAATACATATTTTACATATTTATATGTATATACAAAATAAGTATAGATAGCCTAACATGTAACAGAGAAAGAAGTATCTCTTGCTGTTTCTCTGCACCATCTGACATGACCTGACATGATTTTCATTGAAAATTAAGTTCCATAATTCAGAAGCAGGTTGTCTGGGGTTGGGTTTTTTCAGCATCGCACAGTAACAGCAACAAAACGATGGGAGGTTATGGGAATAGGAGGAAGTGGTTTAAACATGCAAATACTTTAAAAATGTAGGTGTTAAAAGTCATACTAGTAATCTATGCAAATTTTTACAATATCACAGGTTCTACATTTCTTTTAACCAAGATAAATATTACGTTATTTTAATATTATATATTATTCATAAACTTTACTTGGAGCACAGTATATATTTTGTCCTCAAGGACTGTAAAATAACTAACATATGGTTTACATAATAAACACTTCATATTTTGCTAAAATGCAGTCACCTCAGGTGGGCATAAAAACAACTATTTAATAATGTTCAAAAATAATACATACAAATTAAGAAAAAAATAGAGAATGTTACATTCATTTAAAAAAACCTCTAGTGCATGTTAGCTAAATGCAAAATAATAATCAAAGATGGAATTTACCTACACATTTTGCCTGACACAACTATCTCAAAAAGATAGCATTGTTTATTTTCATTTGTGGAAAGGATTTTGGTTTTATCCTGCAGCTCAAACTATGGTTTCTCCTATACTGTAGTTCTTAATTTTGAATTAGTGCTATGATTCAGTGCTATAGCTGTTTGATGGTTTACAGATTTTTGTGGGAAGAAACAAGAGAAGCATTCTAATGGGGGGTGGGGTGTCATTCTAATGCACTTGATCTTTTGCAGCAATGAAAAACCTGAAATCAAATGTTTGCTTTTCAAAGGTGTCTTCTGGTTTTTGTTCATAGAAATCTAACAAGCTCCAAAAAGCATTCATCTTTTACTTAGTTTATCACATAGACCAAATTAGAGTGACTTGGTAGTTACATTGTTTTTAGAAAAGGCAGACTTACTCTCTTCTCGTTTTCATTGGAGGAGAAAGGAGAAATGTGTTTTAACAGATTTTCATTTTCTAATGAAGCGTTTCTGAAAAATAATTTTGCCTCTTGATCCACTAGAAACTTTTATTATAAGATTGAATGAAATCATATACTCTGATAAAATGCCTTCAGGTACATGCTCGGTAATCATTAGAAAATATCATTACAGCATCTCACCAGACATATGACACATACCTTCTGCATTTAGTTGCCTGTTCTTTTCAGATAACCATTTAGAGCAAGGAAAGCAAACACACTTTCACACCAAGGTTTACAAACATGTTCTTGACTAACTGCCTGGGTGACGTTTTGATTCCAAATCCATTTTGCTTTTGATTTTTGTTTGTGTTGTACTTCCTCTATTTTACCTTGGGGAAGAAAAGATTAAAGATAATGCCTGTTAAGTTTGGCTTTGTATCTTATGAAAACCAATGTGAATACAATATATTTTCCCTTAACAACTTTGAAAATTTCTTCAAGAATTCCCAAAGGTCCCTTAATATCAGTCGGGCAGTATAAAGCAGACTTAAAGTGGATGCAAATAGAATATTCATTCCTTTTAAAGACAATTTGCATTGCTGACACATAGTGTAAACAAAAGCCATGTCCTAAACTGCTTGTTTCCAACAGGACTGATTTGGGAGTTTTGTTATCTCTAGGAAAGGAAATTTGTTGACCTGAAAGAATCCTATAACCTAACACTAATTTTTTATGACTCCATTTCACTTATATGATTTCACATTACCAGATGTCTGTTCACACTATAACCCTGTGGAAAATAACTTCATTATGTGCAGGTAACAATCCATCATTAGCCACCAATTAGAAATTCATGAGGGAGTGTGAAAACACTCTGCATTCTGTTTGGTTGCTTATGGTATGTGAGGCCTATCTTAAACAGAACCGCTCAATGTCACACTGAGTTTTGTGCTGTGCTGCCGTCCTGAATGACAACAGTACCACACGCAGGTCCCCATTCTTCTGTTGCAAATAATCATTCTCCCCTTTTAACATATCATCACCCTACAGTATTTCATTTGGTGGTCCCCAAACTGGAGGTTGTGGCCCCTGCAAGCGGAGCTTGAGACACTGATAGAAATTCTGTTTCTGCTTTTACTGGGTATCATGAGCCCACATAGGGTTGAGATTGACACAGGGGATGGCACCCACTGGATGAAGCTCATGGTGGTAACTAAAAGTGATATGATATCTTAAAAAAGGTGTGATCTGACAAATAACAGCAAAACAGATAAAGAGTGAGCAGTGAGTAGGAAAAATTACATAGTATTAAATGCCTTTCAGGTAAATCGCTTTCCCTGCAACCAAGAAAATATGCAATATGGCCTCTTCAGACATAAGCACAGTTCTTCTCAGTCTATGGTCAATGAACCACAGGTGCTGATCCTGCTTCTTTTTTTGGTCAAAATTTAAGTGATGCATTGACTACAAATGCTGATAATTGTTTGCACGAATGTCTTGTGCATATATCAAGAAACAAGGTTAATCACTCACCTTTCCGTCCATGCTGAACAGTAATGGGCATCGAGTGTTGCAGAGGAATGCATACACCTTCTGTGCCCTGTGTACTCATTTGGGATACAGTCCATCCAGAGCCCACCTCGCTCCCAGGCAGCACTTGTGCCTGCTGCCTTTCCAAGGAAGGATTACTTGTCTTGTAGGCACCTCACGTCGTGTTCCTGGCCACCGTATGTACCCAGAGCAATGCCCCGTTTGGGGAGGACAGGCACCCATCTCCTATCCAAAATTATCATTATCAAAAACTATATAAATTTCTAAAGTTATCCTGCAGTCTAGGATCAGGCAAGTGCTGAATTACGCCAAGAATGTGTATGAATGTGAACTAATCTAGCAAATTTTCAGGTATGTCCTTCCTCCAGCAGGTTGAATGTTGTGGCCAAGCAGACTTTGGTTTGCAACTGGTCAGTGAAAGGAAATTTGAATGCTGTCACCCATATATACAGATGCCTTCTGGTGCCACAACCACAGGTCAGCCGTGATCTGCTTTTTCTAAGCTGCTGCACTGTCTTGTAGGCACATTTGCACAACATGGAGTTGTGCGGACACCACACTAGCAGCTGCTTGGACTGCACCTACGCAGGGCTCAAAGACCTATATGAATGGTATAGGCTAGTAAAATGTGGTTTATTTAAGCCATCATAGTCTAAATCAGGTGCTTCAGACACTGTCAGACAGATATCTGCCTTCACTAATTTTATATGAACTAGTAAAGCAGGAGAATCTTTTGGTTCTCATGTAGGTCTAAAGATATCTTCACCTACGATATTTTCAGGGCTAGTTTGAGTGCTAAATTTTCAGCAAACACTGATGAACACCTTAATACTTATATTGCCAGTGCTTGGGCCAATTTTTTAAGAGGGGCTTACATTCAAAGGTCAAGAAAATGAATATGAGTGATAGCAAGATTACTATACAGAAATGTGTAAGATAGTCTAAATGTAGTCAGAATGCACCCTAAGCAATGCAAATTTCAACACTGGACTGTGAATAGCTGCTGCATAGTATGAGAAGGAACCAAAGTCTGTCTCCATGCTGCCCACTGCATACCACAGCTTATACAGTACAGGATCTGAAACGATACATTAGCGTATTAACACACTTCATGTTCTAGGGCACGTTTACAAAAAAACACAACATAAGATGCAGAACTGTCAAACAGCTCAGGTGCCAATCTTGGCCACAATTTCCTAAGATTATTCAGCTCATAATTGCATATGATAATCAACACAAAATTAAATATCCATATTGCCTAATTACATGTATATCCTCTAATGGCATAATTAAGATACCCAATTTTACAATTAGAGTGTGGCATTACTTAGTAAACAGCTTTTCAAGGCTTTGTTTCACTCATTTTAAATTACTTCCAGAAAACACAAATTCATATGCAAGGTATGGTACACTGTAAGAACATTAAAAACTGTTTAATAATGCATATTCACAAGGGGCCAAAATTAAGACTTAATAGGCATGTGTCTTGATTTTTGAAAACTTAGCAGTACAACTGTAATGTTCTGTTATTATGGTTTATGTCTAGTTGTTTGAAACAGAGCTTTTGGGTTTGGCTTTTCTGAAGAAAAAAATCCGTGATTTAGAATGGTGTAACCAGTCAGCAAATGTCTGCACATTTCATAAGTGAAGACAATATGATTTTCCATTATTTTAAAAACATTTTTTGCAGGAAGTCAATGGACAGACCTGAGAATTGTCACTTCTATTTCTAAGCAGATGTGAATCCGTAAGTACACAAATGCCTATCTTGTATATTGTTCATTATTGTGTTCAGTGGTTCAGTGGATATTTTCAAAGATGAGTGACTTTGCAACAGCCTTTGTCCAATGCATTTTTTGCTCTTGAAAATCTTGCCATTAACTTCACCAATATTTGCTTTTTATAGAAAGTATCAACAGCAGTCATCTACAATAAAAAGTAGCAGCATGCAACACAAATTTCTTTTGGTTCCAAATGCCAACAGGGGGTAAAAAGCTGTTCTCACAGGATTCTGCCTCACAAAGTAATATTTGCAACACTCAAGATGTAGCCAAACTGAAACCAACACTCAGTCTTTGTCATCAGTGCCTGTACTGCACTCATTTTTTTCAGTATCTGTCGCGGTTTTACCCCAGCTGGCAGCTCAGCCCCACGCAGCCGCTCGCTCACTCCCCCCAGTGGGATGGGGGAGAGAATCGGAAGGGTAAAAGTGAGAAAACTTGTGGGTTGAGATAAAGACAGTTTAATAGGGAAAGCAAAAGCCACGCACACAAGCAAAGCAAACCAAGGAATCCATTCCCCACTGCCCATGGGCAGGCAGGAGTTCAGCCATCCCCAGGACAGCCGGGCTCCATCACGCCCAACGGGGACTTGGGAAGACAA
>JAVJGG010000005.1:34882394-34921909 GCA_035590195.1 Aviceda cuculoides | reverse complement strand
CACTGACCTGGGGGTCTGCAGGGCTGTTCCTCTCACATCTTCTCACCCCTCTCTCCAGCTGCAGTTTCTGTTCCCTTAAATCTGTTCTCCCAGAGGCACTACCACTGTCACTGATGGGCTCGGCCTTGGCCAGCGGCAGGTCCATCTTGGACCTGGCTGGCATTAGCTCTGTTGGACATAAGGGAAGGTTCTAGCAGCTTCTCACAGAAGCCACCCCTGTAGCCCCCCCGCTACCAAAACCTTGCCACGCAAACCCAATACAACCCTCTGGCCCAAAGCATGGTTTCGCCACCTTAGAGAATGGCGATTGTACGACAGCTACCCTCCAGCGGGTGGTTTTGGGGAGGGCGGGGGTAAGGAAAAGTCCGGGAGATCTTGCTGGTGCAGCGCATCCCACAGGAGCGTGGACTGCACAGCTCCTGTCTGCCTGGGCCCTTTCCCCCTTCATGGCCAGCACTTGGAAATTGCAGTGGCCAACACTAATCCCACCCTTCGGAGCTGGGGTTGTGTGTGAGCAGCTTGTTTACTAAACCTCCAGTCCTGGCTTACTTTCTGCTGCCAGGAGCTGGGCCTGTTTTCCACCAGCGTTCATTAACTTTAAGTTATCATGCAGTGTGCCAAGTTTCCATCAGCCCAGCAAAAACATTCTCAATTCCAAACCCTGTTTTCCCGATGGCAGCTCTCTGTGCTGTAGACTTTCTGAGCTGTCTTGGCCAGAGAAATCTGTTTATGCAGTTAAATTTTCCTAAGAAGCTGATGGGAGCATACACACTTTAATAAGACAGAAGATTATAGTGGCCACTGGGGCTAGTGCTTTCTAAAATCAAAACAATGTGGGAGGGAAACTCCCGAACTTGAAAACACAGATGCAGAAAAAACAAGCTGTAAACATATACAGAATTTTGGTCAGAGATGCCTAAGGCTTCCGGTCCTATAAATACAAATCCTAATCCTAACACTGTGATCCTGAAATTAGTTTGCTTTTCATGAGAATCAGCAAACCAAACCTCTTCAGGTCTTACTCAGAGATGAAACAGGAATCAGTGGCAATAACCGTAGCAAATAAAAATCTTGTCTGGCTAAAAACTGGAGATTTATTTTGGCAAACTTCAATCTTTCTCAGCATATTCTGTGAGTATGCAGGTATCCAACTCCCAGTACAATTAAATGAGTCGTTAATTCCTGTCCACTGAAGTAAACAGAGGTGAAGTCATAGATTCAGCTGAGTTCTCGGCTTGCCTCGGTCTAGAGATTGCAAGGATGTGACTGTAATGACTAACTGCATTACTAATACCTGGTTGTTTCATTTCTGAAGGAAAAACTGCCCAGTGGCTGTTCAGAGGGACAAGGTAACTATTCTAAATAAAGCACAATTTCATGATTGTTTTTACTACGCAGAGGAGATCTAGAAATCTGTATCCTGTTTTGAATTACACAGCACACTTAAAGACACATCCATGTTTTTGCAAAGGGAGATGGAATCGCGTTATCAAATAGGAAGAGCTAACATTCAAAATGGTCTCAACAACAGATTAATGAGAAATGATCAATGTGACAAAGATTTTTAAAAACCTTCCAACAAGGATGTAAGAAACTGCAGACTAGGAAATCTTACGTTCATATTAAGAAAACCGGTAGAAGCTTGTAATAAAAATATCCCATCATCAATCAACGAGTGATAAGCATTTTATAATAGGGAAGAGCAGACACTACTTTTTCACAAGAAATCATGCCTCACAATTTATCAGAGGTTTTGAAAGATGCTCAAGAGCAGGCAGGTGTGGGAAATCCAGGTTATGTAGTGAGTGTACATTTTCAAACGATTTTACAGCATTCATCTCTGAGAAACTAAGCTGGCATCACAGCACGGAAGATCCCCTCAAAACTTCAGGTCTGATCAAAGGACAGGCACAAAGAATAGAAATAATGAGCTGATTTTACAGGAAAAGGAGATCACCAGGATCTGTGCTGAGGCTTGCATTCTTCAATTTAATAATAAATGATCTAGAAAAGGGAGAAGATTGTAAGGCAATGACATTTGCTGGTAATTCAAGGTTTTAAAAATGAATATTCATGTTACTTACTGGCTGGATAATGAACTGTCAGGGGAAATGTAATACTTATAAATGCAGGATCATAAACAAAACCAGTCCTGACTAGCTCTATACAGCAGTGTGCTGTAAACTAAATATTACTACTATAGAAAGAGGTCTTGCAGTTAGTGAATAAGTCGGTAAAAATCTGCTCAATGCTCAGTACTGGTTACAGAATTAAATAGAGAAAGTCTTAGAATAGAGAATGTCTTAGCATAGAGAACAAAAGCAAAATCATTATCATGCTATTATTATAAATCTATGATAGGTCATAATTTTGATTATTATTTGCTGTTCCGATGACACTCATGTCAGAAGAATATGGTGGCATAAGAACAGTTGCAGAAGCAACGATTATAATCAAAACGACAAACTACCTTCCATATCAGCAGAGGTTAAAGTAGACTACAACTTGTAAGTTTGGAAGAGAGAAGACTCAAAGGATCATGCTAGAAGTCGCTGGTGATAATCATAAGTGGGAGAAGATGAACAGGATGTAATTATTCAGAAGTTTACAGAAAAAACTAAGGGGCAGTAAATGAAGTTATCAGACACTAGCTTTGAAGCAAAAAAGGAAGAGGCATGCATTCACTGTGTGCAACTAATTAAGTCATAGAATTCACTATGAAGAATGGCATAGAAACCAAAATCTGAAAAGGTTAAAAAGCAACAGAAAAAATTATAGGAAAACAATGCATCCATGCCCTTAGATTATAAAGATACAACTGATAGCTCAGGAAATCTATGGACTGCAGAAGGCCGGAAGAAAAGACAGAGGAAGTATCACAGCATGATGCCTTCTTTCAAGGCATCCACCGCTCTCCCTGGAGAGAGGCAAGGTGCTTCACTCTGACCCACTACTGGTTGTTCTAACTTTATGTGCTTAATTGTGTCTTGTCAAATAGCTGAGTGTCTGTGGGAATCTCATAAAAATTATTTCCTCCTGAGAATAAAACCAAAATTTGAAATCACAAGGAATGTCTCAAGTTTGAACTTTTTTTCTTGAACTTCTAGTTCAGGTCACATTCAGATAAATTTCTTTCCACTGAAGGCAGCTGGAATATTTGTAGTGATTCCAGTGCAGATATCATAATTATCCCTGTAGTATTTGTATCACACATGTGTCCACAGTGCACATTTCAAAGATGTGAAGCATCACATAACTGTTTGCAGATAACGTAACAACGAAGAAAATTGTAGCTCTGTCACACAAAAGAAAAGGTGGGAATTGCTTTTAATTGCATGCAAATACTGAAATAGTCTTATAAGAGACTGACCTCCAAATTGGATCGTCAAATATGGGTGGTCTTTGATAACAGTATAAGAAGAAAGGACAAACTGAGATACAGGAAATACTAGCTATAATAAGGTCTCTTAAACTTTTTAAACACTATTCTCAGAATCTTTTGACGTTCATCAGCTTTGTTGGGCTGGAGGAGCCAGGTGGTACTGGTGAAAGGCTGGACATGCCTGGAAAGGCTCTTCTTGGAGCCTTTCACAGGTCAGAGACAAAACTCTCATTGATTGCTGTGGGACCAAACATTGTTAACTGATTAGGAAGGGATGGGCTTTCTGACAACTAATTTAAAGACAGGGAACTGGAATATGCAGGTGTTTATCCTTCACTGTTAGTTCTGAGCAAGGATTACCATAGCATTTTACTACATTGCTTTCTTATTACTGAGTGTGGGCAGAACTACAGTGTGCCTGAAACGGTACGACGCTTTCCCACAAAAAATTAGCATCGTTCTTTTTCTTATCTGGGAGCTTTGCCACTGGTTACTGAGCTGATTACTCTGCTGAGCGCATTCTGTACACTTCTCCCATAAACAAAGGAGGAACATTTAAGCTTGGTGGTTTACTAGGATTATCGCTTCCGACATATCACCAGATTTATCAGATCCGTGAAGAGGCTACCCCGTATAGATGCATTCTCACCAAGTCTGTATGGGTGAGGAGACTACAGTATTTCAATGTTAGATTTCTGTTACAAGAATCAAACTTTAAGATATTACACTAAATAAACTCTATTCTACTTCCCTCCTAATCGAGACTTAATAGCAAAGAAAAAATCACACAAAATTAAGCTCCCTTCTTATCATTTGAGTGACAACTGCTTACTCTCTGGGGCAGGCTAATACCTTTCATGCTGACAGCTGTGGAGAGAAACCTCAAGCCAGTCTTGCACCCAAGCCCTATGACCGAGTGCCCGTTGTGGGCCGAACTTCTCCTACCACCCCACGAGCCCACCACAACTACGCAAGACTTCGTTGTGAACCCTGGAATCTCGTGCCCCAGCCAGTAAAGCACTGCATACAGCAACATCTGAATCAGCTGAAACTGGTGTCGGGAGTCGGTGTCTGTTCACCTGGGTATTGCTGTAAGGACTGCATGGGTGGTGGTGAAGGAGCTGATCCTTTGAGTTCACAGAAGAAACTCTTGGAAAAGATTCATTATCTTGTAAAGTCATCTATGTCCCGTTAAAAAAAAGATGACTGGCTGAAAATAATACTCCCTGTGACTTCATTTACATTCTCATGATAAAAAAGATTTGGTAAGAGTATACTATTCTGATCAGTGGTTTTAGATTCAAGAGACTTTACTTAGGTCTTTGACATAAAAGAATGAATTCTCCTACGAAAAATTGTAAAGACCATGTGAATTGGACGGGAGCTGCTAATATTCCTGTATAGTGAATGTAGCCACTACTTTGTAACTTCACAATATTTCTTTACAGAGATACCAATGCTTCAACTGAATACATCATAAGGAACAAAATGCATTCCAAACTAGGAAAATACTTTATGACCCCAGAAAAGACATCTAATTCATCAAAAGTCCTTCTTTGTAGAATCTTATTAAACATAAAGCTATTTACAAAGTACTCAATCATACATATTATATAAAAGCATGGTGATTTAGAAGACGCTGAGGAATGCTCAGCTAAGACAATAACTCTCATTTGGCAAAAATAATGGGAAATTCAGATTAGGATTTTTCAAATATTATTCCTACAGACAGGCCAGACTGTGAATACTATGTATTATATTAGCTAGTGGCTATCCAAAAGCCATATGACTTGCAGAAGGGCAAAGAGAGAAAGAGTAGACTTGTATTAGAGGGCTGAACAACAGCTTCTAGCAGTTCTGACGGCAGCTGGTTAAATTGTGGTTCCTGGCATTCTCCACTCCTCTGCATTAAAATGGCTGTTTCTGTTCAGATCGGGTTCTCACTCTTTGTGTTAATAATCCAGCAGGACTGACCAAGTTCAGCAGAATTACTCCTGTTCTCTCCCAGGACCTTTACATAGTGGACTGGCCACGATGCAGCTTTCATGCTGGAGGCTATCTCTTATTTTAGGACAAAGAGATACAGAGCAAACAAGCTGTAAGACAGTCGACAGTCTGGACACATCTTCAGCTAACTGTTAGGTGTGTCAGTAGCTATAAACAGAAATTCACGAAACTGCTCTAGTCTGTCTCTTTGCCTGTCCTCTTCCTTCCTCTCTAGGCTGGGGTCCTGTCTCCAGCTGGTGTCTTTAAAAAAATTCTGTGTTTATCTGGCTTTGTGAACTAGGGCAACTTTCCCAGAGGGTGGTGCTTTCCCAGACTTGTTTATCTGTCTGTGATATTTGCATTAAACATCTCTCTCCAGTGAACTGGGAATATAACGCATAGTACAGCATTGGAAAGATAACTCTTTTTTTCTTTCTTTCTTTCTTTCTTTTTTTTTTTTTTAAGCATTTGCTGTTTTCCTAGCATCTAAGACATCTCAGTATAATTGTTTTTGAAGTTTCCAGGCTTCCAGGGCCTCCCATCGGACACGAGTTATTACTATGTAATGTAGATAGTACAGAAACACTTAAAGGCTGGGGAAAATTGGATGAGAGCTCTATCTCACTACCCACTAGTATCTGCTACTTGGTGAGGAAGCAAGTGATGGAGCAGGTGGACTAAACCCATACACATATGAAGACCTAAAGCATAGCAGGAATCTGAAGAAGGAACAATATTAAAAGAAATCGTATTGTTACAGCTAACAGACATTTTGTAGATCTTGGGGAAAAAATATAATATTGTTAATTTTTCCACTGATTCTCTTAGTCAGATCCAGTCTGAACAAGTTCTGTCTAAAATGTGAAATGGTTGTCCAAACTTCACCACAGTCTCAGAGAGAAATACAGTCTGTCCTACTTTCCAGGACTGTCTCATGTATAGCTACATAATAAATTCATAAGGTGCCTCCCTTCTCAGCCTGAAAACTTCCGAGTTATTTACCTTCAGTCTCCCACGTATACTCAGAAGTGGAAAAATGGATGCTTATCTCCTACCTACACCTCTCATTTAATGGGTTAGTTGGATTGGTACTTGAACTCAGTTAAAAGTCCCTGGAGAAGACTGAAACGTTAATTGTGGCCAGGACTACAACTAACCTCATCTGATGCTACAGTAGCACTGGGTGCATTATTGTTTAGCTGCTAGAATATTCACCCGGGAAGTGAGAGAACTGAAATTTAGTTCTTAATTAGCCCAAGCAAGTAAACACCCATCTCCAGCACACCAGCGGCTGGGTACCGAGCAACAGGATAGCGTGGAGAAGATCACATTCCCCGGGGAAGTTAAACCACGGGGCGGGCCGGAGTGCCAGGGCTAGAAGAAAAGTAGATGGGACATGTCCCCGCTGCAGCCCATCAGTCCACACCCTCGGTTTGGGGGGCAGGGCTGAGCATCCAGCCCCCAGTTCCATCACCGCTTTTGTTCACTGGGCAGTGGCGGTTTGGTATAGAACACCTACACATGTCAAGATACAGCTGCATAACACCAGTTCTGCCCTTACCACTCTTTTAGCACCCGGCACAGCGATTTTTTGGCAATGTGGAATCAAGGAGACGAAATGACTGAAGGCCTAAGTTGCCTCCATTAAATTCAGTGGCAGAGCTCCAATTCCAGTGAGACCAGCAATTAAATGACAAACTCAGACCCATGACATAAATTCGTGGCAAAAGTGATATTAGAACAGAGGAACTGCTGTCAGGATTTACACACTGACAAACCAGTCATGTTTCTGAGACAGAACTCCACTTAAGCGAAACTTGGATCAATTACAATGACACAGAACAACCGGAACCATTACGGCCATATTTCTAAAGTTTCTAAAAAACAGTTCCTGAATTTGGTAGAGGCCACAGGCTTGAAACATGGGCAGGATGCTTTGCAAAGTGCCAAAGGTTCAATTAATCCTGAAACACCAATACCATCAGTATCTGATTTCTTTTGTTTTGCCTATCACGTCTGACTGCAGCCATCTCCTCCCACTAATGTAAAGTCTGTGTTACATTTGACCACTTTAGATTTCTCCTCAGACTGGGAGCAGCATAACCTTGACTGTTTTTACTGTGTCACAGGCACCTTCTATGCTATGTAAATGGCAAAATATTAGCTAGGATCCTTTTAACTGCTTTTATATTTGTATTTTATATTTAATACAAATATGAACAATCCTACACTCATTATTACCACTGCACTTCACAGAGAGTGTCTTCCAGACCTGGATCCAAGCACGTGAAGAACTTATGCACCTGAAGAAATGTCAGTCCAAAGCTCTGGATCCCAGAACATGCTGCAGCAGCAGCATCCTCTATAGATGTCAGGGGACTGATGTAACTGAGGGGGGACAGTCGCAAGATGAGCATCCTTGATCACAGGACAGGGGGAAAGCAGGACTACGCTACTCCAGATGAAACTGTTTTGCAGCTGGGTTTCTTTGAGGGTCCTTGAAGGTCCAGGGAAGCACAAATTTAGCCACAGAGTCATGGCTCTTGTATGGATGCAGGACTCCATGCAACCAGCACACTCCTGCAGTGGAAATGAAGCTGCAGCATCACTGACCTGTGAACATCTCACCCATCGGCACTGTGGCTGGGAAGCGGGGAGGCAGGGGTGGATGCACAAATCCTCATACAGGCAGTCTAAATCTTGTTATATAGTATAAAACAGAGGAGTCAAAACCTAGGCTGCCTCTTTTCCGTGTGAGTGACTAACCGCCGGACTCTAAAGCCAGGTTCGTGTGGCTCACTGACTTGTGAAATTGCATGGTCCAGCTCCAACAGAAGGGTCGGTGAGCACTTTGTGAGCCTTCTCGCTGCTCCCCTCATCATCCCCTGCTGGCGTGTGGCTGGGGGGGCTCACGTTTCCCTGGAAGTTGGCAGATATGCAGGTGAATTCTTCCAGGCTGAGAAGAAAAAATAATTAAGCGCTTCCTTTGCAACTGCTACAATCCCCAGGCTGTTATGGAAAAAGGTCCTTGTCCCGTCAATACTTTCAGAAGAAAAGCGGGAACCCTGCTCCTTTACTTAAGGGAATGAGGTTTCCACCGCAGGGGGAAGGGGAGCAAGCGGCTGATCTTGAGTAGACAGAAGCACTTTTTGGCAGACATGCATCGAGCACCTCAGAGCATGTCTGTTTAGTATGTATATACCTGACTTCTCTAATGACCCTGAGCAGGTCTCTTCACAGGATTTGGGGTTCCATGTGAAGTGTCTGTTTCCCCAGGCCTGTACAGGAAGGATGAGAAATTAACTGAGACTTTTGGATTTCACTCTAAACTTTGGACTCCGAACAGTTAAATGCCGTGGTGCCTCGTTTATACATAACTACCTACTTTCTTCAGCTGAGCTCTGTCCTCTTCTAGTGGATATCAAACACAGCGTTTGAGACACTGGTATTTTAGTGAATCAAGACAGAGATAAGACTATAATTCATGGCAATTAACATGACGTTTGCCACGTTTTCACTTTGTGAGAGATAGGGGGGGAGAAGATAAAGCCAGATGACATGAACTGGCAGTGCCATTTTCCATGTAATGTCCTCCAACATAAAGGCCAGTTCGAGGAAGCAAGATGTGCCACAACGATTCAGTGACTTGTAGGTATAAAGTCATGCTTGGACATTGTGAACAGCATATTTTAAAAGCAGGTAGCCTTAAATAATGGTGAATAAATAGTAGGCTGCTTTTTGAATCAGGAAGCCACAACCAGCAATTTTCTGCTCTTCCAGCTGAATTTTGAGAGCCACTAATCACAACAAAACAACTGATACAAGAATCATGTTTTCCAAATGACTTTGCACTATTGACTTGGAATACATTATCTCAACAAGCCTTCTTCCTATTAAAATCAGGCTGTTGTTTGATGATACAGTAAAACCAGATTAGGGATTTTAGTGCCTTGTTCTAAAAATAACTTACCACAGAATACACCCCCCCCCCAATATAGTCCGAATTTGTTTTTAAAAAAACAAATTTAAAAACACTGCAAATTTGTTTTTTAAAAAAAATTGTTGGGTTCTTTTTGTGCTGTCAGGCTTTATGCAGAATCAGGAATTGTCTGTCACCTCACTCTAACTTTGTGCCAGATCAGGTAGCATCTTGCAGCACCTGCAGCTGCCAGAAAGCCAGCATAGAAGCAGAAAGTCAACATAATTTGTTTGTTGTGTGCTCCGGGTAATTCAGCATAGATGTGATCATTTGCCCATAGCTAATCTGCATCCTATTTGTACTGCTGGGTCACCTGGTAAAGCAGAGACTCTGTAAGAGTTATCATGAAAGCAAAATCTTATTTGCCCAGCAAGGGAATGGAAAGGGAATAGAACAGAGTGTAAACAAAACAGAAATTAATAATAAAACCTACAGGAGCTTAAGGATGCTAGAGATGTCTTTATGAATGTGTGCACTCAATGAGATTGCACTTAATGTACATCTGGAGCACACACTCACAGCCACGACCTATAGGCAGAGATGGTCCAGAGAGTCGGTCTTGCCACGCGTGGATGCCACGACTGCCTGACACGGCGTGCCTGGCACAGGACCGACCACGGGCTGACTCTGAGCATCTTCTCAGAACAGGAGCCCAGGCCTTTGCCCCCAGGAGTCACCACTTGGAGAGCACCGAGCTAAATACCTGCGTGATTTGCCCTTCATGTGTGTGTCTGTGTGTGGAGAGATGTGCTGTTTCACTAATTCCAGCTTGGGAGAACAATACCTTCTTCCTCCCTTAAAAAAAGGGGGATAAATTGAGTGACAAAAAACCAACCACATTTTCACAGTTATAAACCTTTTAATATTGACTGTGCACTGGTAGAAAGAATGTGGTTTTCCTTATTCTATGTAGCTGGCTTTTTTTAAATGCTTTGGAATCTTGGTCCATTTGTTCAGAACAATCCCTTTACTTTCTCACCAGGCTTCTCAGAGTGGTAGGACAGTATTTTGTCTCCTTCATCTTTTTACTCCTCTCCCTCTACACAAACACATCCTAGGACCTTCCTTATGAGTAGGGAAGCCAATGCACTACTCCAATGCTCTGGTGTAGTTTCCAACGTGCACTACTTGGAAAGTGCTTTAGGCTGGCACGCTACTGGATCTGCTGCCTTACAGATGAAGCAAACCAAAGTGAGGCAAACTTCAATGCCCTGCTGCTGGGGCTTCTGATCACTCCTGTATTCACAGAAAAAATATAAATCCGCCAAAAGTTGCTTGTGGGTAAACTGAGCAGAGAATATATATTGAAGGGCATTAGTGAAGCCAGTAAAAGTAACCCACTCAAAGAAAATAGTTAGATTTTTTTCCAGTGTGCTGTATTCATTTGAGGTTAGTGGTTAAATACAGAAGATTTATATCAGAGTTTCCACTTAATGAAAGTATTTGTGTGGATGATCTCTGTTTAGTTATTGTTAGTAGGGTTTTTGCAAAATGTAATTTTCCAAAAAGCAGCAGGCTATCTTATTGAGACTATTATCAAAAGTTCATGAAATCAGGGGGTGTTGATTGTGATACAACACAAATGACATTCTTGATTTCTTATGTTTTTCTAGGCTGGAAGAGGAATGCATTACTGGAGAAACTGATACATCTGCTGTTCCAAGAGCACAAATTGAGTTTATGACCTGAATATGCTGTACATGTAGAAAATAAGCAACTATATAATCCCATCACATGGTAGATGTGATAACTTACAGGAAATATGAAACTGGAGAAATCTTATGGTTCTGCTGTAATACATTTATTATGGAGTCGTTAGAGGAGGCCAGACTGAGCACAGGAGAGAAAGATGAAGAGTCATGCAGACATCTCTTTTAGATTCATAGGAATTACTCACAGATACTAAAGCCTGAGGCATTCATCCCTGCTGCCTCCCCACTCCTATCAGCACGACAGTGCTTCCTCTTTTGGGGCCAGGCTGTTAACATGGGCCCTTTTTAAAACGTTCCCGTTACTGCCCTCAGTAAGACCCTTTCCTTTGCATCCTTCCCAGTTCCTGCTTTATCCCAGCTCCTGGCTGTCACCTCCGCTTTCCCTCCTCTCTACAGAAAAAATACCAAGAAGCAATTTGTCAGCAAGGACAATTAATTATTTAATAGCAAGTGAAATGATGGATTTGATAAAGGTAACAAAGTAAATAAATCAAATATCTTCTGGCAGGACGTCACACAATATTATGAAGGATAAACTAGAGTGCTGTAAAGTCAACAGGGCACACAGTAAACAGATTAGAACCCAGCAGGTCTTGAAATGCAACTATAAACATGGAGCAATTGTTGAGTAAAGTCCCACAGGGACAATCTTTGGCCCTAATTTTAATTTACATTTTAATTAAGGAATTAAAGGAGAAAAAAAAATAAATAAAAAGGATATCACCATGGCTTGCTTTTGGCACAAATGAGAGAGAAATGGTGGGGAAAAAAAAAAAGCAATGGCTGGTTTACTGACCTTGTTTTATTTTGGTTGCTTAGGTGATGATAACACTTTCGTCAGGGTCAAAAGTAAAGTCATGTACTTGATCACAAAGACTAACAACCGTTTTCCCAGGACTGGGGGAGGGGAACCAAGAGGACAGGACTTCTACTGGATCTCAGAGTCCCAGGTGGATTAGACTTCCCAAAGTGATGGTGGTACCAAAAAGGATAACGGAGCTCATTGACATATAAACACAAGGGGACAAGGGTTCACAGTGGGAAGATTTCTCTGTGGTGTGCTGCAGCTGAATCAGAGCTATCTGACTTGAAGCAGGAATTAATATAGAGCAAAACAGTTTCCTTTGTTATGTATGAGGTCAGATGAACAGTCCCTTCTGGTCTTAAAATATATTAATTTATGTACGGAGGAAAAAAATTACTCTCACTAAAGCTTTATCCATCCCAAGAGGATCAGTGGAGCATACAAGGAATAGTAATTAAGTTTCTAGTTATTATTTTAACAAGAAAATTGCAAACAACTCTCAACAATTTTTCAGATAATTCAAGGTTTTCCAAACTGAACATTTCAAAATGCCAACTGTTTAGAACTTTGCATTCCCGTGTTTTCCCTTTCCAACTCCCTTCCACCAGGGAATGAATGATGCTCAGGGGTTTCATTCCATTTCTAGACTTCCCCCCCACACCCCCCTGTTATTCTCAGAAATTCCCCAGTTTTCAAAACATTACAGAGTAGTTCAAGGAAAACCGAAGGTCTCTGCTCTGGCAGGCCCTGGCTTTTTTCCCCGAGCTCCAGCTGCCAAGACCCACACGGGGTAAGGGCGGGCGGGGAGCAGCCAGACACCCCCAGACCCAGCAACACCTCCCTCCCACTCTGCTGGTGGCCGGGATGGGGGGAGAGCTTCGTTTAGGAGCCCCTCCTGCGACCCACCGCCACCTGCACTTTTCCCCAGGGAAGAGGGATTCTGGAAGTTTTATGGGGTGATTTGAAGTGGCCGGAGCAGATTGGAAAATCTGGGCTTTTTTGCATTGCTCTCCTTTTCCCTGTCTTCGATGAAGTGTTAGGTGGCAAATGTAAATTGTCTTGAACAGGAAAAAAAAAAAAAAAAAAAAGGAACCTTGCACATGGATGTAGGGTGAAATCCAGACTGCCTGATGAAAGGACCAACAATTAATTAAATGTTTGTTACAAACCAGGACTTAATCATACTCTAGTGGGCTACAAAAAAATCACAGTGTTGTCTTTAGACAGTTTGCTGATATCCAGTATGGAAAGTTTTCTTTAGGGTAGTTGTGGGGAAGAGGGTGGGGGGAATGCAGACCTGCCATGAGAGACATTCAGGAGTAGTTTTATCAACAGCTGAATTATGAATCTGTGACAGAAACATCACGCCGATCCTTTCAAATTGCTATGTACTTAATAAAATACCAAGCATTTAAAGGGAGAAAAGGTATCACAGAAAGAGTTTTCTTAAACTAGTACAATCTGGCGTTGAGGAATTTGGAAGGTGTTTTATATGGATTTTTGTGGTTTTTAGCTGGGTGGCCAAAGTATACTACATTAGTTTTAAGTCTGCACTTACAGACTGCAGCAGAGTGGAGAGTAAACAATTAGGTTTGTTTGCTCTCTGAATTGTGATACCCTGGGTCTTTCATTGATTTAAAGGTATGCTGATCATATTTTATGCTTTGACAGTACCTGCCAATCCAAGATCTCAAACGCTCTACAGTTATTAATCAGTGAAACCCACAGACCCTTCCTCCCTCTTTAAGCTGGATACAATAATGCTGAAAATGCAAATACTTGATACATGCTAATGAAAAAAACCACATCATAATGAAAAAAATCTTACAAAATAAAAATCTTTTGCTGTGATAGGTAAGTGTTAGGAACCTTATTTTGTATGCAGGGGAACAAAACAGTAGAGGAGTCGATAGTCACGGCCAGTTAGCAGCAAAGCAGCACAAAAAAAGCTACAACCACTCCGGCAGTAACCACAGCTGGGACCTGGATTTTGAGAGGTGCCCTGTACCCAGTTAACTCCTGTGCTTCTTCCAGAAATGCCCAAATAAAAACAACTGGTCTTGTAGTTCATATAAAAAGCCGTCTGCCAGTTCCCTTCTTCAGCTTCCAAACAAGGTTCCTCCCAGTCAGAGATTACAGGATATGAAAGGCTCGTTTCTGCTGTGATGGTAATGGGAAAATGTGGTAAGGAAAGGCTGAGAGAGAGCATATGCTGCTCCAGGCAATGCTAATGAGGGGGACACTCATTAGCACAGTAGCCTTCCCTGTCATAAATCTGCCCCTGATTTGTTAATGGTTGCTAATATGTAGTTTACTGTAATAAATTAGAATAAATTGTACTAGCTCAATTGCCTGTGAAGTTGCAGTTTCCCTTTGCAGGACTGGAGCTGCCTGTGCGGTTGATCTCTCTTCCCGTGCGGTTCCCAGCGCCGCGGACCCGCGCGCCCAGGAGTCTGAGCAAGACGGAATCGCAACCGTTGAGTTCCACTTGCTTTCATGCCGAAATCGGGCAAAGCCGCACACTGTATTTTCAGAGAAGGTAATGAATGAAGTTACCCAAATGAGGTTTCTGAGAAGATTCCAGCCAACCTGGGCTGAGATTTGGAGTACATGGGTCCAGAATGAGACATTAAGCCAAGACGGTACTGATCGCAAGTACCCCAAGCTCTTTTACCAGTGGGTACAGTAAATTGCTGATACCCATTTGCCAGATCCATATGCTGCCATCTGCACTGTTGGCCACACAGAATCTAGTTGGATGCACAGAAAAATTACCCAGTTGCTCCTGAAGCTGTTCGTTTTCTTAGGACGAAGTTCGACGTTGCAGACAATAGCAAAAGGAAGGGAAAACTACTTTCTGCCATTGGCTGTGAATTTTCTTACACTGCTGACACTTAAGTGAAGCACGTGAGCCAGTTCAAGAAGCTAAACAAGAAGAAAACAATTCTCCCCCCCCCAGGTTTAACACACTGCTGACCCAGAAAGCTGAACCAGTTCATTTAAGAGACAGACAACTCACTGAAGTCAGCCAAAACACCAGCGACTACAAACGGGGAACAGAAGGAGCATAAGCTGAGGGATAACAGGACTTTCTGTAAAGCAAAACTGCACCCTCAAATACACTAGGTATTATTTAAATAGTCTGCAATCAGCAAAATCCTTATTTAAATATCATTAACAGGATCCAGATGCAGTATCACAGAACCACAGAGCGGTTGAGGTTGGAAGGCACCTCTGGAGGTCGCCTGCTCCAACCCACCCACTCAAGAATGGCCACCGAGAGCCGGCTGCCCAGGTCCCTGTCTCCAAGGATGGAGACTCCCCAGCCTCCCTGGGCAACTTCTGTCACTGCTCCGTCACCCTCACCGTAAAAAATTTTTGGATGTTCAGAGGGAACCTGCTGTTTCAGGTTGTGTCCATCGCCTCGGGTCCTGTCTCCGGGCACTGCTGAAAAGGCCCCGGCTCCCTCCTCTTTGCACCCTCCCTTCAGGTATTTGCGCACATTGATGAGACCTTCCTGAGCCTTTTTTTTCCAGGCTGACCCGTCCCAGCTCTCTCAGCCTTTACCCATGTGAAAGATGCCCCTGAAATTCTGTGAGGAAAATTTTTTCTCTTCCTCCTCCTGTGAGGTCGGGTGATGGAAGACAGGATGCAGTGTGCATTAAAATCTATCATTTGATCATATCGAGGTGTCTATGGGACATCTATATGCTTAAGCTCCCTTTGTAATAATTTGAAATCTTGTCTGTATAATCAATAGAGTCTAAAGAGTGATTCACCTCATCCTAAGTAACTGTCTAAAACGGGAGAGATGAACCATGCTCTAAAACTGCCTATTTCAATAAAGGAGGCATAGTGTAGTGAGTTATCTACACTGAAGGAGACTAAACTTGGACAAAATTAGTGTCTCTGTAAGTTACATAGAACTCTAAAGCGCAATTTGTTAAAAATTATAAAATAAAAATACAGCTGATGTGTGCTTATTCTGCACAGAAGGTATGCAGGGGCTATTCTAAGGTGCTAGATTAGTGTCGTGGTCCCTAAAAATAACTTTAAGACAGTTTTTCAAAATCTCTGTTCTCAGCTGCAGAAATCTCACATCTTTGACATAACAAAGCTTGAAGGATCTGGTCTTTGAAAACAGGCCTCATAAAAAAAATTTCTCTGGCAAACAAATTTACTACAAATGCACTATTATTTGGTTAATGGTAAAATATTACAAATGCTGGCCTGGACCATAAAGATATTTATATCAGCTGCTGTTTCTGGGGTCATTTATGAAGTAGGATAGAACACAGTATAATTGTCATTGCAAGGAAGATATTTAGTGTATTGGATAGTGATTGCCTAGCAATGCACTGTAGAGATTTAGTTTTGGTACACTACTGTATTCTTTTTTGTTTAACGATTAGTCTCTGGTTTGTCTGAAGCTTTTGTAACTTTTTGCACATGAAAGAAGTATATATAGTGGGGGAAAGGAGAAATTATGGATGGGCTTCAGAGGGACTTTGATAGGATACAGATTCAGCTTCCTTTTAATCATCTGGATGTCATCTGGACAATCATCTGCTTCTTCACAAAAGAAAACAAACACTAGACATTTTTGGCACGAGATTTAAGTTGGCTGGTATTAAACAGCAGCTGTAGATCAAGTCCCTCCATAGTAACCCTCCTCCTCAATAGGGATTCTAATTTTAAATATTTAGGTTTCCATGTAGATGAGACTGTGTACTTCTGGAGACACACTCATGCATTTGTTTATAGAAAAGGGGTTGAGATTAAATTAGGTGTGTTTTATTATTTGAAGACTTGTTATACTTTGCCTGTCAGGAGAAGTTTAGCACTGTAATTAATGTTTCCATGAATTAAACACAGGAGTCTAGTGCATACAGTGACAGTATTTCGGTAAGATATATCGTTGCTGTATCATTTGTTTAACAGACTTTACCAGTTCATATTTCATGTTCATTTTGAATATTAGTGAATCTCCAGTTGTTCTTCCTTTAAAATATCATTGTTGCATTGCATGGGAATCTATATTCTCACAAAGAACAAGGAAGTCTTTTCAATATTCTCCAAGTACTCAGAATATTTGACATGGAGTCTAGGCCCTGATATGAACCTGGTGTTGCACCTCCAAGTATGCCTTTTTGGTCCTGGAAATAATTCCAAACATTGAAAATACTGAGTGTTGAAACATTGCTTTACACATCCTATTTCCTTTCAAAATACTGCAAATAATATTTAAAATAATTTTTGCCAGTTTACAAGCATATAAGCCAATAACCATATGGACAAATATGTTTTACTGGAAGATCTGAATTCAGATTTTCAAAATCTTAAGGCTCTGAAAGGAAGAGAAAAAGTTATCAAGCTAGGTCACTGCCTACCCACTCTCATTATTGTCAGTAAGGTCTCTGACATATGGGAAATCTTGAAAAATCCACGCACTTCTGTACACATTGAAATGAGAAGTGCTAGATGTTGTGAAAATCTATCTGATAAAGTGAATGGTCTTTCAATCCAGTTTCTTATGTCAGTGCACACTAATCAAAAGAATAAATCCAGCTCAGTTTACGCTCACTTGGTGTTCCATTAACTGCAAATTGGATATTGGGTCTTGAAGAGTTGGTGACTTAAGTGCTTCTCTGACATTGGATCTGGAGTAACTAGAAAGCTCAACTTACTAAATTTTTTCTCCACGTGAAGAGGGCTGGAATCAGACATTTTCCTTCAATATTCTGAAAGAAAACAGTGCAGTAGCTGAAACCAAAAGGAATGCAGGGGGGTCCACAGCAGCATCCAGTATGAAATGCATACAGAGGTTGTCTTAAGAGGTTCTACTCTTCAGAAGCTAACCACAATGTTATTTTCTTGATAGAAGATAAGTAACGAAGGTAATGGTAATGACATGCAGGGAGATAGGGTCATGCTGACAGGGGTAGGTGGATTTTAGGAGAGACAAGGGCAGGAGAAATATGGTAGATTTTAGCCTAGAAATTAAGATGGAAAAACAATACAGAATATGAGGAGAGGTTTTTTATTTTACCTTTTCAACACTTTTTTTCCAATGGTTTAAGTCCTTTACCCCAGTTCACAATGCAGAGAGTCCAGAAAAAGTTTCAACGACAGAGCTGACTCTATCTCATCACAACCGTATTGCTTCCTAAGATGGAGAATACAGGACTAGCTTCACAGACCATTTCTTAAGGTTGTACCTAACAGAGGATGTTCAGCGATGAAGATTAAGTCTGTTTTATTCAGGCAGGAGGAACTACTATGTTCTGGGTCTTTTTAAGGCTTTCGTTTTCAGAGGAAATGACGTGAGTGACACAAGAACAATTACGGTTACAATATACTCCATATTTCCAAAGACAGTTTCCAAAAGGATTCATGACTTCGTGTTAACTAGTTTTGCCACATATATTTATCTCTTGTTTACTATTGAAGCTATTAACTGACTAACCCCACATTAAATTAAAAAGCTATAAAATATTAACACATCATTTATTTTGAAATGCAGGCTTAATTGAACATATGTTTTGACCTAGAGAGGAGCTTGTTTGTTTACCCATAACCACACAATGTGCACGTGGTGAGATTGCCACATAAATGGACTGGGCAAATGAAGCAAACAATCTAAATAATGATGAATTTGGTCTCTGATATTTCTGACCTTTTATTGTATCAGTGAGAGTAATATAGGCTCATCAGAGGTACACAGTCAATGAACTTATTCCAGGAAAAAGTAGTAATGAAAAATGGAAAATAATAGAGAAATATATGAAGATTTCAGAACAGATAATAGAAAAAGTTTCTTTTCATAATTTTCTCCCAAATTCTTTTTCATTCTACATTCTAATTACTCTTCAAGGCCAGTGATTTAACCCTCCCCATTTTAACCAGCAGAAACATAAAAGCTCTATGATGAAAAAAATGAATTGGGTAGCTATTTACTTCTTCATCATTCCGACCAGTGGATCTTCTATGTCAAAATAATGTGTTGCTTAAATTGATGACTAGTTTTCCTTAAGTAGCCCATGGGGGTACTTGGTATCCGCAGAACATTACTCACTCTGTATGTAACTGAATCTTTAACACAACAGCCTTTTCCAAACAACAGTTTATAAACACGAGCCGTTCTGTTACTACTCCAAGGGCAATTTCTTTAAATTGTACTGGCAGCTCTTTCTCTCTTTTGAAATGTGCGGAGTCATTATAAATTTGCACCAGAGAACCCGAAGGCAGGGGTTTTCCCACAGTACAGCATAAATCAAGCTGACGCATGGATGTGCTCCACGAGTCACGTGTGTTGGAGTTAGCGCGCGCGAGGCACGGCGCGCAGAGCTGCCGCTGCCACGCGTGGGAGATCCGGACTTCGGGCTGCCAGTGGCCGTAACTAAGAAGAAAAGCTTTGGTGACCCATGTCTGGATCATACAAGACTTGCGAATATATACACAGACAGCGGCGCGCCTGCGTCTCTTTCATGGAAAGAAGAGCCATTTCAGGTGACCAGTTTCTCAAGAGCCTAAACATTCAACTCTATGAAAATTTATTTGAGGACTCAGAAACCAGGGACTGAGTAAATCTGTGTTCAGCTGCATGCAAGGGAATGGACTTTAGGAGCCAGATGGTCCTTCTCCATCATATCTTCCTTGTATGAGAACGGTGGCTAATATAAGTGATTTGAGTAACTGTCTTAAGACGTTATATTAACTGTAACAAATTCAGGCTTCTACTTTCAGTGTATAGCTTTGAATCACACCCAAGGAAGATATTTCAAACAGTCAAAAATCAGCTCCGCAAAACCCCCTGGGGTCTCTTTTTGAGTGAAAAAGAGACTTTTTATGGTGGATAATAACCATAATCAACGATTGCTGACACTAGAATAATTTGGTTTTATTCTGTTACAGTAGCAATAGTCAAAGAGTTATAATAAATGGACCCCAAAATTGTTACCATAAAATTAATTTAGACAAAAGAAGGTGGTTAAAATCTTTTTAATTGCACTACTTTAACATACCCTCTCTTCCTATAGCCCTTCCAGCAGAGCAATAGAAAATGGGAAAATACCCCAATACTGAGAGTTTAACCACAATTGATTAGCCTGACGCTAAGTAGAATGAATGCAGCAGAAGACTATTATGCATTGCTCATAAATTGACATGATCTAGCCACAAAGAGGGCACAGAAAGGATGCCTTTGCAATTATTTATGAAAGAAAATCATGTGTTCTACACTCAGGCTACATGAGCAAGTAGCGTGGACCAGTAGGTGCAGGCTGGTGCTGTACATATTTCAGAGGTGTGTTTCGGACCGCTGGTTCTGGTCTGGTCCTGTGGACTGAATGCCCATTAAACTACTGGAGCCTCCTGAGCACATTCCTGGAATACATCTGCAATGTGAACTAACGCAGGGGAATACATCTGCAATGTGAACTAACGCAGGGAAAGTGGGGACAAAAGCGCACTCCTTATGATTAGTGAAGTTCTAGTCAACAGAACCAATGGAGTCTAGCTCCAGGAATGCTTATTTTTCCCTGCTGACTGTAGTGACAGTTTGACATGATGAGCATATTATAACTTTCTAAGCTGAGGAAGTCAAATGCCACGTTCTCCGTCTCAGAAGATGAGAGTGCTGTGTCTATCAGCATTGCCCTGTGTGAGTTCTCCCATATCTGCTAAATGTAAACTACTCCCTCAACCGTTCTCTTCCTTCCTTTCAGAATGGTCCCGCTCCTCTTCTTCTATTTTCTGGGAACTTAATGGCACGTAACCTGCTGGTCCTTTGCCTCAGTTAAAACTGGTAGTAGGTTCAAAAATGATAGGGGATGATCTGACAGTCAAAAATGCAGAAGGACTGCTCGATCCTCTAAACTTCATTTCTTTAGGAAAACATAGGCTAAAGCATGAAAACCATTACCAAAATCACAACAGAAGACTCAAAAAGTACCTACTTTAAACAAGAAGTACTCCATGCTTTATAAACTTTGCAGTCAAACCTGGGCTGCCTCACCCAGTGTGTGAGAGCAATGGGACACTGCTGATTTTTTTTAGCTGGAGCCACTAGCTGTTAAGAAAAAATCTTTCTTTCAAACCATTCACTTACTTTTTGGTTTTAAGTTACACGGGCAAATGGAGCTAAAAGAACAAGCTGAAGCAAAGAAGCACTGAAATTTTGCGAAGGAGCAAACCAGAAAAAGGCATTCCTTTGTTTTCTCATATTCACACAAATGGTAATCTGAAAAGTGAAAATGCTAATGGTACTTTGAAAGTATTAAGTATCTTGGGCAATTTAAATCCTTAAAGATTACTGCAGAGAGAAAGATATTTCCACAGAGTAATTCGCTGCCAGTATCAGAAATTCCCCTTTATTAAACAAGTTCAAATAACAGCTCAGTGTTTCCAAACTTAAAGAAAATGTGAAGTGCTATGTTTTCCACAGAGAAAAAGAGACAATATTTTCTTTTCTGGAATAAGTTATTTTACATTAAGTGAAACAACAAAACCAGAAAAATATAAAAAAATTAAAATTTCCAGTTCCATCTGAGAACTGCAGCTACCCCCGGAGAGAGCAAAGTCCTGGAAGCATATCCTGCATGGAAAATGGAATCGTTACTGCTGTATGTTACAGTTTCATATACCACAGTGAAGCTACTTCTGCCACTTTCCTCTGGAATTAGAAAATATTTTACTGCATGACCCAAAACTTTCACTGTATTTGGTTTTCCTGAGCTTCTGTCAACAGCGGTTCATATTCTAGAAGATGCTAGAGAAAGTATCTCTCATAAATGCATCATTTATGTAAGAATAAAGTTTTACGGATCAGTCTGGAAGTGATAACATTAACAAATATTAGTTATCAAATAAGATGATTTCTTGATCTATCTGTGAAAGTAACAAGTCGTTTGAATCAAAGAGCAAACTTTCCTACCTCGATTTCTAATTTGAAGTTATTTTTAGAGAAGAACCAAGGATAAAGGAACGCAAGACAGAGACAGACTGACTGCAAATGTCTTGGCTGGGATGGTACAATTCCATACTGTGGAAAGCAAAACAAAGACAGAAAAAAAATTACCTATATTAAAAGTATGAAAACCAGAACTCCATTATATCTTAATGTCATATTAAGAATTTAGAAAGCAGCAATGCATCCAGTGATGAGGGCACTGGTAGACACAATCCAGGATTTTCAGATTTTTAGATGATTTTCAGAAAATATCATGTAGTTTCAGATCTTTCTTCAGAGAGAAAATGAAGCTTTAATGAAAAGCTTTCAAAGGGGAGATTTTCAGCACAGAGTTTTTGATCAAAACAAGCACAAAGAAGACATCAGAGCAGCCAGTAGCAGCCAGAGGTAAGCACAGCATAAAAGCTCCGGATTTAAGTTCCTGAACTGGTTATACAAATTTGAGCAGCCGCACGACGAGGGGCCGAGAGGTGTGACTGAGTTCTCAGGGATCCTGCGGCTGTGCAAAGCGAGGGTATGAACGGCACCCTCCTACCTCTCTGCGCCACCAGACTGCGCTGGAGGGGGGTGTCTTGCCTTCGGTTTTGACCAGACATGCCACCTGGTCGATACATACCAGTTTCTATATTTTCCAATAAAGCAAGTTTCACTGGAAAGTTTCCAACCAGCTCTCATCAAGAATGGGCTCTTGTTCATCAGGCCAGATGAGCCACCCCACCACCTGACAACCTTTCCCACGCTTTTTGGCAGGTAGCACTTGGTAGGAATGCCAACGGGCATCATCCCAACCCCAGAAGGTGTTCGCTGTAAGCTGAAGCAGGCATCAAGGGGACTCCCACGAATTGAGACAGCAGCTGGGAACTTTCTCGTTACCGGAGGAGAGAGGTCTGGAGAGAAACAGCCCATGGTCACAGCATCGAGCTTCAGCAGATGCCTACACAGGTGCTAAGGCAGAAATACTGGGCTGAACGCAAACTGGAGGAAAATTATGTTCAGATTCCAGTTCGGCAGCAGCAGACAGAAAGCCACGGGTGCAGTGGCACGAGGAAAAAAGAAAAACAGACTGTAGTGATGTATCTTTTCAGATACTGCAATTACCTAGGAGAAATCAATGCAACCTTCAGGCAATTAATTATGCGGTGTAAAAGCAGACAGAGGCACAAGAACAGAACATAAGCAAAGCACTAGTCCCAAGGTACACCATCCCTGCAGGACAGCTAGAACCGCACTGCCCAGAGCAGCATTCGCTCTGCATGAAAACCCAAGGTCGTGTTCTCTGAAAAGGGATGAGTTAGTGGGATGTGTGATCTCATCACCAGTAACCATCACAAAGAAAACACTGCACGCTGCAAGACCAAGCACAATTCACGTTACCGAGACGCTAGCGTTGTGCTGCAAGGATAAGAAACAACTCACTAACAGCATTACTAATGACAGAGATACACATCAAAGCATGCCTTCTGGAGACAAGTTTTCTTCCAGCTCCATAAAACAGAAAATACATGCAAAATGCGATACCTTTGTTTCTCTTTTGAGAGTGTTGAGAATGGCAGACAGTAGAAAAGTTCATACTCCAGAGCTAGCCACGTCTCAAGGAGCAAACGCCTCAGGAAGTTAGTCCCTGTTATAGACAAATCTACGAGATGGAGCTTTGTTTAGAAAGGCAGGGATAAAGCAGTAGTTCCAGAGGATTTGGAAGATGACACAAATGCATTCGTCACACATGGAGAAAGAGACATGTCTGAGATGAGCTGGGGAAACAGCTATTTCACAAGCAGAAATGCTAAATCAGTAGCATACGCAGATCTATGAAACAAAGTTCATAGTCCGGCAATCAACAGAACCAGATCTGTAGTAGATCCATTTAATAATTTCCATTATTAAAAGTTACAGAAGTTACAAGATAGCAACAGATTAGGACTCCGTTTTCTAGGAATTGGGCTGAATGGAGGGTAAAACTAAGGTCACAGGCAAAAATGTCTGTTTTGCTTATAAACCCTGTCAACTGGTTGCTCTGATTGCGTTGAGAGCACTAACACCACGCTGAACAAGAGATTCTCACTGCTTCTTTGCACTTCCCTATCGTCAACTCTACTTCGTGTGCACTGACTCTCAGCTTACACACAAATTCAGGCAAAGGCTCTCTTTTTGATCTTTGAGAGATGTGTAGCAAACCTGACTTCTTGAGACAACAGGCCTCCATGCCCCATGGTAGAACACAAAGAAAAGTCAGTGTCAGTCAGGAGCTTAAGCACAAATTATCATCTGACAGGTGCTTTGAAAGCAAATGAAGACAGAGCTGCAAGACATCTTAGACTGTCACGGTAGTTATCAGCCATACAGGGAGGGACCTGAGGAAAGGATGCATCAAAAAGAACAATTTTTTTTTTTCACACTCTAGCAGAAGAATGAATGACAGAACCAAAAAGCGGTAAATGTCAGGGGATCCAATGATCCAAGGCCAATGTACAGGTCAGCAGATCTGGGTACAGCCCTCAAGGAATGGGAGGATACAAAGACCAGAGCTGCACTGGAACAGAGAACGTGGGAGGCACACGGCAGATTGCCCTGCAGGAGGCAAGGCAAGAGTGAAGAGAGTTATCGGTGATCGGTCTTCTCAGATGCAGTTAGGCCAAGGCCAGGACCTGAACTTAACAAGAATCTCAGTGATCAGTGACCTGACGCTTCTGATTTTTTCTGCAAGACTTGCAAACGACATCAGATAATAGCAAACTACATCAGGAGCAAGCTGGAGGCTGCGTTAAATAGAACCCAAACGAGCACGTAGAAAAGACTAGTAAAACCACGAAGTCATGAAGGGAAGGGATGCCTTCCTAGAACATCTGCCCACTGCTAATGTCTGGCCCCAGCAAGTCAAGAAAGGCTTTCACAGGGAACACGCAATAGTTACTGAAGGAACTTTTATGTACAACTCGGACGGAGGGATACGGCCAGTTGCTTCTTAAGCTGTGGAGAGAGGTTCCCTGATGGAAAAGCTATTCAAGAAGTATATGCTGAGCTCTTACTAACCCAGTGAGGATAAGTTATAAACAGTATGCAATGAGGACTGTTTATATTTGCTCTGAAAAAGGATCAGTATGAAGATGTGCATTCTCTAAAACCAGCATCTTGGAAATACCTCCAACCCAGACCTCATACTTTTAGTGCTAAGAGAGGGTTTTCTCCAGGTCTGTCCATGAAATTCTCAAGACAGTTTCTGATGGTCGTGTCGGAGGCAGCTAGCACTTTTCCTTCTTTGTCCAGAGGTGAAAACAAATAGTAAGAGAGCATCCCTTTACTAAAACAGAGTAAATGAATTATATGTGTATTAGGATTTACGTTACATTGGAGTAGATTTACAGCAATCAAATGAGGAAATCAATGAAGGGAGTGTTGAGAGATACAGGGAAATGGTTAAGAAAGTTATCACAAGTTTTTCAAATGTTGGCTGCAGATGTTTGTCTACAAGTAACTATATTCTTTAAGAATCTCTGAACCCTTGGTGAATTAACTGCTTGCAAAACAAGAAACTGTTCTTCGCATGCCGCTCCAGGCAGTACGCAGTGTGCACTAGGGAACTCCAGCAATCAAAACCTAGGCAGGATTCTGGTAACAGTAGTCTTGGGATTAGGAACTTAATTTTAATTTATGGTACCTGACTGCTTGTGTGGGTCTAAGTCACTTATTCAAAGGTGTATTTGAAGTCAATGGCGGAGTTGGAAACTGAGTTTTGACTTATATGGTAGAACTCTGTTCTGGGGCCATTCCTATGTGACTGAATAGAAGCTGAACTTACCAGGTTCATGACCTAGAAAATATATGTGGAAGAGTGTCCTCGCTTGTCTTAAAGCAGAGATAAACTCTCTCTGCCTTCTTTTCTGAGAGTGACTTCATTCTATACATCACTTTTAAGTATGTGCTTGATTTTATTTTTTTTAGAATTTTGGGAGACAGAGAGAGGGAGGCGAAGGACATCGGTAGTTCCCTTTCAAAATTATTTTGCAAATACAGATTTTACTTTTCTGTACATAAAATTTTGATCAACTTGTAACATCCATTTTGCCTGAGGCTAAGACAGTCTTTTCAGCTTATGTAAGTGGGAGAACTGAGCCCTGTTGGACCTGTCTACAGAAATCTATAGTCTCTCCCTGACCTCTTCACTCTGTGGAAGCTCCTGCCTTTGGATAACACAAAGTTTTAGAGACGGAAAGCAGAAGGAGAGGGAGCCCACCTGCTAGCAACAGGAGCTTCCCCTGCTGACCCCACATATTTCCACTTGGAAATCCAAGGAAGAGGTAATGCCTGCTTCAAAGCCTGAGGCATAGATAACTTTACTTCTACTCTAACTGGCTGCAACCCGGAGTTGCTGGGGGTCTTAGCGTGTGGCCGCCCGCTCGGGTGGCCGTGCCACAGGGACTGCGCTGGACTCCAGCTTTCTCATTCCTGTGAGTCAAAGAATCACAAACTGCCTGCCTACGTCTAAAACAAACAAAGCACAACCTCCTATTGTTATTGAAATTTGACAAAATTATTCCAGAAATGAACTTGTACCTCCACAGGCTACATGATTCCCAGACAGCACCATCAGTCACTGCACTGAAATACCTGATTTATTATACACAGGTATGAGGTAATTACTACATATTTATTACTTATTATTTTATTACATGTTTATTTTGGAGAGTCTATAGACTATCTGTAATTAGGTTTGCATCCATTAGGCAGCCCTTTTTTAAGCTGTTTTATACCTTTGACTTGCCTTGGCTTGAAAATTACCACGTTTATTCTGCAGGTAATGGGGAATGCGTCTTGTTTAGTTCAAAAGATATAAGTCCTAGCGCTTTGGTTTCTGAATTTCAACTCAGAAACAGCAAAGGAAGTTACTTTTCTTGCTTTTTTTCCTTAAGAAGGCAAAAAAAAATGGAGGAATTGCATCTATTTTGTTCAGTTTTGACAAGTTTCCTTTGAAACCACTGGCTCTAAAGCACATGGGCCTTAGTCCTGCCATGAGTTCCATCATTTCAAAAGTCTGAACATTCATAACACCTTCGTGAAGCAAACGGGCATCTGCCTATTCACAATTCATCCTCCAGACTCAGGGGTTTATGATCTGTTTTTCCATTTGTTTCCCAGGCATCAGCCTCTGTCTGATTGATAGGCTATTTGGTCACGAAACAAGAAAAGAAACTAGTTTGAACTGAAGCACTGCAAGTTCCTTACTGGTGCCCACTGTTACACTTGAATTGGTGGTTGGTTTTTTTTATAAAAGATTCTACCACCAAAAGTTTGTGTGCTCTTTTCTCATTATTTAAATGCAAAACCTTGTTCCCCTAAATAAGGTCCTCCCCTTTTAGTGGCAGAATGGTGGAAAGTAAAACATTTGATTAATATATTCCTTGGCAATGTCCCACCAACACAATAAGAGATAGGATTGTTTTTCACAATAATCTTTTCTCTCAATAACTCTTATTAGAGGTTTCCTTTAAACCTACCAGGGTCAAGCCTCTGCAGTCCTCAAATGCAATAGGTTTTATCATGCCTCCCTTCAGTATGTAAAGACAGTTGTTTTTATTTCATTTTGCTCTATTCCTTAGGGAGAAAAAAGGGAGTTTTTTACAGTTCTTTTTTACAAATAAAAGGTTATTTTCCTTTTAAAAATCCTAACAGTGACGACCATCCCATTGACATCAAAATTTTTCTGAGTCGAATTTCCTCACGCTATTTCCTTTCAATATTTTGTAGTCATCCTAAATTAATTTAAAATTGAAGTAACATCTGAAGAGGAGTGTTAAAAAATTTTTTTTTTTTTTTTTTCTTCAGCAATAAACATCTTGAGACTTCACAACAGGTCTCTCGTTTGTGTAGTTAAACCACATCTTTATTACCTCGTTCAGCTAAGACAAAAAGGTGCAAACATTTCGCCATACTGAAAGCTTTTTGGTGTGCCGAGCTCCGCGCAATAAACAGACTTGAAGCTGCCAGTGATGGTCTGAAGAAGTAATTAGCAAGGGGCTTTCTAGAAGGATTAGTGCCTTTTAATATGCTGATTAACCAGCTTTTAAATAGGGAAGAACCTTGAGTGAGTCTTCCCAAGCAAAGGGAATGTCTTTCCTGGCTGGTGTATTTGAAAATCAAAAGCGATCGCTCCCTGAAGTGCGGGTACAAATGTCATTATTTTCAGAACGGAAAAAGCGCTTAGAAACACATTTCTTGTCTACCTGTGCCGTCTTGGCTTTCTGGATTTTATTCAGGGGGTTTCTGGCTCTCCCAGGAGCAGACAACAACCCCGCCATGGACTTCCACGGGAGCGCGGCGGCAGCCTATCGCCTCCCGGCGACACACGCCCGCATCGCGACACCCCCAGCCCCCCCCACGCTCCACAGCAAGTGATGGAGGGCATCCAGCAGACTGCCTCCCACTTTGCAAAAGTCAGTGCTAATGGGCCCGCTCTTCCCAGCCCTAATTAGTCCCATGCATTGGAAATGGCTCTGAAAGCTGCTCATCTCCCCGCGGAAGGCGACCGCGAAAAGCCAATAAATAGCCGAGGAACAGCTCTTGGAAAGGCCGGTTCCAAGTACCCAGTTCCAGTACTGTTCAGAGGAACATAGCAAAACGCTGCCTCTTTCGTACAAGTAAGCGTAATTATTTGCAAAGGCTTCTTAACTCCCCAGTGGCTTGTCACATCCACGTCTTGATACGAGTTTAATGAAAAGAAGATGTCAAATGTGCCGCTGGGTGAAACAGGATTGAGCCGCCCGGTAAGCTCAGAGGTGTAATTCCCTGATCTCTCACTCCTGCACCGACTTCGGCACTAATTTCCTTGCCTTCTCGGAATTCTCCTTTATTGCCATCTAAATTTCAGAGTACAATTCACTATACATATTCACTTTTTGTACGATTAATCTCCTTCAGAAAACACCGCTCACGTGTCTTTCTGTGACTTCAGATACGGGAGTAGTCTGCTGGAATTAAAAGACCACTCACACTCCTACAATTAAGCAGGTGTATAACTGTTTGCAGAACAGAGGCCTAAATTATCTCTTGTCTCTGTTTCTAGTATCTCCAGGTTGCATTTATATTTGCTGTCCTCTCTTGTGTTTATAGTCCTTACCAATTACAAATATGTATAAAATACAAATATATATAAAATGCTTTTTGCCCATTCTTTGAGACCACAAATGAAAACAAGGACATGTTTCTCCAGTGTCTCTCCAGACCCTTTGTTGGTCTTTCCTGAAGTTTCCAGCTGAAAATCGACACATCAGTTTAAAAAAACCCAAATAAATCAGATTTCGTGATGCAGTGTATTGAGTGCTCTACTTCAGTTCCCAGAATGGACCAACTATGTTCCCAGAATAAGTCGCCAAATCCATGGCAGCTGTAGGACTGTGTTTAAGGTCACTGTCAGACACTCTGAGATAGCACTGTACTATTAACTATGGGACAGAACAGCATCTTTCTGACGGGGAGAAATGCCCAGCCTTTTCTTTCATGGGAACATATGCCAGCCTCCTTAAATCCATGCAATAAAACACCCATTAGCTTCAGCGTTATCCCTTTTACTTGATGTTTATTTACTGTACGTGTGGCAATAACGCATATTCCCAGTTTAGCATCAAAGAGACTCAAAAGTGCAGTTGTATAACAATTTGGTGAGTTTGAAAGAGTGAAGCAACGGTTCCTCACCTGGGAACTTCTAATGCCTCAGCAGAGAGGATGTTTCTACCAGCACTGCAAGTCACAGAAATCAGCAGGGTGCAGCAGGATTTGCGTTTTTTCCTGCCAGGCTGTTGAGCCTGAGGCTGCCATAGATGGTCTCGGTTGAAGGCTGCTCTAGGTGTGCTTGGAACCTGACAAAAATGCACACGCTACGTGAAGTTAAATATTGTGTGTGCAGAAAGTTAAAGTACGCCGAAAATATATTTGTGTGTAAATGCATATATAGATGTGTGTATATATGAATTTACATGTACAATATAAAAATGGGAGCCTGAGTATTAACTGCACATAATTCAAATCAAGAAACCAGGCTAAAAAAAGTGCATTAAAGAACTGTAGCATACATGCAAACTTTGTGGCTTTAGACAAGCTTCTACAGCACTAGAAATGGAAAAAGAACATAAAGTACAAGCACTGATGCATGCTCTCTGGTTTGCTTTCAAATGTTTTTCACGTTTTGAGCCCCTATACATATTTTATTGGCAATATGAATGCCTGTCAGGCCTAAGAAAATGAGCTTGCTTTTCTTGTACTGCAGGCTCCACGATCATTAATACCAGACCTGCACATTATTGGATTAAATGGAAGTGCACGCTGAAGCCAGATCAGCTGTGAATATGCAATTGCATTCTGCCAAACTGGACAGCATGATGTTTAATGCTCTCTTTAGGACCTTATACTAGCTTTGTGGGATAGAGCCATTCTGATCAAGCACAAAGTTAAACCAGTTGAGGGAGACAACATTTGAGCCAGCAGAGTTTCAAAGACCTGTGGAAAAAATAATGAATGCATTTGAAGAGGCAGAGTGAGGTTTTTTAAGTTCAGGGGACTGTGATGTTTCTCATCTCAGACTCAGTGCCCCAAAACTGGATTTACCACCACATTAAATGAGATTCCTCAGGCCGCAATTTATTTGATATGTTGTTTCCAGCGGTAACAACAGGACCCCTAACGCCTTGCCACTTGTTCCCTGGCTCATATTATGGCACCTGGCATCATTTGCGGGGCCAAATGACAAGCCAAACGAATCACCAGAGCCAGGTTAAAAAAAACTCCACCCAAAAAAATGAGGAGCTGCCTTCCTGTAAGGCACCGCGAGCAGCTGTGCTCACAGCGGGGAAAGGGTGGTAGGGGCAGGTCTGAGCAGGCAGCACGCTGGCTGGGAAAATCCGGAGCCAGCGCCGCTTGAGAAAACGGCGTGAGGAACCGTTCACAGGGATACTCTGCACCGCGCTCCCTCGTCCTCCCCACTTGAAAAGTTGTCCGTGGGCATGGGCAGGTCCTCAGGCCGCGGGTTGAAGGCCACCCAGGCACAGCGGGTTTGCTGCGGGAGTCCTGCTAGAGACAGCTTCGGGCCGCGGCTGTGAAGACCTTCCCACCCACCGCAGCCAGGTCGGCTTCGCCACGAGCCCGCGCGCTCAGATCCCGCTTCACGCGGGGTCCTGGTCAGGAAGGTTCTCGCCGCCCACCCCAGCGGGCCTTCCAGTCTGTGCCCAAACCTTCTTCCTAAATACAGGCCGGAGTGCTCCTCTGAACCAGGGCGTTCTGCAACGGTGCGCTACAGCTCTGGAAATCAGTGTGTGCCACTAAATAACGACCACAACGACAAAGGGTTGATTGCATTTGCAGAGTAGGCGGGCGTAGCTTCCTTGGTAGAGTTATTAGTTTGTGTGAGCTGCTCTAACATATTTTATCATTGAATATATACTTAATTTAAAAACATCTGTTTAAGAAAAGACATTAGAGAATGAAGTGTTTGGAAAGCATTAGGGTAAGTTCAAGAGATTTAAAACGCAAAAGCAGTCAAGCAGCTATTGTTAAAAATTAAAAAAACCCCTACCACTTCATATTTAACTGTTGCTATTTTTTAGACGACATACATTCAAAAGCCATGTAAGAGATTATGGCTATAGTTTTAATTCTGAATGCCGCCTTCTTGTAGATTTTATTTTAACATACTTTATGGTTTATTTTTTATGACACAGCCATATATGTGTAAAAAGCACATTTATTTATAATTTAAGAGATTAATTTATTTACGAACTCAAATATACGCAGGGCTAAGTTTCTTGGCTAGATCACTTTTGATACTATTTTTAAATTGTATTTTTTTATGAATAAGATGCAAGTCCAAGGGTTTAACATTGCCCCGGGAGAATTACAGTCTCAGAGGAACACATTGCTCACAGCTGCGGTGAAATATCCATCACTGAAAATTTCAGCACTTTTAATTCCATCTCAGTGACATCAGTAGGATAACTGAAATATTACTCACATGTGGTACTCGCTGAGTGTGTGTATGATTTTATCAAAATTCTAGGAAAGTAATTCTGTGTTTTCATTAGCAGTTTTTTATAACAAAAAATCAGAATGAAAAATATTAGTGTGGATAACGTGGTGTATTAGTGGTGAATTTTTTTTTTCATTATGATTAAAATAAGATGTAATTTTCCCAAAGCTTAAATGGTCAGCAAACCTCTTCCTGTTTAGTTTCTAGCTTTTTTAATTATTTTTTTTTCCCCCAAATTGGGAAATACTTACTACGGAAGTAGCTCAACCACCTTACGGAGACTTCTTGGATTCTAAACCCCTCAAAGGATAACTCGATTATCAAGTGTCTGCAGTTCAACGAAAGCCACGGTTTCTTAATCACTGCCGCCAGACTTGTGCCCAGCCTGACCACGCACGCGGTAGCACTGCTTTGATTTTGACACTGTATGTGTGGGCCAAGGCACGGCGGCACCGTGTGCTCGCACCCACCTAGGATGTGGTGGGATGCTGACACTGTTGTTGGCATCTCTCCAGAAGGTTGCTTTTTCTTCTGCTCAGGTCAGTACAGTCCAACGAGAACAGCACGCCGAGCTATTTGCCTTGTAGCGATGCTACAAGCATTGCACCCTTTTGTCCTCTTTATTTTCTCTCCATAGGCTGCCACAGCAATAGAGAACACAACTGCAAGGAGAGTCCCCGAACCAGAAGTTTCTTGTTTGGAGATAACAGCCCACGAGCAGAAAAGTATTTCAAGATTCAACACAAGCAACTCTGCGCTGCTGTAATATTTCCTTTGATAGATGGGAGGCCAGCGACAGGGAGCGATGACTGAGAGGAGATGACTAGGCTGCAAACCTGGGAGGGAAAACAGCAAAGGAAAAACTTCACAATGGACAACATTTGCAGAAATGTGTGCTGATGATTCTCTGCTTACCCTAGCAGAAAACCCACTTCAGAAAGTCACTGAGGGCCAAGAGAAGTGTCATGGCCATTAGGAAATGGACAAACGCCAGTCTCCCAGCGTTAGCTGGCTGCTAACGGGGCTATTTGGAAGGTGACATCTGCATTTCAGAGGCTTCCCGAGCCACGTTGCCTGTGAGAGACGTAAAAGAGGCCACAGAAAGTTTTGCTTGTATAAGATTCCCTGACAGCGCCAGAGCCACGAACAGGATTCATACCGGTATCCCTTGCAGTTTCTCCCCATTCCGTATTAACAAGATGAATACAAAGAGCGTGCTGCAGACCATTGTTCACCAATCTGGCCAGCTGGTGCCCGGTGCTGGTGTTTGCTGCAGCTCCCACTGGGCCATAGCTGGCACCCAGCCCACCCAGATCAGCCAGGCTGTGTTTGCTGCTGTCTCCTCCAGCCTGCTCTTTGATGCTCCGGCTCAGAAAGTCAGACTTTATCGGCAAACGTGGCTATTGCAAGTAACCACTTGAGCAGCTGTGCGAGTGGTGCAATGTGTATTTGGCCAACTTCTTACCGGGACAGCGCTTGCTTATTTTGTTTTGTATATAATTGGGAAAGCAACAAGGCAGCGGCAGACAGCGGAAAGGGGGGAGCAAGTCCAGACGACGCTGCAGTCTGCTGTGACTCACTGGTTTCCCAATGGTGGCAACGGGATAGTTTTGTGCAAAATCTCAAGTGCTGTTTGCTGCGCTGCGACGCTGGGTATTCATTTGGTGCGAGCTGCAAACTGTGTCCTCCTGAGTCCTCCTGAGCCTGATAGTGGCTTTCTGCAGCCCTCTCCCTTCCACGCCATCGCTCTCCGCTCTTCTCCTCTTATATCTGACCCCCAAATGGGATAGAGTAGGTCATCTTAGCCCTCACCAGAACAATCTTTCTTTCCCTCACCTAGAAAACTCCAACTGATATACCCCCAAATGCCTTCTCTGATGCTTCATGGTTGACATACAATTATTTATTTTGACCTAACTGTAGTAGGTCCTTTTCCACAGAGTCCTCATTTTGTATTTGTACATGATCCTTCACTAAAGCATAGCACTTCCCTTTTGTTTTACTAAATCTCATAAGATTTGATCTAATAAGAAATCCGTAATACAACTTGCTACATCAGCAGACAACAAAGGAAACTATTACAGGGGTATAATGAAATTAAAAACTATGACAATTAAATTTGTGAGAAATTTTGCTTATTACAGTTACAACATTTAAGGTACCTATAATAGAAAAAGTTTGAGAAATATGCTTACATGTTAGTCTATTTACTATTCAAAGTGTATGTTTGAAGGCACAGAGTAGGAATCATCTAAAAATCCAGGGTCTAATCTAAACTAGTCATAAGGCTTTTTCTAGTCAATGGAGAAGGAGAAAATCCTCCAGAGGCTGATTCATTCCAAATGCCTTGATTGCCTGTTTTAGAAAGGTAGTAATCACTCTCTGGATGTGTCTTTCTCCACTGACTACAGAAGAAGCCAAGATAACTGCTTTAGAATAGATACCAAACTTCCAAATTGCTAAAATTACACAAGATGAGTCCCAGCTGCAGCTTGTTACCCCCCTGGAACAGACAATCAGACCTAAATTCTTCAAAAATTTAGGCCTTAACTCCCATTGATTTCTCACCACGAGATTCTTGACTTCAATGAGAGTTACACACTTAAACGTGGTGAATACTTAACATCGGGGGCCGCAGAACACTGACAAAAATCTTACCAAATCTGCCCGTGACGATTTAAGCAGGTACAGCCTTCAAGCACCCACGCTTCTCCCCTGGCAGAAATTTCCATCCCCGTTGCAGAAGGGAACATGTGTTCGTGTTTCAGGTGCGGTAACCCCCCCACCCCGCGGAAGGGGAGGAGGGAAGAGCGGAAAACATTACTGTCTGGGAGAGCCACCGCCAGTTTTGACAGAGCATCTCGTTCGGATTCCCTTCTTGGCCACTTCTTGATCTTTCTTACCACAAATCGTTTACTTATTTTAAAAGATTATTTAAAAAACCCCAACAAACTAAAACAGCAAGTGGAACAGACCTGGCAAGTGTTTTATTACAGTAGCACCATCCTGAAATTACATCTACTTATTTTTATTCAAATTGACAACATTTCAACTTGAGTGTTCCTTAATGACATAAAACCAACTCTTCTTTTTTCCTCTTTGAAGTTACATCACTGTAGATGTTGATTGTTTAATTGTCCTTCCAATCATGCACTTAACTTCCCACTTAGTCCCATGCAGGACATGACTTGAAGACATTAACAATCGTCACTAATGTGGATTGCCTTAGGATGTTTAAGTTTATTTGTAGTGGAGGCAAACACTCACTGTTTGGATGAATTCTATAAAAGCTGAACATTTTCTGCCCTAGGCAAAGTTTTCAGAAAGAGTTCAGATGGTTTTTCTGGTTGTAATCAGTGCATTCAAATTATGCATAATTTGGTTTTCATGGTTTCAGTGTTGGATCACATAAAGTCAAGTATAATTACTACCAAAAATAAATTTCTGTATGCACCTTGGTATATTCACCGTGGACTTATGACACACTAGTAGGAGATTTGCAATTACTAGGAAATTAAGAACATTTTATTGTTTCCCTCAAATGCAAGTGAAATTGCAGTGGTTAGTCACAGGAACTGAAATAATGGTCATGAAGTCTTAGTGCTGTTATAAACTAAAAGTAATATCACTTGCTATACCCAATGGGCAGCAGAAAAGGAGGGTCAGAAACCTTAGAGTCATTTCCATGAAAAATATCCTTTATATTGGATGAGGTTCTTCTTTACACACAAAAAATTAAGAAGTGAGAAGGGTCTTCTATATCCAGTAGGGAGTTTTCATGGGAGTCTAGTAACTTCCAGACAGGTGCCTCAAGCAAAACCAACCTTCCATTGCCTATCGCAAGCTATTTCATGTATACAAGCAGCCTCCACAAAAAGCGTGTCCTGCTCCACTTCTGTTTTTTAAGCAGGATGGGTCTCACTGGTTCATCTCTCTCTCCAGCTGTGGCTTTAGAAAAAGTTTTGTTAGGCTTAAGATCTTTTTTTTAATAGATTAAATTGGGGAACCTGCAATAAGGAGTCATATTCTTAAAAGGATGAACTCTTCATTTCCTTCTCCCAGATAGTCCTACATGTTCTTCTCTGGGTAGAAATTAAATGGAACTGGGAAAGTTTAGGAATAAAGAGACAGGACATTAATTCTGCCAATACTCCTACAGGGCCATTTACAGATAGGAAAGTGGATAGATGGGCCATTGATTTCTATCGTAATCTTATCAGAAGTGAGATGTGTCAAAGCATAAGCAATGTTGTTCTGCTTTGCTTCCGCTTTTTGCTGCTGCACGCTGCCTAAATCACATTATTTACCATGAAAAGTAGAAAATAAGAAACAAATACTAGACACAGATTTGGATTACCTGGTGATCCAGGAATACATGGGGAGACTCTTAATTCCCAGGGTGGCCTTAATGGAAATAATCTCTTAGTAGATGTAACTGTTCACTCCTTTTGACCTTCTGATATAAGTCCTGCAGATTTAATAGCCATACATAGCTATATACAACTAGATGCAATTGTCTCTTGTAGTGGCTTGAGACTCCTTTGAAAACTGAGTAAAAAACCTGAATTTAGATTAACCAAACTGTTAAAGTTCCTAATGTTATAAAAGATGTTCTAATTTTACCTCAGAACAGAAAATGTACAGTATCTTAATTTGGTTTTGCTTAACTTAGCAATAGGTAAATTACTTTTAATAATCTGCTAAACCCAGCCTGATTTAAGGTTGACCTTTTCTGGAGGTAGGTTTCTTGAAAGCAGTGCCTGATTTCAATGCGTTAATGATATGTAAAAAAATCATATTTAGACAGCTTCTGGGTGTGTCTTTTGCCTGAAGTGAATGCATATTTTAAAGAACGTATGTTTGGACTTGAATCTGTAAACCTGTGTTTATCTGATTAAAAATAATCAGGGACTGAAAAAGACACCATTAGAGTCAACCCATAACATCCCAGTGAAGGGTCTACAGTCCACTATGCAAACTCCTTTCCTCCGCTCCCAACTCACCCAGACTGCTATGCTCCCTAGTCTCGTGGAGGAAACTAATCTCAATAGCCAAAGAGAGAGCTTGAGGGTCTAGTTTTACAAGAATTTTTCTCTGCAGCCATGCTTCCCCCTCCTCAACATCATCCCCTCAGGCTGACCTATATTCAGGCTGCTAAGGAAAGGGCCTGTCTTTGCGTAACCACCACAAATAAGTTCTCTTCCTTGTGCAGCTACATGGAAAACTAGATGAGGGAATTATTCCACCTCAGAACTGAAGGGGGGGGAGCGTTATGATTTTTGGTGGGGTTTCAGCCAAATCAGTCCCTTAATCCTGTTGAATATGCATTTACAGTAATGCTGGTGCCAAACGAGGTCTGGCAGAAGTCCCTTGCTATGTGGGGAGATAACAGGGTAGAGGAACGTGAGACCCCTCATTTTGATACAAGCTTACCTAGGGCAGATAGAGTCGAGCCAAACCTGTGAAGGAGACAATCATATTTGCTTATGTACAGTCACGGTGCACTCCCAACCTAAAAGTCATGACGAAGAGACACCCGGGCCTGGGGGCTGCCAGCGCTTGCAGCATTCGCGTCAGGTGCGGAATCGGTCCCTAAGACTCCTGAAGAAAGCACATCTCCCTGTAGGGGGAAAGCCTTTCTGTCACGGGCTCTCAAGTAGAGCATATAAGCATTTTAGAATTCATAATATAATTAGTTTTAAAATGTTTTATTGAGTATTTTGAGAAAAGAAGCTGCAAAGACAAATGGATTAATTTTCTGAATTGATTTACCTTGCTTAATTTAAAACAGCTTCATATATTATTAGCACTAAATATGCATTAGGTTTTTATAAGGGCACAGTATTCCACGACTGCATGAATGGTTTTCAAAATTACAAAACCAGGAGTTCTTGCCCTTTTCAACATTTTCATCTCTTTTTTTCCTCTGCTTTCTTTTCTCAGATTCTCTCTTGTTCCACAGTTCACATATGCACTGTGTATATTATTGACTGCTGTGATACAATAAGTTCAAAATGCTTTGTTTCTATTTTTTCTTTCCCTTGGATGTTGAAACTGACAGCTTAATGACTCTGTTGCCACCTACTAGTGAATCACTGCCCTTGCCAACACTCAAGATAAGACAAGCTCACTTTTCCCAAATAAGAGGCCCTTTGCTGTGCGCTCTGGGAACTGTAGTACAGGGCTTAGTTACTTTAAATCCATTTTAATTTGAGTAAAGTGCTCAATAAATCTCTGGAACAACATAAACACGAAGGTCTTCCTCTTGAATTTTTGATTACTTCACAAAAAAGAAGCAAGTATAGCATATTTTACCTAACTATGAACACAACATGTTCAAGTGCCCCTGTACCTTGGTATAATGGTGTGAAAAAACTGGGCAGCTACCACAAATGCTGGCAGTTTTGAAACAGAAGGAAGCTTTCCCACTGACTTCAGTGGAAACAGGTACAGGCTAATGTTGGATAGCTTTGAAAAATCTGAATTTGGCACTGTCCTACTGGCTGTTTAGAACAGCTCAGTGTTTCACAGGCTTTGTTCACCTAATGTCACCCTAACGTTTTGAAAGGAAGAAGGCGGCTGCAAAGAAGCTGAACAACTATGACACGCCAATGCCACCAAGACGGTTTTCATTTACAACAAATAAATGAGAGTAACTTGTAAATATAGCACTACTTTTTTTCCTGTGTGTTGTTTCTCTGCTTGCTTGCTTTCACATGTAGAAAAAAACGTGTGTTCCTGCAGTGTTTGTTTGTTTTCCCGCAGTAATTTCCTTCAGGAGCACCAGTGGTCAACGGCGCGCAAGCTGACAAAACACGGCACAGCTCTGCACACCCCAAAACAGTCGTGTTGACAGGGGCACGGGAATGTTTGTAGGACTTGCCTGCCTGGCTTGCAAATTCATGATTCCTGGCCAAAACGTAGATGCGTTTCTTCAGTTTAACCCGCGTCCCGAGATGCACATGGGAACAACAAGACCAGGGACGAAGTTTCGGCCTTACAAATCTTGGTTATTGGAGCTGTCGGGCTTTTGAGGCTCCAGGTTCCCGGTGTCTAAGATGGTCTACGGTCCTCCAGGTGAAACGTGTAGATGGTGGGGTGGGAGAGAAAGGAGAGCGTCGGCGGGCAGCCCGGGGTCCGCTGCTGCAGAGCAGGGCTGTGCGAAGCCTACGGTAACTGAATCCATCGAAGGGTCTGGGCTTACATATGGAACTCGAACAATAGGTATTTACTTAAATTACATGAGATTACCTCAGAGATGTGGAATCCCTACGCCCTGCCCACTTCCCCGAACCTCTGGAGCTGGGATCCTGTGGGGAACATAATGGGGCTTAATTACGGTGTCTGGACGAGGCGCGCAGGACCCGGAAGGCAGGAGTTAACCTCACCTCACCTTTTACATGCCAGTGACCCCGCGCTTGGCTGGGAACCTGCCGGGGCCTCTTCTGGATTAGCCCCCGACCCGCGCTGGCCGGCCAAAGGGAAATCCTCGGGTGAGCCCCGGACCCTCCCTCACGGCACGCAGGGCCCGCTGCCCGCAGAGCCCGGGCGAGGCAGCCAAGGCCCACACGGGGCGGGCGGCCCACCCGGACCCCCCTCCGTCCCAGTCCCCGTCCCCGTCCCCCCCCCGCCCCAAGCCCGGCCGCGGCTGTCACATGTGCAGGGGGAGGGG
>JAVJGG010000005.1:34831421-34881892 GCA_035590195.1 Aviceda cuculoides | reverse complement strand
GTGCAGCTGTGAGTATCGGGGCGGTGGGCAGCGCGGGGCGGCCCGCGGCCGTCCGCCATCTTCTGCTCCCCGCCGCCCCCGGGGGTCGTAGGTGGCCGAGGGGGTCCCGTCGGCCGCCGCCTCCTGGGGAGGGAAGCGGGGGTTTCGTGGCGGTGGCGAGGTGCGTGGGGCGGGAGGGGGCAGCGGCTGGGGCCGGCGGTTACCTCAGCGGTTACCGCGGCGGGACAGCGTCCGTCCCTCGGGCGGGCTGAGAGCGGGCCCGGCAGCCCTCCTCGGCCGTCTGGGGGCGGGGGGGGCAAGGAAAAAGAAAAGTTGGGACGACTTTTCGTGGGAAGCGTGCAGCAGTCGTCACGTTAATGTCGATGTGCGTGTCGGGAAAACCGGCCGCGGTTTTTATCCGTGAGGTTCTTCGTTTGGCTTTAATGGTTTTAGGAACGCCGGGAGCTGGCCCCGCCGGGGTCCGGTGGCAGGGGTTGAGGGAATCCGCAGTAAGGCGAACTGAAATGCCGCCTGTGGAAAATTTACTTTCGGTGACGAACTTTTACGGACGAAGCGTAAATTACAGCAGCTTTCTAAAAGCCTGAAAATAGCTGAGGGACTTTTCACATTTGTTTTTAATCTCTTGTCACTAGAAGATCTTCTATATTAGTCGTATTAATTTTCTATTACATTTCCAAAGCAGATTGAGATAAGGACTTTAAAGTAAACAGGAAGACTTTCAATTAGTTGTGGCTAATTCTGTTCAATTGCCTTGTCTGGAGGTCATGCTGCTTTACTCATGAAATGTGGATGGCTGTATTGACACCATATGGAACGGAACATAGGAATGGCTCTGGGAGTTGAATATTTCCAGCAGTGGTATAGGAAAGTGTGAGGGGAAAGAAACTTTTTTTTTTTTTTTTCCTTATGTGATTGAAGTATACGAATCAAATACCGGATCTGCTCTACATTCAACAACTGGGTTTGCTTCCTATTAAATTTCATCCCTCTTGTTCTTTTGAACTATTTCAGTACGCTAACGTAAGTCTTCTGACAAAACCTAAAGGGTTTTTTTGGTACTAAGCTAAGCTTCATAGCTTAGCTTCTTGGCCAAGCTTACTTCAGCGCTGTTAAGTAAAAATTCAGGTGTGACAGCACGCTACAAAAAAAAAAAGGGGGGGGGGAATAATCACAGAACTTTCATTTTGAGACTTGCTTTAAAAAGCATTTTGCACTAGCAGTAATCCAAATTTGTCTTTTCCACTTAGTTTACTGAGAGGCAATAAAACACATTGCAGGGCTTTTTTGTTAGCACAAGGGAGGTTTTTATAATTAGAATTCCCATGGTAGTGTAAATTGTCCTTATGTAAGTTCACATTCCTTTAAAAGTGTGAGAAAATAAGTTCCACTTGTATAAATAAGCTTTGGTCTGTTGTAAGAAACCCTGCTGTGATTACTCATTGGACAGCTGTGTCACTCGCTCTTAAACTCACAGGAGTACATCTTTGTAGGTGTCACCAAACCATGTGGTCTGGCCGCTTTTGTGTAAATATTTCTTTTGTTTGTGTCAAATGCCTTAGAAGTACCCTGCTCTTTCTTCCTTCCCCTCTTAATAAGAGAACCAGGGGGAGTGCGGCGTTGTCTGTTACCTCCAGCTACCCCAGCGCTTGGAGCTGGGATTGCGCAATCTGTAGGATGATAATGCGTTTCAGTTTTACATACGCAAAAAAGGTTTGATTAGCCTGGATTATTGTTGCAACAAACTGTGCACTTAAAAATTGTAAAAGACTGTTTATGAATTTTATTGCTGTATGTTTACTGTGTTTTCCGTGGAAGTTCATAGCGGGTATAGCCAAAGGCTAGTAGTTTAATTGCAGGCTTTCCAGACCTCTTTAGAAAACAACTATTACACCATGTTCTTAATGTACGCAGGCAAGATCTCCCAAGCAGGAGACTGAAAGCTCTTGTGCCTGAGAAGGTCTAGGCCTGTGTTAGGCTTTACACCTTCCTCTGCCCATCTGTCTGCTCGCCCAGATGGAGAGCGTGTTGGATGAAGTTGGTTTTTTGAAGCTCCATTTCACTCTTTCATGCCTTTTGTGGTCAAGTCCCCTAGTGAAATAAAATGAGAGTGTGTAATTGCGGAAAGGCTGCATGACCTCAGAGTGGACAAGGAGGGAAATAAAAAAAAAAAAAAGAGCCTGAGTACTGAGTTATGTCACCTTCTTTTTGGTGGCTACTTTTGGCTACTGCTTTGTACAGAAGTGGCTTCACAAAATGGGGTGTAAACAGGCTATAATTGCCAGCTTTACTGTTATTTTAGCCGAAAAAACCATCTTCTGTAACCCCGCCTTCATGGAAGATAACAGTCTGCTGAAAACTGATAAACATTTGTAAAGGGTTTGTGTAGAAATAGTTTGGAAGTTAGATTTCCATTTACTTCCAGGATGTGTGTCCCGAGATTGCAAGAATGTGGCTTCATTAGAGCTGGTGTAGCAGAGGCCGAGGGAGGGAGGAAGGGTGTTGGAGCGTTGGCTGGTGTCCTCCGTGTGTGCAGACTCCCGGTGGCACTGCAGTACCCCTCGCCAGGTTCACCGAGGAATGCTAAAACTGTCAGTGGGGCGGGAGGGAAAGTCTGAAAGATGGTTTTCACTTGTGTTTGTATTACATCTTTAGTATTTACATTTTATAAATCCTCTAGTTCTCTACCAGAATTGCCAGCAAAAAGGGCCGTATGGTTTTCACAGCTGTTTTTCAATATTTTCCAGACTAAGACTTGAACATAGCAAGCTGATTTATGAGTCACTTTGGATCAGTGTCTTAAAACAGCTACAGCCTGGCTTTTTGTTTTTCAGCTCTCCCAATTTCTGCTGAATTAGCAGCTCTATAGGCCCCAGTGGGACTGATTAAGAAGCTGTTGCTGGATTTGCATTTTAAAATTTGACTTGGGGCTCAGGTTTCTGAGTTCTCTAAGGAAGAAGATGATAATTGTGACTAAGTGTTGTAAATTAAGTTAGAGTCTAAAAGTTATATTTATAAAATGTGTGAAGAAACACTCGCCCTCTCCCTTTATGCATTAGGCCTTCCTTTCAATTTTTTATCACACAAGCATCAATGTTCAGAGTTATGTTTCAGCTTTCTGATGCAGAGACTTGTGAGTTACGAAAGATGGTCATGCAAACGTAATGGAATATTGAAAATAGTTTCTTTCATAAAACAGGTTCTTAAAGGGCCTCAAAAACTATGGCATGCTTTTTCAAGTGGAGGCAGTTCTACTCAAATGCTCGATCACTTTTATTAGAAATCTGAGGTGAAGAACAGGCATATATACTTTTTATTGTTATAAAGAATTTCTTAATATAAATCTGGTTTCTGAAGTTTCTGAGTGCATTCACTGATATGTATTTCATGGCTATTGAAATTCTAGTAGCAAAAGTAATCACAGAGGAGATTTTCTCCCCACTTGTGAAGTGTTTTTAACAGACAAGGAAAATTCAGAAATGGAAAATGCGTAGTAATAATCTTAGTGTTTTAATGGTGTCAGTTCCATTTCCGTGAAGGAAAAACACTGATTCATTTTCAAACCTTTTCTTCATACTTGTTTTAAGATACGTTGAGAAATGCATTGGACTGAGATGTACTTGTAGCTTTGCGACAGGGGTGATAGATTTTTATATTTGAAAAATGCCTCGGATCCAGTGCTTACAAATTTCAGAAACTTCTATAGGCTTAAGCTTCACTTAGAATATTGATAAAAGACAAATATTTAGCTCTTGGTTCACTTCCAACCGCTCTGATTTAACTTAAAAATCTAACTTGCATGAGAAACTTCTTGACAAAAAGCCCTGCCAGTAGTACTCAAATAGTGTTTAATAAAATATTTATAATTCATATTTTATCCAGTGGTTGGTAGACAAGCATGTATACAGCTGTGTGAAACAGGAGATTCAGTATTGTCTGGAGGGTTTTTTTGTTGGTTTTGTTGTTGTTGTTTTGCTCTGTTTTTTTTTGTGACTTGTGTTTGACAACCTGCTGTAAGTAAACCAGGAATGAGGAATTTGTATGTATGTATTTTTTAAAGTAGGTGCTATGTGGAAAATCTGAGGGTATCTTTAGTGTTAAAAAACAAACACAAAAAAAAATAGTTTGAAACCTAGTGTAAGTTGTTACGCTCACGGTTGCCTTGATAGACTCCAGATGGATGTGAGCTTGAGCTATGAGTGAAAGTGTCTGGCTCCAGTGTGGTGATCATGCACAGCAGTGGTTGTAATTGCAGGATTTTTATAGTTTAAGGACTCTGCCAGATTTTTTTTTTTTTTTTTTTAAACATGTTGTAACTCCAGCAGAACAAATCTACTCACGTCTGTTACTGTCTGGTAGGTCCTTTAGGCAAACATGTTTTAAATAAACCTTTTGCAGGGTTTTTAGATGAAATGAAGAAATGCAAGTTTTTAGCGCTAATGTTGAAACTCTGTTGAAATAATTACTGATTCCTCAGTCTTGTCTGAAGCATGAAGAACAGCAACATATTAGGTACTAACAGCCATAACTTCACTGAATTTTGGCTGTTTATTTGCATAGTTCTTATAATCCCTACAGACTAAAGCCAAATATTGAATTAAGTTTGAGGGTAAAAATTGTCTCTACTCTGTCTGCTTTAAAGGACCAAGTTAGATTCCCGTCTAGATCTTTGTAACAGCGTATTTTTTCATTATTTACATTTAAGAATGCAGTATGAGAATTTCAAATCTATGCAGCTAATGTCTTCAGACAAAGGGATTTTTCTCCAGTCTATGGCCAGAGGAATGTTTGCACTCGATTTTTAAGCAGTGAAAGATGCAGTCCTCTAACTGAAGTGTGGTTAACCTCATTTACAGGAGAACTCAGAATCATAATGATGAAACTAACTTTTGTGGATTTTTGAAAATGTTAACACTGTATTGGTTTTCCGTCTTTAAGAGGAAAATCTGTAGGGGTTTAGACACCTGGAAGAAGGTGCAGATATATGTTAGGTGTTCGAGTCCAGAGCTGGGTCTCAGAAACATCCCCTCTGTGGCCAGCTGAAGGTGGTGGAGTGTGTTCCCCTTCTCTAGGTGGCTCCCCCCCAAGCCCTCAACCCCTCTATTTTGTGCTGGAAAATGCCTTTCGCACCTGCGGGCCTGCCCTGTGCAGGCTCCTGTGCAGCCCTGGCTTGGGAAACGTAGCACATATCTTCTCCCTGCCCGTGGCCGTGAGCCAGGCACTGGTGCCACAGCTTTGCAGCCTGCTGGGTCTGATCCAGTTGGCTGGCTCAGAGCACACCTCGTAAACGAGTACTGGTGGTACCCCTCGTAATGCCCGTACGTGCCTGGGATTATTTTTAATGTTTGATTTTTTTTTTTTTTAATTTATTTTTTTAACCGCTGACTCCAGGGGAGGACAAAAGGAATGGTAGAATTGTCCTGCCAACATTGCACAAGTACTGCATAAAGCATCAAACAGTTGGGGGAGTCTAAAACATGGTTTTACTGTCCACACGTGCTGTTGAAGAAACCTAGGTGCCTGGCTGGGTTGCAGCATTACACCTGTGTCCAAGGATATGCAATGGTGTGTGCAGAGAAACCTGAGTTCTCTGTATCTGCAGTTCTTGAGGGCTTAGTCACAGAGCAGAACATCTAGCACAGATGCTGAACCTGGCTTGATTTAAGCCAGTTCTGGTCTGTGTGCAGCAAGGATACCCTGATCATCAGGTTTCTTCACTTCCAGAACTGTAAATGGAGAGTAGACACATCCATGGCAGTCAGGCCTGTGTTTGGCATGCTCAGTTATAGGTGACTGTACTGAGTCATACTATCCAGAAAAAGTAAGGAATCCTGGGAGTTTCCTAATAGATTCAACTTGAAATACACTTCATGCCTGCGTGGCTTGATGGAGACCCCAGGCATGTCAGATGACTGTTCAGTGCTTAATTAGCATGGGGAAAAGTGTCACGAAGTGCGAGAAATTTCTTTGCCTTTACCTGATGCTACAACAACTCGCTGCTGGAAGCGTGCCAATGCAATCCTTCATGCGTCTGCATTGCAGACTCTTACTGGAGTGAGTTCAAGAGCTCCTTAAAAGTAGCGCAGTTTTTGTTTGCTGGCTTGGATAAACTCAGTGTTAGAACATCCAGGGAGCACTTTGCAGATGGCTGAACTGGTGCAGGTGAGGCAGCAACAGGCTGTAGTATGGGAGCAGGAAGGCGCATGTTGTGGTGGATGAGTGACTGAGAAGGGAGAGATCTTCAAAAGGGCTAGCCGTGGTTACAAGACCAGTTGTGAATCTGTACCACTTGTGCAGATCTCTACAGATGTGCGAGTTTGAGTTACTGGAATTACCTTCTCTGCCTTCTATTGTATGGTCATTCTTTTATTTCTGTGATGTTTCCAGTACTTATAAGCCTACAGCAGAAGTTTCTTAGAACTCTACTTTACGGTGTTGCCAAACGTTTGAAAGGACATACGGTAAAGATGCATGTTGTCTGCAGGGAAAAGAAGGTCTTGGCAGCGGTCCAGAAGATGTGTTGCGTTCTTAGCACCCTGGCTTGTTTTGCAGCAAACACTGCAAAAATGCTAACAAGATTTCTTATAAACTGCATCAATATATATTTGGGATCTCCAGTACAGAGTGGCACAAACTAAGTGCTCGCGCTACTTCTTCAAGTATGATTAAGTGCAGTATTAATGTGACTAGTATACAGACATCTTGAAACTTAAAATAGAATTAGGCCTTCCCATGTCTGTTTTCTTCTGGTATTGCTTGTTTAGGATCCCCATTAAATTTGGTTATGTAGGAATGGAATCCTGAATTGTGTGAAAGCATGAAAATATAATTGAGATTTATGGGCAGTCCTCGTTGTGCATTTACGACTGTGCGTTGCCTTAGAAAAGTAAGTGAGAAGAGTGATACAAATATTATGACTGACTCAAGGAATGAGACTGCAATGAGTATTGGCTTATGAATTTTCCTTGTAACCAAGAGGTTGCTTTAGCCAGATTTTTTGTTATGAAGGGATGGGGGAGAGGGGTTGTTGTTGGTGTATACAAGTTAAAATCTTAAGATGTTTTTCATGGGTCTTGCACACCTCCCCATGAACAGTTCTAAATTCTTCAGAGGTATAGGAAATTCTTTGACGCTGCTGGCAGTGATCAAGGTATTTACACTTATCTATACCTTGTATACGCAAATGAGTTTCTATTCTAATCTTACTAATACTTTTTAATAACTTGTTATGTACTTGGAAACAAATGATAACATAATTTCGATTAAAATTGTATTGCTTTACCTGATATTTTATGGCAAAACTGACAGGCTGTTTATTTTTGTAACCTCATAGGGACTTAAGTCACAACAAATTATCTTCAATCAAGACCAGTCTCTTGGATCACCTTCATAGTCTTCAGGAAGTGTAAGTTAATTTGTCTTAATAAAACAAACAACCAAACAACACCCCCCCCCCCCCCCCAAATTCCAACAAAACCCAACCAAACCCAAAAAACCCAACCAAAAAAACCCAACCAGTATTTGTGTATGCTAGTTGTATAGATATGTCTCTAGGGATAATTGGTTGAACAAAAGAGATGTTTGTTGTTCTGATACGTTACATTAAACAAACCCAGAATTATTTTTTAATTTTGGGGTGTCACTGTTGTAATTTAGCAAGTGCAATGTACATGCTTCTGATGAACATCAAAGCTGACTCTCCCTTTTCTGATATTAATAGGAAATTGAACAACAATGAACTGGAGATCATTCCAGATCTGGGACCAGTCTCTGCAAATATAACTCTTCTGTCTTTGTAAGTAGATCTTAGTCTTGTCCCCAGTTAGTGGAACTAACTCTGAGTTTGTGGAAATATGTGCATTACAGAGATTAAAGTGAAATAATTGGAAATAGAGCAGCTTGTGGTTAGGAAGTTGATTATGTCATATTATTTAGCAGGTTGTTTAAAATGTGTATAATTGAGCTTAATCCTTGTAGTTTTTATGCTTCCCTCAGATTCAAAGACCGCGTTAGAATTAATTTATGTTGTGGTAGTGCCCAGAAGCCTCAGCCCTGTTGTGCTAGGCACTGTACAAACATTAGTAAACGTTACACAACCTTGTACAATGTAGACTTTAAAACAAGAGTTATACTCTATCATTATGCATATTGGCTGAAATCCCACTTGCGTTAAATCATGGCAGAATTCCCTTAATTTCAGTGGACAGTATGGGGAAATCCCCTCGAGATGCAGCTTCAGGACAAGTATCTAGGTTAGAAGATGCTGTGCCGATATCTTTAAAATGTCTTTTTGAGCCCATTTGAATGTGTGGCATGATTTTTTTTATGGCTGCAGTTAATACATATAATTGTGACACATGATTATGTCTATGTTCATTGTTTTGTTTGAAAGAAATTAGGAGGTTACTTGATGTGGGATCAGTAATAGGGGTATAAAGTTGCAAAAGGCATACAGGGCCCATAACCAAACCAGTTGACTTTAAAGGAAATTTTATTCCTGAGGTTTTCACTTGAAATCAGTTTGATATTTTTTCCTGTGATCTTGTTTCTCTAAAATGTTGAAGGAACTGCTAACAAAAATAGTTACTATCGTACTATTAATTGGAAAAAAGAAAAGACATGTTTTTCGTGTGTGGGATTTGTGTTTTATCAATGGGAATCTAAAGTGTCTAAAGCTAGTAATATGTAGCCCTCTGGCCAAATCCTGCCCTTGAAAACAAATTGCAAGTTACCTTTCTTGGAAGAACCCTGAAGGGTTAAAACAATACAGTAAACTTCGGAAAGCTGTTCAGTTAATTAAATTGATCACTATTCAATTGCTTACATCTGGTGATTTATAGGGGTTTGTTTTTACTCTAGGCCCAGGTCAGCTAAGTCAGCTGGTGCAGCCGCTGTGTCTGGACTGCTCTGTTTGAATAAGAACTAAGTGACATTTGATACTGATGTGGTTTCTTAAAGATCAGAATCAGAAAAGAATGAAAGAAAAAGCAGATGGTGTCTGACAAATAACTGTTGAATTTAAGCATATCTTCTATTTTGCGTTAGTGTTGACATTGTTTTTACACTGGTGTAGCATTCTGTAGTTTAAGCATCTAATTGATCTAAAGAATTTTTTTTTTTTTTTATACCAACTTGCTAAGGTTCTTTTTACCACAAGGTTGGAAATACTAACATAATAAAGTGGTTTATATATCCTCTTGCCTTCTGATGAATACAAAGTTGAGAATTTGTCTTAGCATCTCTTCTAGTCCTTCTCATGGAAACTTAACTAGTTTAGATGAGCCTAAAGTCATTCTTCTGCAGCTGAGCAAAGATATTTGTATTCCTTTGAGAGAATAAATGAAAATCAGTCACTGCAGGACTGGATGTTCCATATCCTTAGGTCATTAGTTTGGTTCATTTATTCAGGTGGTCAAACATGGAAAAACTTTTGTTAGATCTGTGCTCTGCACTATATATGCTGACACTTAAAAGAAAAAAAAAAGTATTTCTAAAAGCTGTTATCATACTACCAATGCAGTTAAAGTTGGTCTGGTTGGGTGCTAGCATGTTCTCATTCTGATTTCCATTACTTCTGTGTGGTGTTGAGAGATTACTGAGTATGTGTGCTGCAGCTGAAATTTAATACCTATGCTATGACTGCAGCAGAGATTCCTTGATATCAATATGGTAGAAATAAATCATTAAGTAATTCGAAGGTTTTACGTTAATTTATAAATGTCAGTGTATAATAGTTAAGACAGTTGTTTGTTTTGTATCAAAACGGATATGCATAGAACATAAAATTATAGAGTGGTATTGCATTGTTCAAAAAATAAAGCATCTTGTTTCTTTTGCAAAGGTTTCTCTTTAAAACAAAGAATAGAATCATAAAATCGTAGAATCGTTTAGGTTGGAGAAGACCTTTAAGATCATCAGGTCCAACCGTAAGCCTAACACTGCCAAGTCCACCACTAAACCATGTCCCTAAGCACCACATGTACACGTCTTTTAAATCCCTCCAGGGGTGGTGACTCAACCACTTCCCTGCGCAGCCTGTTCCAATGCTTGACAACCCTTCTGGTGAAGAAATTTTTCCTAATATCCAATCTAAACCTCCCCTGGCGCAACCTGAGGCCGTTTCCTCTCATCCTATCACTCGTTACCTGGGAGAAGAGACCGACCCCCACTTCACTACAGCCTCCTTTCAGGTAGTTGTAGAGAGCAAAAAGGTCTCCCCTCATCCTCCTTTTCTTACACGTTGGAAGTTATTTATGTAAATATGTTATATTCTTTTATGTAGAATGAGATGTAAATAAAGAGGAGTAGACATACAGCAGTTGTCTGGCATAAAAATATATGTAACATAGTGGTATCATAGATGGACAAACATTCAATCTAATGATTTTTTTTTTTTAGAAGTGAAAAAATATGTTCAGTTATTTTTTTCTGCGTTGGATGTTATTTGGACGAGTTGAATTAAAATGAGTTAATATAGCTAAGTCATGCAAAAAGAACACATGTGGAACAATTAGAATATAATTTTTAGAACCACTCTTCAAAGAATAACTGTACGCGAAACATCTGATGACTTTCTTCAGGATTTTAAACTTTTATATGAAAGGAGCTTGTGGAGCCTTTCCAAAACAAACCACTGTTTCCTTGTTGAGTCTTTGCTCTGACTTTCAAATAATAGCAGAAAGGAGGGTGCTAGTCTTCTGAAACTTGATTTGGTTACATTTCTTATGAGATCATATACGTTGGTTCATTACTGTTGGTTGAGAAGCCAGTTGTTTTTTTCCAAGGAGTCTTCAAGGAATGTGGTGCTTTCACTTCTCAGTACTTGTCATTCAGCTGTGGAACCTTAGAATTTTACCTGTTCTGCAGGAATTTTCTTGCCCTGCAGAGGAAATTACACTGCTGATATGTCTACAGTGAAAAATAGTGCAGGTATCTCCATACAGCACTGTATGTCGAAATTCTTTGAGCAGTATAAACAAGCGTGGGTGGATTATCATGTTAGTGTAGTTTCCATTTCTGGAGCTACCTCATTTCTAGCTATCTAATTGATATTTATCTAGCTTAGATATTTGCGTACTGTTGAATTATGCAGGGTAAACATACCCAGAGCAGTAGATGTTCCCAGTCTCATGGTCACGCTCTGCCTGTAACATGAAACAACAATGCCGACGTTTTGTTTTTATGGATGCCGGTTGGGAGTTGAACACCATGGGAGAGAAAAGTATCAGGCAGGCACGCCCCCCACCACCACCCTGGGAAGACCTTATGTCTGCGTGAGGGGAGTATACAAGCACATGCAGGCACACTCTCATTATGATTTTATTCACGTGATGAGTATGTATTTTGTCACATGGCATGGGAGAGCTGAGTCTCCTGGGAATCTGGAAACTGTTGTGAACTAAATGGCTGGTACATTGGGCTAAGTCTGGTCAGGAGGCTTTAGGTTGTGAAGCTGTGATGGCTTGCCTAACACTGACAGATATACTATGTTCCAGACAAAGAATAGGATTCATTTTCTCCACCCTAAATTCTTGAAAGTTTTTGACATTGTAAATATGAGTTACTAACTGTAGATCCTCTTCAGGATGCATGGAGAGGAAAAGGCTCTCTCTGAGGTGATTTGTCTTCTCTAAGATAGTTCAGATGATTTTCCTACTGAAGCCCATCTAGACACTTATTTTAAACTAACTTTTAGATGTCTAAAGTTAGGTTCTTTTTGAAATATCTAGCCAATGTACTTGGGCATGCCTGTTTTACAGTGGTGTTACTTGCAAAGGTCTGATTGCATCTTTCAGCATGTTGGACCATTTAAGTCAATTATTTGAAATTAAAATTGCAGGGTGTTCTTTTTGCTCAGCCACCCAGCACTTTTCTCTGTCTTCTGCCAGAGTAGGCAGGAAGAGAGCAGTTTGTCAAGGGAGAAGGAGAGAAGTTCAGCCATTTGCCAGAGACTACCAGCTCTCCAGTCAGCACAGTAGCTCTAGCCAGGAGGCCAGGTCACCCCAAGTGCCAGACAACATAAGCTTTTGGGGAGAGTACTGGATTTAACAACTGATTACCACAAATACGTAGTGTACAGATGCCACGCAGTGCAGTAACGTGGGTGTATTTATCTATCCCTAGAAGTAAAATATGTTAGGTGTTTCCTAATTTGCATTCCTGAAGCGCTTGTAAAAACAGTTAAATTAGTGTAGAATTGCTTTGAATGGTGGTGGTAGAAAATTCTGCAGTTCTGGGAGAATAAACAAGTTACTTTTCATTGTTTCTAGATAGGTGGATTGCTTTTGTGTCAGGTAGAGAAATGGGCACTAATGCCCTCCTTCCAGGAGAACAAGCAGTTTGGTTCCCATTCTAATGGCATTCCTTTTCTAAGATGTACCAGTCCTGTCCTGTTTATCCTGAAAATCTGTGATGTTGATACATGAGAAGAAAACTAGTATTGCCTTTTAGGTCTGTCGTTGCTGTAAAGTATTGTACCTAGGTTGAATCCAGAAATAGATTGAAACTGAATAGTATTAGTACAATAGCCTTGTATCGAAGTCCTGCATGGTGTTTAACCATTTGCATAGGAGTTTTACTTTAAAACTTCAGAAAATATTAACTACTTTTAGTGTGTTTAGTGCTTTGTAAGGAAGAAAGACTCTGATTTGCAAATGCTGCAACGTTAAGGTGATGTGTAAGGATATACAGTTTAAATAAGAAATGCATGCTACTTGCAGAATTTTTAAAAAATACATAATTGTAAACATCACCCAACATCATCAGTGTTGAGTACTGTGGAAATAGGAAGGCAGCAGTAATTTTAAAGAGACAGAACATCTTTGAGTATTAATCCTGCCTCCCCAACTAAATTTTACTGTTTTTATCAAAATGTATATATATAACTCGAATTAAGATTAAAAAAACATGTTTCTTATTACCCACATCAAGAATATGTTATATAGCAATCATCTTGCTCCCTGTAGGGACTAGAAGAGCTGTACATGCCAAAGTCTCTAGTGCATATAGTGAAATTCTAACATTAGGCTAGCTTTAAACAATGGAGTGTTTTAAATAAACTTTTGATTTTACATTTTATTGAATATAGATTATTTTATTTAAAAGCACTAGTACATATGGTTCAGGTGATATAGACAGAAATATCCTTGTAGCTTACGTTGTAAAGACTGATAGTGTTGGTTTAGAACACAAACAAATATTTGGTCTTACTAAAGCCAGAGTGGGCAACACAAAGTTCGTGGTGTGGAAGTGAAAGGAGTGCGGATGATTCACAATTCAGTAATGTTTTTCAAATTTTACATTAATATGTGGTTTGTATTAGGTTCCTACTTCACTTTTTTCAGAACGTGAAATCTTCTGTTCATAAGAGGTGTACAGAATATGCAGCATGGTGTAGGTTTTCCCCTGTTTTGCTGAGGGAACCCTCCAACCCCATCTGCACAGGAAGGCTTTGAGGCAGTTAAAACAAGGAACTGCATGGCCATTCACTTCTGAGTTCTGAGATGATGAAGAATGTTTCCAGTTATTGAGGAGCTTTCTTGAAATGCGCCCACTTGTTTGTTAGGTGCTGGACTGAATCCACAAGTCGCTTTTCTGAAGGCTTTCTACAGTCTTCAGTTTGCAATGTCTTTCTGTCAGCATATGCTGAGTTTAAATGCATCATCTTTGAAGACACGTGTCTTGTGTCCTGGGTGTTTAAAAAACTAAATGAACAAGAAGTATTAACAAAAAAGATTGTTCAGGAGATAAAAAAAGGACAAAAGGACTTTAAAGTAGCCAGTCTTAGGTGACTGCAAGTTTTCATGGTAAGCAAAAATTGTTTGAACTTTAAATGTAGCTTTCTGATCAGCCACTATAAAATTACTCTGATGGCTTGGTTATGATGGCGATTATTCATCTCAGGCCTTTGGTGTTCAGTGAACACTTCTGAAAAGCAAAACTAGAAGTGAATTGCTGTACTGAAAAAGTACAGTCATTCTCCTCAAAGGAAAAAAAAAATAGCAAAATAGGAAAATTACCTAAGCCATCAACAATGATTTGTTTAAAAAAAATTATTATTGTGATCACTGAAAACAAACAAAAACCCAGGGAATGCCTAAGAAGTTTTTTCAGGTCCAGACAGTACTCTGTGCTCTGAATGGGAGGTTCTACTTGTTGCTCATCTAACCCACACAGCTGCAGCCGGGAATTTATTGGAGAAGATGATCTGCAAGTTTTAGTGTATACTAGGCTTCATAAATAACTTAATTTTGAAATTTCAGAGTTTATCAGAAGAGCCCAAGTTTAGCTTTGTGTCTTCCTGCATTAGCTCCTTCCTGCTACCTTGGTCATTAATCCTGATTTCAGTCATCAGTAAAATTTCTTCAGTGGACAGCACGCTTTGCTCTAATCTGAATAAAATCCTGTTGATGAAAGAGCTAGTTACAACGCAGTTGTTTCTTGAGATTGGTAAAGCATTGTGCTGTTAGGCAGTGGAGACAGAGCTAACTCCGATGTGACACAAACCTTTAGTATGTGGAGCTTATGATGCTGCAGTGTCAGTAAAAAGGGCTTTCGGGGTGAATGGGATTGTTCATGCTACCTAACTTAAATATGTAATCTGAAAAAGGCTTTTTCTTTATAGCTCTTAAACTAAGTAAACTAACTCTTAAGTCGAAGTGGCTTATCGTAGAACTTTGCTAAACAAGATGCTGAGCTTGTGACTAAAGATTTGTAAATTCATCTGTATTTTAGGGCAGCTTCATGCTTGCTTCCATTCTCCTTACCAGGAAGAACAAGGAAGAACAAAACAGTCTTGCCTTGTTCATATGGGGGGGGAATAATAGAGCATATAGTGATCACTGGTTTTCATTCTTTGTTTAAAAAAAAAAAAAAAAAAAAAAATCTTTGTTGCCAAAAAGGTGCTCTTCCAATTTGAGTGTGTGCTGTCGCATCCTGGCTTTGATTAACCAACACACAGCTTAAATGCCTATCTAACTTTATGCACAAATGTAGCATACAGTAGTTACTGAAGAAAAGTGGTCATTAATCCCTTATACTATTTAGAAGGGATTTTATTTTAGTATTATGTGTCCATTTCTGTTGAAAATGTGGAATAGTATATTTAAATATGTTTTGTGATAGTGGACATCCCAGATCATGCTTCAGAGAGTCATACTGAGAAGTAAAATTCAATTAATTGAAGCAAACATGCAAAATAGATTATACATTTGTCCTAGCTGGCAATGTGGAAATAAGAGTGATAGTTTGCACTGTGTGGCAGTATCTTGATGAGAAAAATGCTTGTGAAGGGCCTTCTGTAAAGATAGAAGATTTTTCATAATCCTTGTTTGCAAGATAATTTGGAATAGAGGTAGGTATGAGAAATCCGCCTCTTTGTCATCTCACAATAGGCTGGGAGTGGAAGTTCTGTGTAAAATCCAGGAGAATGCTGTCTCAGTTCGCATTTAGAAAGCTACAGTCACAAGAAAGAAGTTTAGATGCAGCTCCTGAAAATGAAAGCTTACGTTCAGGAGGAGTGGATGCCTTTCCCTTCTGTGCTTGCCAGAGAAGGTGGTATTGTGTGTTTATAAAGCTAGCGTACTAAACTGAAGTCTGGCTCCCAATATTAAGAAAATGTTGGTCAAATATTTTACATCCTTGTCATCTCTTCAGTTACCACTTTATTATGGGAAGGATTAAGATTTGGATGCTGCCTCAAAGAGTTTGTTTTGAAGAAGGATTGAAAGAAAGGATAGAGGAATGCCAGACTGGGCTTCAGGCGTAAGGCTACTTGGAGAAAGTCCCAAAAATGGGAGTGGTGGTAAACCATGTGTGACTTGGGCTGAAGTTGTGAGCAAAAAGCTAGAGTGAAGAAACTTACTGGAATTAGTTCTTGCAGTCTTTGACATTTGGTGTGGAGACTAAGAGGAAGTAAATGAAAGAATTTGAAAAGGAACCTGTCTTAGAGTTGCAGACATGGAAACTAGATTTTTATGGCAGCAATTTAAGCTGAATGATGGGAAAAGGAAGAAGTATGTAGAAACCCAGAGTTTGTTGTAGCAAAAATAAAAAGTAGTGACAGCCTAAACGAATGCTTTTTCAATGAGAATGGAAAAGAATGCAAATTTTATGAGCTATTTGCAGTGGAAAAAACTGGCATGATTTTCTGATCAACAGTGTTAAAGAAAAAGATGAATTAAAAGGAATAAGAATGGATCAGAAAAATGGAGAACACTGTTCTCGTGTGACAAAGTGGAAGAATGGTAGGAAATTTTACCAAGGAGGAGGTGCCAAGTTGTAGGGCATACAGTATGGAGAAGGACGGAAGTCAGAATGAAGTTAAGTCAGGCATAGGTATTGGGCTTATATCTTAGAGAAGTGGTAGGTGGTTATTGCAGTAGAGCAGTGAAATCACGCAGTGTCTTGAGTGGATGGGAGAGCACCCCTCAACTTGTATTAACAGTTGAGATTAGGAGTAGATGTAGAAGGGTGTACGGTCTGAAGTGCCTAGACTTCGGTCTGTGCCCTCCAAAAGGGAGGGTTGGCTCTGTAACAATAAAGGACAGGTGTTTTTACTTAACGAGTCTGCACATTAGATTAGAAAGATGATTTATAGTACTGGAGGGCACTATGCTGGGTTTAATCTAGGTTATAATTGTCCAGGACTGTACCATTCACTAACAGTCACAGAACTCACCAAATCTGCAGTGGGTTATTATTCCTGTTGTCAGCTCATGCTGAAATAGCTATACCTGTACTGCTTTTGTTTACTGTTGTTAAAATAAAGTGATGAACTTACACCTTCACTTGGCTATCACATGCTAAGTAACTTGTGATTATTTTGGAAAAGCCAGAAAGTGGAATGGGAAACAGACTCCAGGGTATTAAGAAGAGAGTTTGGAAGGAAAGTTTAATTAATTACATATTGGTACTATGACTGGAATCAGAAGAGAATTGCTATGGAAGTATCATGTGTTTGGAAGTTTGGAAGCTCTGATCCCAGAGCTGTTTCATTCTGCATCTTTCTCTTCCCCTTTTCCCAGTTTATGTTTGGTTTGGGAGTCAACAAACCTTTGGTCTCAAGTTTTGGACAGGGTGTCAGTAGTCTTCAGAGTTCTGAGGTTTTGTTTTCTATTTTATGCCTGTATGCTGCAAAGAGCACAAAAAAATAAGAGCAGAGACTTACTGACATGTGGCTTGAAAGAGCGATGACAAGCATGCATCATGGAATGAAGGAGACCTTCAAAAGAAAGAACAACTGCTTGCTGCAAGAAACGTTAAGAAACCTATGTCTGAAGGAGGCATCAGACTTGTAGACCTACCAGTAGGACTGGAAGTGAGCCAGAATCCTGACTATTTTGGGCATCTTCATCTTGGAGAAAAACAGTTTCACTTGAAATATTTCTGTATCTAATAGTTGCAAAGATTCAAAAAACTGGATGTTCTTAGTTCAGTGTGGTTGGGTGTCTAATGGTGAGAAGAGCACGTGGTTCCATTCATATTGAGGGATTACTTTGTAAGAGTAGTGTTCAGCTTGAAACCATAATTACAATATATTAAATTATGTAATTGTTCATTACAGTATGGCTAATTTTAGTAGTCAAATGAGTAGAAATTGAAGAAAAATCTTTTTTTTCTCTCTTTCTTCTTGTAGGAGTTACTGAGACTCTTCATTCTGATATGTGCTGCTTAAAGTTGTCCAGCCTTATCCTAAAAACCACAAAGCATGTGTCTTTCGGCACTTTTTGAGGAAGTTTATTACAGTCTTGATCTTTCATCTTCACTATCAATTGTTTTTTTTCGTTTTTCTTAAATTTTCTTTCACTCAGTGTCTTGACATCAATGTTTCTTACAAGAGCTCCAAAAGCCCGAAGGAGTTTGGGAGGACAGGAGGGGGAGTGCAAGAAGCAATAGATGATATGCCAGGAGTCATATGATGCCAGTGGGTGAGTGGAGGGAAGAACAGGTGAAGCAACCACAAAGATTTGAGGAAATGTGAAAAAGGGGGTTGTGAGCTGTAGTGGCACGTAATGGAGACCACCCGGTATGTGCTCGGATGTGGACAGTCACGTCTGCTTTGCCTGTGCTCTGATATGGCTGCCTCCAAGCCAGCTCTAATCTGGAAGCCATGTAAACACAAGATGGTCAAACTAAACATCCGTGAACCCCAGTGTCTTGGCTTCAGCATCTCTCAGGAAGATATATCTAGCCCTAGCAGAGTGCTTTTTTTCTCTATACCCTCTTAGTCTCTAGCAAGAGACTCTAATACGATTTCATTTGCCTGTTTGTGAGGCGTATTCTATATATCCTGCCTCTCAGGGCTTAGTTGAGGGACAGGAGATATTGTATTAGTCCAGAGTCACACAGATGTTAAAACAGTTATTTTACATCTAACAGCTTTGGAGAACTGGCTGCACCGACACAGCTCTCCAAAACTGTCTTTCTAGACAACTTGTTTTTTACTAGGTTGCTCTACCTCCAGGCTCCTACACATGCTCCTTGTCGGTATCATGGTGTGAGATAAGACTAGGAGGTTCTCAAAATACAGCAGATCAAGATCTGCCTGGAAGAAAGAGTTATGCTGGAGAAGGAAGTGCAAGGGTATTTTTTTGTGCTGAGATTTTGAATGGAAGCAAAAGATAGGACTTTAGGTCTTAGTCTGTTTCTGAGTTGGGGTTTCCATGTTACAGGATCAGAGTAATGAAGCTTGCACAGATATTTCTCTTAGGTAGAAAACATCACATATTGACAATCTTTATCAAGAGATACTCAATGATACTATCTCAGATCTTTAAAAATTGGGGTTTTTTTTCAGCACATAAGAACTATTACGTCTAAATGGTGTTAACTAGATCCTTAGCAAAATGGGTACGGAAGTTGCTGTCCTGCTTTGTATTTCCCCAGAGGCAAGGAAAGTACAAGTCAATAAGTCAGATATGTTGTAGCTGTTGCTTATGTAGAGTGAATCTTGAGATCATGATTGATAGGGCTGTTAGAGATGTTTTGGCCTAGTGGTGTGGTTGAAGTCATGAGTGCTGAGGGGGAAAGCTAAGGTTTCTCATACCCATAATGAAAAACTGATATTCTGTCTTAAGTTTCTATTCACGCAGGCTTATGTAAAAATAATTCAATCAATCTGCATGCACTCTTGGGTTGTTGGGGTGGTTTTTTGCTGCAAGTCAGGGTGTAGGCACTCACATTCAAATTCATGCAGGTATTTTTGGTGGTTTTATCTGTGTTCCTCGGTGCTCCTGCTGCTTTAGTTGTAACAGGAGAAGTTGTAAGGAAACTGTAGCATTTTGCTGTTTCTTGCACATGAAGAAATTGTGGTCAAATTGCTGCAGGTCCGCTTCTGTGAGAACTTGATGCACTGGTTCTCTTGTTGCAGGGGATCTCTGTTGCTCTGATCTCCCCTTGAGGGTCTGTGAAATGAAACTGATGTGATGTGTGCAGCTCCTTTTGTCTGAGCATGGTAATAACAGCACTTTGTTGGAAAGTTGTTTTTTTTGTGGTGGTTTTCCCCCCTCCAGTGAACAAACTTGTATGTCATTGTGCTGACACAGAGGATACTGTTTGGTTCTGCCTTGACAATTAGATAGGCTTTCATTTTCAAACATGTCCTTCCTGACTAATTTTGACAGTGATTTGGCAGTTATGAGGAAGCCAATACATTGTTTTTATTTGATTTACTTAAGAGATGTTTGTGAAGAAAAATCAAATTAGAATTGAAGTTTCTCATTTTAACTAAAGAGTTGAAAATACGTTCAGTGCTAGATAATCTCCTTCCAGGTGTGAATTATGGCACTTAAATTCTTCTGAAGAGGAAACTTGACTGAACCATTCAGATATTTTGCATTTGAGCAGTTTCTACAAATATGAGTAAGCAGGAAGGTGCAGTGAGTGCTAGTTTGATTTTCATTGTGAGAAGGGCTAGGACTTCGATGTGAGCTCTGTTTCAGTGAACAAAAGAAGTTGCTTTCTCCCCACAGTATGACCTTACCATCTCCAAAAAAGAAAAATGTTCCCTGAAACAAACAAGCTGGGGTTTTTTGTTTGGTTTTTTTTGTAACCTGGTCTGTGTCAGGTAATTTGCCAGTTAGTTTAAGTGCTAATCTGAAGGCTCTATAAGAGTTTTATTCGGTTCCATTAGGTCCAACTAAACTTCGTAATACAGGGGCTATTATCCTGCCAGTTGTGAGGAATTTCTGTTTTATGGAGCAATGCTGACACAAAGACAGCACTGTGCAAGCCGTCTCTATAACTGAACACTTTCACACTGCAATTTAGGAGGCGTGCAGTTCAGGAAATTGCTGGCTTCTGCTGAAGCACACTTTTACTGCAAGGAAAATTTTGTTCGTCACTCAAGTAATTGGCAGTTTTAATACCTTGTTAGTAATTACCTTATAAACAAACTAATGCATAAAGGCAAGGCTCTATGACCTGTTATCTAACTCACAGTCTTATTTGGCCAGTGGAGCTGACACATGGTGGTGGTGTTTGTTGTTGTTTTTTATTAAAGTAATTTGTTTCCATTTATTATAAATACTTTCAGCTAAGAGTTAAAAAAATGCAGTGTACATCTACCAGACAGCCTGAGGAGTGAAACATGATACAAGTACAGCGTTGGAGGGGCTGCAGGATCACTTACCCATTCCCACATGTGGTCAGAAGGCCCATTAATCTTAACTTCTGGTTCAGTTTTTGAGTCAGGACTGCTTTGTCTTGAGCAGTGGTCCCCCCACACGCCTTGAATATGTGAGGATTGTTCGTGCTATCCTAAATGCATGGCTTACTATTTGATCCAGAGCAAGTACTTCCAATAAAGGCAAACGCCTTCCAGAATCAACATTCTTGTTGATAGTTTTACTGAAATAGCATTTGCCTGCAATCTCTAGGAGCTGGGGAGAGCTCCTGAATTTTGGTCATTCATCATACTAGCCTACAGAACGTACTGCAGCCATAACTGACTTGAACTTCCCAAGGTGACAAGGATCGTTTCAGGTTACATTCATTTAATTGGTCACGATCTGTTTCCCCCTATGTACCATTAGCCCCAAACAAATAACCCAATTAATGTTGCTGATGTGCGTGTATGGTTCTGTACATTATATAAGCAACTGGAATGGAAAAACTGGTAGGTTGCTGGGTATGAACATGAAATGTGATCACTAGAAAAAGTACATTTCACTGGAAGTGAAAGAAGGGGTGTTCCTTCTAGTAGACTAGGTTACCCATGTCTTCAAACAGTTGCAGAGCTTTTGTTGTGGAATTGGGTGTGACACTTAGCTGAAGTGTGACCAGACATGAAGTCCAGAACCTCTGTAATGAGCTGTAATAAGCAGAAATTTTATTCTTTGCTAACACACTAGAAAAAGTTATAGGATGAAATACTGGGTCTAACTGCAAAATTGTAGACTATCTTTCTGAGGTGGTGCACCGTGATCCATCTTTTGTAATTTAGCTCTGTTTTCCTGGAAATTCAGCCTGATTTTCATGCTGTAGGAGTTTTCAAGAAAACGAAACATTATGTCTAGGTACTATGATGTTAATTTTGTTAAAATAGAGAACAACTCTAATCTCATTTCATTACAATACTGTGACATACTGTTCAATGTAAATACAGGGTATTTCTACTGTACAGAAATAGCTGACCATAGAGTTTTATACCTTGTTTTAAAAGCCATGAATTGCAATAATTGAATTATAATGCATTTTTTTTCATCTTGTTTGCTGGGAATATGTTTTAAGAAATGTTGATGAACACATTTATTTAGAGCATTCCAATTTGTGATTTGGGATGGCTAGAAATGAATGTTATGTCTAGAGAACATTCTTTATTATTTTTTTTTTAACTAGAAATTATTTTCAAGTAGGGGAATTAAGAACTAACTTTTGTCAGAGTCATGTGTAGTTAAGAAGTGTTTACTCCGGAAATGACAGTCTTTTGACTACTGTCCTTAAATTTCAGGACCAGTAACAAGATTGCCAACATATTGTCTGAACATCTGAAGCCATTTCAGAGTCTAGAAACTTTGGACTTGAGCAACAACAACATATCGGAGCTAAAAATATCATCCTTTCCATCGTTACAGCTTAAGTATCTGTAAGTAAAAGTATTACGCATTTTTTTTCTTTCAGGTTACTTTCAAAAAACTTATTGGAAAACTTAGATTGGCAGCTGTTTGTTAAGGTACTGAATCTTCTTTCAATTAGACATGCATTAATTATTTATTCCTACTTTCACCTGTTCAGTTTAACATAAGCTGCTAACCTGAATACATGAGTTGTTAGAATGAGATGTTTTAGTTCATAAAAAGTGAAGGTCATTATTTTGAGGTGAAACACGTAGATGTGTCTCTTGAGAGAAGTAATTATGTAACAAAATGAACTTAACCTTCCTCATGGTGAGGCTAGTCTTGAGTTTGGTGGACTTTTTCGAATCTACTTTAATCCTTACTCAGTAATACTGCAATGCCAGTGCTATACTGAGTGAGAATAAAGTAATGGGGTTGCAACATGCTATCTTCTGCCAATAATACACTCCTGCAGAGTAGAGCAAAATATTGGTGATGAAATACTATTTGACTATAGACTGAGCTGTCAAGAGCTCTAATTAGTACAATAAATGAAATTCCATTTATCAAGGAGTAGGCAGCGCAAGAGCTTTGTGTTTCACTACTTGGTATTAAGAACTTATTAAATAACTGTAAATTTAACCCTCTAGACATTGTTTCAACAGGTACATTAACAGTAACCGAATAACCTCCATGGAGCCTGGTACTTTTGACAATTTGTCTACCACACTTCAAGTATTGAAACTGAACAGGAACAAAATTTCAGCAATCCCTCAAAAGATGTTTAAACTCGCCCATCTGCAGCACCTGTAAGTGCAACCTACAATTGACTAATTGTTTTCAGGTTTTCCAAAGCACTGGCAGTGGTTGAACTTTAGCCTTTAATTTAACCAGAGGCAGAATGAGACAGACACAGAAAACATATTACTACAACCCTTACTAACTGCAGCTTTGTACTGAACAAAACTAGTCTTATATATTGGTGAGATGTGAATAGTCTTTGTGTTTAAAATTGTGTTTGCCTATTAAAAGAAAAAAAAACCAAAACAAACCAAAAACGCTGGAGAAGGGCTAATAGCAGTATTCCTGTAAGAAAGTATTGGAAAAATACTAAGTGAAGTAAACTTATATAGTTCACTACAGCAGTCTCTTATTTATTTTGTGCTTTCACGGTGAAATGAAGCGAATTAATTAGCTTTCAGAAGGTATGACAGTAAGCAATATGCTTGAGTAAATAGACCTCCATTGGCTTCACTGATGCAATGCTGTCTAAATGTTTTACCGAATAAATAATAGATATAGTTATTTAATATGGAAGAGGCTGGGGAAATACTTTTTGGGGGGGGGGAAATCTAGAGTGCAGGAACTTAACAAGAGAGTGGGCTGGGACTGCACTTTGTCAAATCCTGAATGATAATTTTCCATATTGGGTAGTCAGGAGTTAAAAGTGATGAACTCTCTTAGGTTAACCTTGAAAGTAAAAGGTCATAAGAACAGTGAAGTGTTAGGATGCTCAACACATCTGGAAACAGTGGCTGTGTCTTTTCTGTATACAAATGCAGGAAGAGTTTGAGAACAGTCCTGCAAAGCTCAGTATTTGATAACGATCTTAGTAGACTTTCTGATCTTCAGATTCAGCTGAAGTTTTGGAAGTTGGCGATATTCTTGCCTAAAAAAGTTCTGCTCGTTCACAGTTTAATCGATAGGCTGACCTAGTTATGTTAGGTAGCTAATCTGCAATGAAGGCCAAAAACTTGTGTTATCACCCGAAAGAAGTATGTGGAGGAGGAGTGGGGAGGAACTGAAGGCTGTTCTTCCTGACTGTTCATCACTGCTTACGCATATTTAAACACAGGAGGAGGAGTAGGGTTCTCTGTTGGGTATCTGTTATCAGGTAGGGTTCATATCAGGCTGTAAGAGAGCAAAGCTGAATTCTTACAAGACTGAGGCTCTGAAAAATAATTGTGGTATAATTATGGAGAGAGAATTATTTAAGCTCTTACATCCCATGGCTAAGTAGGTTTTGGAAAGAGAGGATTCTTCTTGGTTTAGTAGGATGCAGATTGATAGATCTAAGACCTTCTTGAAGGGGCAGATGTTCACTTGTATGAGGGCCTTTTCTGAGTATTGTCTAATCCTGTCTCTTTATACTATACATCAGTTGTTGCTAAAAAATAAACTGTTTATTTTGCAAATTATGGCTAGTTTAGAATTCACTGTTATAAAAACAGTTAACATTGTTCTTTGTGCCTGTGTGAGGTTAGACTTCCCTTTTCACGTAGCTCAAAGTCAGAAAGCTGCTTGGGGTTGGTGTAGGGTTTGGAGTTAAAAAGGACCAAAGAAAGTGGTGTGGAGAGCAGGAAAATAGAAAATATTGAGTACTACTGTCACTGCAGCTTGCTCTCCAGCTGATTATGCCTTATAACTCCCTTCCAGGATACACATAGGTCCCAGCTTCTGACCTACAAGGGGTGTGTGTAGTGGCAGAAGGGTGAGTGCCAAGACCGCCTGAGAAAGAGGGAAGAAACTATTTGTAACTAGTTGTGGAGAATGAGGGAGGAATGTGTAATGAATGCTTGGCTCCAGATTAAGAAAGGGAGGGATCATCCAGGGTATTTAATTTTGCCTAGTTGTCACAACTGAAAATTTTAACTTTTTCTTTCTGACTGATTATTGATTGCAATTATAAGCTAACCCTTATGGCTCTACTGCTGGATAAACATCAGGAACTTGCTTTCACTTTTGAATTTGTGAACAGGTTTAACCATGACATTCTAGGTCTACAGGGTTTCTTTAATCTGAAAATAAAGGAACTACCAAGTACTTGTCCTCAGTGTCAGAACAACAGAATAGTGCTAGCATGATTAAACATAGTGTATTACAGTAAAATGTTTGATTTTTATTACATCTTGTCTCTGTTGTTTTATGTGCATGAAAAGCATTTAAATAAGGTTTGTTTCCAGAGAGGGAAGAAAGGTTGTTGGCACGCAGGTGAACTTACTCTGATGTAACGGTAAATTTTGTTGATGCAGGGAGCTGAATCGCAACAAAATTAAAAAAATAGATGGGCTTACTTTCCAAGGACTTCCAGCTTTGAAATCATTAAAACTGCAGAGAAATGGCGTTACTAGGCTCATGGATGGTGCTTTCTGGGGATTGACCAACATGGAAGTCTTGTAAGTATCAACTTTTTGCTGATAACATATTACGTAGAATTGCACAAAATCAATAGAATTGCGTGAACATATTAAGTAGAATTGCACAAAATCAATAGAATTGCGTGATAAAACTTAAATAAGTTTTTGAATTACATTGTTCTAGTGTGGTTCGAAAAGCAGCAAGCAGTCATTGGCGAGTGTGTAGGACAGCACGTTCTGAATGCATGCATACAACTCTAAATGCAAATAGATGCTGCAGCTATCTAGCCAGTATCATGAAGTCAGATGTGGACCTGTGGCAAAGCATGCACGCCATTGAGTTTCTGAACCTTATGTCTTTTATCTGTTTGTATGTGTTTGTGTGTGTTTGTAGGCAGCTGGACCATAACAACTTAACAGAGGTAACGAAAGGCTGGCTTTATGGCTTGCTGATGCTGCAGCAACTCCATCTCAGCCAAAATGCCATCAGCAGGATCAGTCCTGATGCCTGGGAATTTTGCCAAAAACTCAGTGAGCTGTGAGTAGCTTTTATTCTATTCCAGTTTTGAAAGCCAGGTACATGCCAAAGCATGAGCTTCTTACCACTGATCTGTGAATTTTTCATAACAAAGTTTCCAAGGTGACAATAACTTTTTTGTGTGTAAGACAGTTATATTTTGTTGAAAGAAATTGAAGCCAACTGTGACTGCTTCATTTCACTGTGGCAGTTGTACTAAAGCTGTAACACAGTCATTTTCAAATGAAAGAAATTCATTTTGCAGTAATTTGTGAATTGTTGGAAACAGTACACAAGCTGTGTGGTCAAAAATGGTATTGTAGGTTTTGCGATAGTTGTAAGGGGACAAAAAACTTTCTCTCCACCTGAAAATTCACCTGGGTCAAATTGAGTAATAAGCAGTGCAGCATAAACATTAGAATACGTTTTTTCCTTGGATTTGCAGAGATTTGACGTTCAATCACTTAGCAAGGTTAGATGATTCAAGCTTCGTTGGTTTAAGCGTGCTGGTTGGACTGTACATTGGAAACAACAAAGTAAATTACATTGCTGATTGTGCCTTCCGGGGACTTTCCAGTCTACAGACTCTGTAAGTTGACAAACTCAATTTTTAAGGTCAAAAACCTTAAGAAAAACCTTCTGTGTTTATAGTTTCTTTTTTTTTCCCTTATGAAATGTACAAGAACCTTTTGTTAACTTTCCCAGATCAGCATGTGTTTTTCTTACAGTAGGATTTTTTTTCAGAATAGTTGAGAGAGGGAGGACTTCCTCTTTTGTTAAGGCTGTGCACAATGGATGGTGATAATTATGATATGAGCTTTGAGTAGCATTGTTACAGGAAAGGCATATCTCCATTCAAAGGCAGCAGGCAGTACTGCTACCCACAGCTTTAGGGATCTGGATCGTAGTTGTGTCTTAACTGAATCAACGATTTCCACCATGAGGGAAAAAAGAAAACAAAACTCAAAACTGTGTTGTGACTGGACAATTGCTTTAAGCATTTGAACATTTTAAGAAATAGCATTTCTTAAGGGAAGGGGAAGTAAGAAGTAAAGTTCTATATTCCGCTTCATTAAAATCTTCCAACTGTGTACCATTGACCCATCTGTTAGCCAGATGAATGAAATGGTTGCCTTTCCCTCTAGGCTTTGAAAAGGATGCTAACGCTTTACTTTCAGGGGTTTGCTCAGACATTCACACTTCGGGCATGTAGCAAAGGTGCAATTCAGAGGGGTGTATGCTATGTTTTTTAAGTATACAGAGAGATATAAATCATAAAGAGAGGAAGTTAGACTTGCAAGGTGTCTAGGGATTAAGTGTTAGACTTTTCGTCCTAGATTTTTTTTTTCTCCTCTAGCCTTAACCTGTTGATTCTTTGTTGACACACTGCTTTTTCACAAATCTCTAATCTGTTTATGCTTCACAGATAATTAAGCTAGTGTTGTGGATGTTGTACAATGTAAAAATGATTCACTTATTAATAAATCTGTGTGTGTTAATATTAGGAACTTAAAAAGGCATGAGTGTATTTTGCTTTGAAGGGGCAACAGTTGATCCTTTCCCTTCCTGTGATGCTCCTTCTCTTATGATAGTCCTGTATCTGAATACCCTTATAGGGAGATATGGATTTGTTTTCTAATGATTCTTAAAATTGTTGGGTTTGTGATCTTTTTAATTATCAGTGGAAAAAGTACTAATAGTCTTCAAAGTCTCTCACTAAAAATTGGAATGAAATAGCTAATCAGGAAAAGCTGCTCTTAAACAAACAAACAAAACCCCCAAACAAACAAAACCAAACCTATCAGAAAGCTATTTTAGAAATTATTTTAAATAATACGTGCTCTTGAAGAAGTATGTACCTTGTTCTTTTTAATAGCTCTTGTGGTTTGATTTCCCCTCCCCCCTTAAACAGGGATCTGAAAAACAATGAAATATCATGGACTATTGAAGATATGAATGGTGCCTTCTCTGGCCTAGATAAACTTAGGAAGCTGTGAGTATTGCTACAATATTTGTATCTCATCATTCCCTAAAAAAAAATAGCTTAGCTTATATGTGTTTCAAGGGACAAGCCCAACACTTAATGATGTTTTATTTTCCATAGCTGAGATGATTTTTTTTTTCTCTCTTACCATTTTGTTCTCTGTAAAACATTCCTTTTCTAGAAAAGAAATTCCAGATTTTTTTCAAGTCAAACTAATCTGAAATATTTTAGATATTACTGCTATTTATGGAAACATTTCTCAAAAGAATGAGGTTTTCACATAATAGGAAGTAATAAGTGCATTATATGACAAAGGCATAGTGACAGGTATAGTCTTTGGTAAAGTAATGCAGCATCTGATGGAAGTGGCTTGAAATGCACATCTATGAAATAAAAAGATGCTTACGTGTATACATTTAGAATAATCCATATCACTGAACTGTACACATTAAATGTCTTCTGAAATCATTATAAAATCTAGATGTTTACTCAAGGGGAACAAATGAGTGTCTTTTAGAGGCGAGACATTTTGCTCTATTGGGGAAGGCTGAATTGTGAATATTGGTCACAATTTAGAAATAAATGCCAAAAATGCAATTGTTCAGCTCAAAAAATGCTTCAGTGTTACTCCATCTTTTTTTGCATCATGTACTTATATTTTTCAGGATACTCCAAGGAAACAGGATTCGATCCATTACAAAGAAAGCGTTTTCTGGTTTGGATGCACTTGAACACTTGTAAGTAGTAGAAATTCATGTTTAACCTCACATTGGAAAAAGTGAATTTTGATACTAATTGAAATAAAAGTAGGACTAGCAAGCTTTACTTATGACTTTGAATGAAATAAACTTACCCTGGTTGCTACCGTGATGTTGAGAAGGTTCTTTTATTTTGGAGTTATGCTGAATATGAATTTGGAATTAATGCAGAAAGTGTTATGTATTAGGCGTGCTATAGAACTCCTTAAGTCTGTCTCATCAGTTTTTGAGGTAGGGGACCCTTTGTATATCACTAGGGTAGCAAACTATTCCTTGACTCTTAAATAAATACATTCAGTTTAATAAATTACTCTTTCTGCCTCTAATGTTTTTCTTTTTTTTTTTTTTTTTTTTTTTCCTAGAGATCTAAGTAACAATGCAATTATGTCAGTTCAAGGAAATGCATTTTCACAAATGAAGAAACTCAAAGAATTGTAAGTTTCTATCTAAAGACATCACCTCTATTAAACACATAAATCCATATAAGTATATAAATAAAAGTCTTGTATGATGTTGGCTGATGCAGTGATAAACTCCCACTGTAATCTCTCTGAAGGCATGTAAAAAGGGTATGTCAGTGTTTTGATTTTTTTATTTTTCATGGGATGACTGTATTTAAGTGAGATAGTGTAGGATAGGAGGCATTCATTTTCTGCTACATTTGGTGTCTAGAGGCCTTATTTTAAGTTGGCTGATCTCTAATAGGTATTAGATAAGGGAGACTTTGATGTAATGTGCTATAAGATCAGCAGTGCTATCACTGAGCTAAAGCTTACTGGACCAGTGAAATGCAGTGCTGTAATTCTTTTGTAAAGACCTGGTTGTCAGTGCTTGTAATTGGGTCCTTCTATCCTGTAGTAGCAAAGGGGCAGATCTTCAGAGAAGTCATGAAGCGGTCACTCGGAAGAGTGTATTCTTCTAGTGAGTTTTGGGGGGGTTTTATGTCCTCTTACCCGCTGCTTCTGTTGATCAGTGCAGAAAAAGGCTGTCACTGTTCCCTGTGTTTTGAGCACAGCTAATTCTTCCTCTAGGATATATCTTATGTATCCTCTATTTGTATAAGCCTTCTCTAGTCAGATCTGTTGTCTTGAGCTGCTATGTGGATAATTTGTCAACAAACTAAAGAATAACAAAAAGATGCTGCTCTCATAATGAGTAGAAACTGCCTGAAGCTTGTCTGGAGCTTTTCATTTGTGTTCTCCAGACTTCTATCAAGTATCACCCTAGCAGCTGGCTCTACTTCATCTTTGGTATTACTCCATGTTGGGTGCCATAGAGAAAGCAGTGAGGAGCCTTGCGTATTTCATAGAACAGCTCAGGTTAGAAGGGACCTCAAAAGGTCATCTGGTCCAACCTTTTGTGGAAAAGGGAGCCTAGACAAGATTATCTAGCACCCTCTCCAATTATGTCTTGAAAACCTCTGGTGCTGGGGACTCCACCACGTCGCTGGGGACGTTGTTCCAGTGTATGATTGTTCACACTAAAATATTTCTTTCTTGTATCAGGACAATATTTGGTTCAGTCAAAGTTCAGTTTGATGTTACCCATGCCCTGGTGTAGCTACAGCTGCTCTAGAAAGTGGCAGCCATGCTTCTACCCACAGCCAGGAGTTTTCTGCCTTTCCTTTTCTTTGAGTTGGATCTGGTTGTGTTGCTTGATTAGTTTGCTGAACTGACTCAGCCATCTGCAGGGCAATTGCTAGTTTTGGCAGAAGAGAAGTGTTGGGAGCACAGTGCTGACAATTAGGGATTGATACAGATTGTATGAAGAGTGATCAAATGTGATGGAATGACTGGCTAATGCTGTTCCAGGAGGTGTAAGATGCTACAAGATACCAGACTCTGAACACTTCAATGAAATAACTATTCGAGATTTGTGGGGGGTATTTTTCTGTACTTTTCTTGAAACACCTGGTAGACATCCATTATGTCTGAGGAAGATGTAGACAGATGGTAGAAAGTACTTTCCCAGAAGTAAGATTGTTTAGTATAAATTCCCATCTAGTAATTTTATTCTGCAGCCCCTAGAGAGTAAATCTGAAAATAATATGATGGATACCCACTGTATCACGGTAGCAAAAAATGCTGTTTTCTCTGCCTCCTAAGAATAGCAAGAATGCCCCTAGAACTTCAGTGAGACATGACCTGTTTCATCTCAGTGTGAACTGATGAGCTGGCATCCCTAGGTTTTATCCATGCAGTGTTAGTGTGAAAAAAGAGCACAGAGACACTCTTCCTTTTCTTCAAGAAAAAAAAAAATCAAGAATTCGTATGTCTTCATTTATCTTTGAAGCTATTTCTCTCCCTGGATCCATAAATTATTTTTGCTTTTCCTCCAAGAACAGGTAAGATTTGAAGAGAGGAATTTTATTACTGACTGTGTTTTTAATACTGTTTTCTTAAGGGTGATTCTGAGTTTTCTTCCAAAACTGAGAACTCTTCCTGCTTCAACTCCTGCTTCTAGATGCTTCACAGAATATCGCTTTGCTTTCTTATTTTTTCCCCATGAATGTAGCTATTCGCATAGGATACATAAGCTGATAACAATTTCTGCATTTGTTATTTCAACACTTGACTATTCTTCATCTCCCAACTCCCCTTTTTAAATATCTTCCCCAAGATAAATTCTGACTGAAATGGAAATGAGGGAATGAAATAGTCTCAGAATTTTTTGATGTTAGCTTCCAGATTGCCTCCCTTCTGGATTGTTCTCCTATGTGCCCATTCTGTGTATCCTACTGCTGACTGTAGTTTTGTACCCAAGACACTACAAACATGCCTGACTGCCTGTGCTCATATTTGTAGTAGACGCTGGGAGTTCAGGATAACATGTCTGCTTTGTAGAATGTAGGAGTCATGACAGTGGTGTCACCACATCTGAGCGAAATAATATTGCCGTCTGTCTTTTGTGATATATGGATTTAGCCTAAAAATTTAGTTTTGTAACTGATGTGCTCATATAGATCTGTATTACAAACAGAAAAAAACAAGCAGACAGGCTTTTAATGTAATTGCTTTTTCTTAGGCATTTAAACACATCAAGTCTCTTGTGTGACTGCCAGTTAAAATGGCTACCACAGTGGATGTCAGAGAACAACTTTCAGAGCTTTGTAAATGCCAGTTGTGCCCATCCTCAGCTGCTAAAAGGGAGAAGTATTTTTGCTGTCAGCCTGGATGGATTTGTCTGTGGTGAGTATAGCCTCTATTCCTCAGTCCATAGAAAAATTTTGCTGAATGCATTGATTTTTGTTGTGGTTTCTTTCCTGTGTTTTGATTTCTCTAAAAAAATGGAGAGGATTTAATATTTGTTAACACTTCCTTCTCTGTTCCCAAACTGTGATGTTAGATGCTCAAAGCTTGTGGCTTTGTACAAGATGGGGAGTGATGGTTTTCTGAGTTTTATTTCATGTAGAGCTTGCTTATGTAGTACATAGCACAGCGTGCAAGGGAAAGCTCAATAGTTTGTGATGGTAAATGTATATGCCTCTAGATTTAAAAGATGGATATCGCTTAGATAACTGTCACTTTTAAGTGAGACATATTTTGGCAAATTGAGGATGCAATTCTTGGTTCTGATGATTTGTAAATTATTTTCATGCTTTATCAGTCTTAAGGTTATTCCAGAGCTGAGAAAATGTGAAGGTAAGATAGCCATACTGGCCTCAGCTCTGACCTTTTTTACATGTGCTCATTGTCTACTTCAAAAATTATTTGGACCATGTAAATTATTGCCTGTATGTAAACTGTATTTTAAAACACCTAGTTACTGCAGTTATGCTACTGATATTTTGTATTTCAGTACGCTAGATAGTAAATGCTAGTAAAATATTTTTACTTTGACTTGGAAATTTGAGGTGATAGCATCTGCCTTAAAAATGAAATTTCTCTATGTGTGTTTAGTAGCACTGATTATCACCTATATGTTATGTTTGCTATTTAAAGCAAAGTGAAGCTAAGCATTCAGAGTAAAGATGTGCAAGTACTCTGATACATTAAATGCGAACCTTGAAAATACCAGGAAATTAAAAGCTAACTGGATTTCATATATTTTTGTTGTATACATTTTATTTTTCTTACAAAAGAAAATTCAAACTTTATAATCTTTGGAGGCAAAACAGTAACCATATTTGTCTTCTCAATAATTTTCCTCTCATAGCAAATATGACTGCTTAATTTTTACTGTTGCCACTCATTTCATGAGATTGCATGCCCTTTTTTCAGTGGGAAAGCAGGCACAGAATATAAAATAGTGTACAAATATGTTGTTTTCTCCCTTCCTATTAGCAGTCAAATGTTTAATATATTAATGTAAAATGAGTAGATGGTGCATAATCTAGCTACTGCTGAAAAGGAAAAGTTCACATAGTGCTGGAAATCACAGATTACTCAACAGCTAATGAGTAGTATGTGAAGTATAAATCCTTGTTTATGAGAAGCTTATTCTGGCAAGAAATTAAATTGGGGGATTTAAAGATGTATCTCTTCTTTGTTAAACCACGGGGGATTGTGATCTTTCTTTTAGCTGCTGAGTGCCATTTTTAATTAATTTCAAACCCTTTAAGATATATTAGCAAAAAGGGATGTACTAAGAGTAAGTTGTTACATTTAATACGTAAAATAATTGTCATGCAGAAGTAACTAGAATCTCTTAATACAGTCAACGAGTGTTTCACTGTTCATTAAATCTTTAAAGTGTGCCGTCACTAGACGTTGGGGTGTACATACCTTGCCTTATAAATTTACAATGCCCACTTTTGCTTTTATAGAATTTTCAAGTGGAGTGTGCTGTCCTGTCTGAAATTAAAATAAATAATCTATTACATATAATTTATATAAGTGTATAAATCCTCCACATTGTGCCAAGTTACATTTTTGAAAACAGCTATGAGATAGGAGGGAGTCATCCTAAATTTGTTAAAGGAAAGCACGTGTTAGGCAAGGGTTCCATATCTGTGAAACTGGAAAAAAAAAAAAGAAAAAAAAAAAAGAAAATCTGTGTAATTTGTGCTTCCTAAGAGCATGTCTTTCAACCGGAAACAAATCATGAGACATTTCTGTACTAAAGATAACTGCGGAAGAAAAATAGAATAGATGCTTTTTTCACCTGTTTCCATTACTTCAAGTTAACAGTGATGCTAAAAGAATACCATCTAGGTCATGAATAGCTTGTTTTCTGTTACATAGTAGTCAAGTGGCTTCTACATATAGTAGTCAAATGGCTTCTATAAAATGAGAAGTATATTTCTCAGAGTGTATGCATCTGTGTATATGTGTTTATGTATTTGTGTGTATATATGTGTGTGCGTGTTTCTGTGATGCAGGTATTCAAATACACTCAAAGTACTCTGTTCTGACAAAACACATTGCCAGCCTTATCCTGGAGTGCTCTTCTGTATTCTGCAGTATCTATTTGAGTGACCTTTTCATCCCCTCTTCCTGCCAAATAATTAAGATTTTAAAATATTTTATTATTCCATTGATAGCGCAGCTAAAACAGAATGAAGTACGTTCTCCTGTCCTTTCACAAGGCTAGTTTAAGTATTTGCAGTGCTTTACTTAGTTATCCCTGTGTGAGGTCAATGAAAGTATCAACTCAATTTGCAAACGGTATAGTTTGTCACGGAGGACTGAAGGCATGGGTATGAAGCATGACAACCAAACGGCCTGGGAGATTCTTGAAGGCCCATGCTTAGGGTCCCAGATCAGAGGATCCATGTTGCCCTGTTGCTGGAGTGCAGCTCCTGACTTGCAAGTGTTCTGCAGGCAGCTCGGGTTCAGGCTATCTGCACATCTCGTTTTCTTTTGTAACACGCGGCGTGGAGGTTCTTCAAGGAAGCTTTGACCCTGGTATGTTGTTCCCAAACAAATGGGATGTGATGAGGCAAAGGGCCTAGGTAAAATCTGACTCTTTGCAGTGCAGGCAGGATCTGCAGTAAGGAGCGTTTGGGGCCCACAGCTTTTCCTGAAGTCGCCGTGAAGTTTGGGCCTGTGTCTTTGTCAGGAGGTAGGAGACATCTTGAAAGCTGGGAATACACCAAGGCTTTCGCTTTTGGGAGACCAAGCATTTAGTTGCCCACTCCTTTTGTACATGCAATGTACACACAATCGATGGAATAAGTAGTTCAGAAGGCAACTGATTCTGTAAACTCACAATATGGCACTTCAAAGGTAACTTTCCAATAGTAGAGGGACCTCCAGAAACTAACCTCTTGAAAGTCTTGTGCTCTGCCCTGCTTAAGGGATCTTCAGCACTGCTGTGTTTGTAAGGTGGACCAAACAGCCACAAATCACTGGAACAGTGACTTTTGTACATGATTGTTTTTTGTGGGTATGTGGAAAACCCTGACTTTAACTTGCAGTTTCTGATGGCAGAAGAACTATGCTTTCAATAAAGAAAAACAGCAGCCTGAGGTATCGTAAAGATGAAGGGTAGGCTTCATGACTGACATTCAGAATAGTTCTTAGGGATGTCAGGGGGTAGTTCTTTCCTCTTTAGTGCTGCTGTTGAACAAACCGTACATACAATCTGCTTTAAATGTGCTTTCTCTTAAATAAGAGATGACTTGGTACACTAAACTCATAAATACGGCATCTTTAAATGCCCTAAGGCTAACGAAATTTAAAACGAAAGTATTGTGTCTCCATTTTATAAAAACTTATCTGACTCTTCTTTCAAACCTATAAAACAAGGCTTACAGACTTTTTCTAAAAAGAGTCCTCTGGCCTCACATACTTTTTTTTTTTTTTTTTTTTCCCTCTCTGTTACTTTTTCTCCCTTCTGTGCAGATGATTTTCCTAAACCACAGATCACTGTCCAGCCAGAAACCCAGTCAGCAATCAAAGGCTCCAATTTGAGTTTTGTATGTTCGGCAGCCAGCAGCAGTGATTCCCCAATGACTTTTGCATGGAAGAAAGACAATGAATTACTGCAGGATGCTGAAATGGAGAATTATGCACACCTCCGGGCACAGGGCGGTGAAGTGATGGAGTACACTACTATCCTTCGGCTGCGCAATGTTGAATTCAGTAATGAAGGGAAATACCAGTGTGTTATTTCAAATCATTTTGGTTCATCCTACTCTGTCAAAGCCAAACTTACAGTAAACAGTAAGTATGTTACTTTTTGCTTGTGGACTTAAAGTAGAATGATTTTAATCAAGATATGTAAACATAGTTATTTCCATTCTCATAATCTTTTCTTTTAGAAAATCCCTTAATAAGCTGATATTATTTCTTAAAATATATCTACTTCCAAGATCACCATTCAGTTTTACATCTGGCCCCATTGTGCTGAATCATAGTATAGGAAAAAACTAACAGACCCAATTTGAAGTAATTCTGACAAAATCTATGTAATAGGATGGAAAAACATTAATCTTTTCTTCACAGGAGGTAAATAGTATACTCTTGTTTCAAGGTACTATGGAAAGGTCATGTAGGAGGCTGTTAGCAGAAATGAGGTTTTGATCTAGGCTGTCTCACATACTTCACAGCTCCCTCCCCTTTTCTTTGCTGGCTACTGATAAATTTAGGTTGTGTGCTTCTCTGGCATTTTTAGGCCCAAGGAGGGTGTTAAGAAAATGGTGTGCAAAATAGGAAAAATATGTTTCATTTAATTAATTTTGGTATCACTCAACTTTCCTTTAGTGCTGCCATCATTTACAAAGATCCCCATGGACTTAACCATTCGTGCTGGGGCAATGGCACGTTTGGAATGTGCTGCAGTTGGGCATCCCGTCCCACAGATTGCTTGGCAGAAAGATGGCGGAACAGATTTTCCTGCAGCGCGCAAGAGGCGCATGCATGTCATGCCTGAAGATGATGTATTCTTTATTGTTGATGTAAAGATTGAGGATACAGGCGTTTATAGCTGTACAGCTCAAAACACTGCTGGAAGCATTTCAGCTAACGCAACATTAACAGTACTAGGTAAGACATTGGGAATCCTTAATGGCATAAGCTCCTTGAAGACCAAAACTATTGCTGAGCGCTTTTAAATTGTCAGCTGATTAAAAATAGCAATGTTATGGAAGTGCTGTATAGAAACAAGAATATTCTGAAATAATTTGTATTGACACATAGTTATAGATTAGAAATATGTACTCCAGCTCACAGTCACTATTATGATGCAAAATAATAAAAGTTAGTTACGTTTCTCAGTGTGTACACAGTGTCTGATATGGGGGGAGAGTTGTGGGGTGGGCTGTTATTTTTGTTTAGAGACAGGAGATTTTGTTTGTAATTTCCTGATGTTTTGTTAACCATTTTTAATCTCGTTCTCTGTAATCTTGAGCCTGTATGATTTGGCCTTTTTACCTTCCAAGGTAATCAAGCGTCTAGATCTGATCAATTGACAAGTAAAATGTAGTCTCTAAGTTCAAATTCCTTGTGTGTGTTTTTTCTGACAATGAGAGTTAAGCTTCATTAGGCCTTACTGATGCATTTAATTTAGCTTTTCCTCTTGAGCTGTGAAGGAAAGGGACATGTTCCCATTCTTGCAAGGTCATTTAGAATATAAGGCTTATGCTTTCTTTTTAGAAACACCATCGTTTTTGCGGCCTTTGCTGGATCGAACTGTAACAAAAGGTGAAACTGCAGTCTTGCAGTGTATTGCTGGTGGTAGCCCTCCACCCCGACTGAACTGGACTAAGGATGACAGCCCTCTCGTGGTAACGGAAAGACATTTCTTTGCTGCAGGCAATCAGTTACTAATTATTGTGGATACAGATGTAGAAGATGCTGGGAAATACACTTGTGAAATGTCTAATACGCTTGGAACAGAACGAGGCAACATCCGCCTTAATGTAATTCCTACTCCCACCTGTGATTCTCCTCAAAACATTGCCCCATCACTTGATGATGATGGATGGGCCACAGTTGGCATTGTGATCATAGCTGTGGTTTGCTGTGTGGTGGGCACTTCCTTGGTGTGGGTGGTCATCATCTACCACACCAGAAGGAGAAATGAAGATTGCAGCATCACAAATACAGGTGTGTAAACTGAAGGTTTGCCTTGGAAAGGAAGAAAAATGCTTGTGGTTGCTTTGTGATGACTTTATTGTAGGAACATTTGTGTGCTTTGAGTCACAGTCAGAAGAGTGAATTACTTGTTACCTTCAGCACTTTGCTGACAGGTTTAAAAACGCTTCTACACAGTCTGAAGTATGCTGATGGCTTTTTGTGTGTGCTTCCCCACAGATGAAACAAATTTGCCTGCTGACATTCCAAGTTACCTGTCATCCCAGGGGACACTGGCTGAAAGGCAGGATGGATATGGTTCATCTGAAAATGGCAGTCATCATCAGTTCCTCACATCTTCTGTGGGAGGGTATTTCTTGCAGCAGAGGGACAGTAATGGTAGGTGTAAAATGTTAAGCAGATTTTCCATGCTGCTTAAGTAGCTGCAGTTTGGCTATTGTCTTTCTAACTAATAGAGATAACACTAAAGAAACATCTTCATTGAAGTTTAAGAGAGAATGTGAAATATATTGCTTGGGATTGCTTCAGCGAGATAATAATGGAAACTTGATTCTGTTCATCCAAATGACATTATGGCCTCGCTTAAATCATGAAGTGTTTCTCTGGTTTCAAGGGTCAATTTAAACTGATGATCACATTTCCAAAACAAGAGTGTCCAAAAGGAATTACAACAGCATGTCTTCCTCTGTTATAGCTTGAAAAGGGTGCTTTTAATGGAGCGTTGGCATGGGTGGTAATACCAGTGTAACTTTAGTATAATATAACTGATTAAACTTTACTGTTAGAAAAGTCATTAGGGTCAGAGTCAATGAAAGATTTAAGGTGACAGCAAATTAAAAGCTGCAGAGCTTAATACTGGCCCCTGAGAATCCAGAACATACCTGGGTTATGGAGGAAAAGGCACCTTGCTGGGAAGGGGCTGCGGTCGAGATATAGGCAGGAGTTGGGGCAGATGGGAATGGAGCAGCGGTGAGATAGTTCTGCGTTTGTAGGGTAGTGAAGAGGAGCAGCTTTTTTGTGGAGCAAGAAGCACAGACCATGTCCACAGCTTTCAGGAACCATTGAGCTGAAAGCCAGTAGAGCTGATAGAGCAGTCGGTGACTTCCCTCAGATTCTTCCACCTGGGACTTTCTCGTTAGCACTCTGTGCTCCAGAAAGGGACTGTGTGACAGACCATGAGCCTGGCTTCCAGTGCTTTAGAGGAAGGGAGTCCCTGGTTCTGAACCCTGTGCTTGGGTTTATTCTGTTATCCAGGGACTGTATAATGAAGTCTCTGTCAAGCTAATTAATTGAACACTTGCTAGAATTAGAATTCTCATCAGAAGGTTAGGTTAAACTTAAGCAAGCTCTAAACACACTATGAAATTTAGTTGGAACAGACAGGATTCTTAAAAGAACAAAACTTACTCAAGAAACTGTAAGCTGAAGCTTAAGAAAAGACCATATGCTGACACTTCAGTTTTATTTTTAAGGCATTTGCCATCTAGATAATGGCATTGAAGCAGACTTGGAGAGTGTTGCAGATCCGTTCCTATGCCACTATCTGGGGACTTCAGGGACTTTGTATTTAAAAGGAAACACACATGGCTCTGAGGCCTTTGAAGCATACAGTACAAGTAAGTTGAGGGGGTGAACGTTTCAGTCCTAATCTGATCTTGTGCTATGATGAATCAGTATAAAACCACTTTTTCATTTTCTTTAGGTTGCAGCCCTGACCAAAGAACAGCATGCCTGGACCCTTATGAATCTGGATATTTAAAGAAAAAGGAATGCTATCAATACTCACCTCCACTGGAAGATCCCTTTGACCAGTGTGTTGGCGTTATTGGGATGCAGGCTACAAGTAGCAAATTGATTAATTCCGTTTATGCTCAAAATGAAGGAACTGGACTAAAAAGCAAAAATCTGAACTCGGACACACTTGATTTAAACAGAAGTTTGGAACCCTCATCTATTATCAGTAACAGCACTTTCATGGGTATGTTCTAGCTATTGGTTTTTGTTCAAGCTGCTGGTATTCTTCCTGTCTCGTTTCCTATTTCCAACACTAAGCAAACCTGATTTCTCAGCTTTTTCTTTCCCACTCCTACAGTAGGTAATTCTGTAGTAGTGTTTTAAGTGCTCATATAGCTAGTGTTGTGAAAAAACTAATTTTGTGCAATTTTGCATGGGCTTCTTTTTGCGTGTGGCTGTGAATTTAGTAAGATAATGCAGTGTGTGGAATATAAATACTTCAGAAAGAAGGAGAGACAGGAAGTAGCTGAGGAAAGGCAGTTTGAGAGTTGCCCTTGATGTTTTGCATGTGTTCTTGTCTTGTTTTCCTCCTCCCTGAGTAACTTGCAGTACTACAGTATCTATTTTTTAAGGCTCACACATCTGTACATGTAGGCTCGCTCTCTCTCCGCTGCAGTGCATGAGGACAGTTGGATGCCCCAGAACTCAGGGTGCCCTCTGGATCTTAGCCAGGAGTCGGGCCCTATCCTGTGTTGCAAAGGGAGCAGCTTGGGGCTTGGTCAGAAGCAGAACTGACGTACATCAAAGGAGTCCTCAGGTCAAACGTGGTAGTCCAGTGAGGTGGTTCACCCCTGGGTGTAACTGCAAGCCCTCTTCTGCTTCTCGGGAAACCTGAATTCTGAGGACCGTTAGGTACAAAGTCCCAAATGTTTGAAGTTCAGGAACAGAAAAGTGATTCCAGTGAAACTGAGTAATGAGCATATTTAGATTACCAGGAGATCTTAATAGCTCACACTTACATGAAAAGCTCATCAGTTATCTTTTATCTTAATGTAGCAGGCAGATTTCCATAAATGTTAGGATACTTACTTAAATACATCTTAACAAACTTCAGGCATACCAGAAGTCTTGCCTGACAGGCAAAAGGTGTGCAAGGCCCCAGGAGGGCTCAGGGCAGGGGAGACTTGAACCCCAGTGTATGAGGACGTATTGTATAACACAGTGAGCCAGATCTATTTACCATTTATTCAAGCCGCTGGTATTCTTGCTGTCTCGTTTCCTGCTTCCAACGCTAAGCAAAACTGATTTCTCAGCTTTTTCTTTCCCACTCCTACAATAGGTAATTCTGTACTAGTGTTTAAGTGCTCATAATACCATTTTATTTTATTTCAAAGTAAGGCACTGTGGCAAAATGCTCTCTCTTACCCCTCCTTTGTCTTCTTTTCTCATGGTGTGTATGCAAAAGAGTTCTGAAGCTTAATTCAGGGTTTACAGTTTTAATCCAGATTGCAGGGAGAGGTGGGAGGAAGGAGAAGAGCGTCGCTTTACTTTTGAAGCTCCCTAAACTTTGGGTGTTGGTTTGGTTGGTTGGTTTAAAATGCATATAAACCCACATACTGCTTTCATCCCTGCGATATCTGAGTGCTAAGTGCAGTCCTGGTACTGCGGGTTGTCTCCCGGCTGGTGTGTCAGCATGGTCGATCAAGGCCAGGGTCTGCTGGCTCTGCGAGGGGACCTTGGGGAGTGTGCATCACTGGGGTCTTTGTTCTCAGGGGGTGGGGAGAGAGGTGCAAGCTCTGAAGTTTTCCCCCTTCGAAAGCCAGATGTTTGGACTGTAAAATGTTGCAGATGCCATGACATCTGGCAGAGGCCCTGGGACTACGCACGGCCTCCTGGCTGTCTGCCACTATTGCCGTGGTGGGACTGTGCAGATAGGGCTTTCCACGTCTCCTGCAGAAGTAATTCTGTTGTGTGTGGGTATACCCAGGAGTTAATGCAACCTTGAGGGCTCATATTCCCCTTTCAGCCCTAAAAATCTACACAGAGTTACTTTTTTCTGTCAGCTTTCTGAGCTACTACCCAACCTTGCCTTGGATGCTTCATAATCATTAGCACTTTTCACTCAGAGAGCCTATGGTTAGACCTTGGAGGTGGTGGCTGTGGAAGACGTCTTGATAGATTTCTTGTCTTTAGTGGTGGATTTCCTTCTTCAGCATCATTGTCTTCAAATTCAGCCCTCTTTTGCCTCTACAATCACAGTGAAGAAGACAGCTGGCGTTAACATCAGTGTTGGTGCGTGAGCCAGAAAGTTCACAGCTTGGATTTTTTTTTTTTTTATTAATACAGGATTCTTTTGTAGCTTTGGTGCTGTGAGGAACATACTTTCATGTTGTGTTAGGAGCAAAATTGCTCTGCAAATCATTGATGCAAATATGGACCTTGTCCAAATCCATTTTTAGTAACTTCTCAGATTACAGTTTTACTTGAAACCCCTGCTTCTAGCAGCTAAGCAAAACTAGTAGTACTGCTTTTTGAGTGCAAAATCTATTAATGATTGTAGTGTTATTAGTAAAACCAGAGTTCTTCAAAATCAGCCTGTGGCACATTGTCCTCTGAAAATAAGTCTTTTGCGTGTCACTTACAGACACTGTGGCTTGTGATGGCTGTATCTTTCTTCGGTGAAAAAAAGAGAAGGCCCTTCTTGCAGAGGTGTTGGTGCTAACACCTTCCCAATGGTGAAGAATGACAGGCACACTAATTATTTTCTGGCTAGTGAACCAAGATAATTATTAATAAAGATTCAAGTGTAATGCCAAATGCTCTTTGGGCTATGTCTGTTCTAGGCAGTTGTGGGCAAAGAGATGAAGAGGTGTGCATGGAGAATTTGGCTGGCGGGACCTTTATTATTAATGAGAGATGCTAGCCAGAAAAAGATTGGTTTAGCATTCGCATTGCATAGTGGGAGGATGTTGTGTAACCTTATGTATGTTGGGTTTTTTATTTTTTTAATTTTTGCTGTACTGCATGGCAGATTTCATGTGCCATTAGTTCACTGAAGAACAAAACAGGGAGACTGTTGTGACTTTTTGCATTAGAAAGTGTCTTGTCATATGTTTGCAATTTGGTCTGTGTGCCCACCTCCCCCCTCACCACCCTCCCCAAAGAAAAGCGGGCATGGGAGTAGTCATGAAAACAAAAGTGATGAAGATGCATGTGGCCATACATTTACTTTGGAAATGTTTTTAATGTCTCGGGTGGCAGAATCTTGCCTTACGCTTGTGATCACACGGATGTTTTCTTTTAAGGGGTAAAAGTTAAGTAAACCCTCAGTTTTGATGAACTTCTGCTTGTGTTGTTCCTTGGCTTGCATTCTATTGTGCAGCCCTTAGTGAGACACAAAACCGTTAGCATTAGTATTTCTGTACTTAATCAGTTACTGTCTTTCAGGAACATTTGGAAAGCCTTTATGGAGGTCTCAGCTGGACTCTCTTTCAAGTTGTAGACAGCCAGCAAATTGCCAACCAAAAACGTCCCGTAATAATCCTCATGCCTCGCTGGACTTTGATGCAGAGGCAGACGAAGACGGAAAGGAAAGGACAGTTTCTAGAGGAGAAAATAGCATTTATATTTACAAACAGTCCTTTGAAAACTTTAGGACTTCTACTTTCCCATCCTGTGATTTGGATACATAGCTCCTTTTGGACCTGCCATTGATTTCTGGAACCAAAGAAATACTTTGACATACTACTACCTCAGTGTGGAATTTTATTTAAAAAGGGAATAAGGAAAGGAAGAAGGGAAGAAAGAAACCATGTGATGCTATGAATTCAGAACAAATAAATGCATTTTTATACAAATAAAGCATAATTGCCAAAATGCTCTAACGTTTTGTACAGGGGAAAACATTCCTTATAAAAATACTATATTTCTAATTATTTTATAGCTTTGTTTTATGCAAATAATATCTTTTGTAAATTAACGGTGTAAATAATACAGCATATGTATTTCTATGTCAGACTTCATTTTATTGAAATGAGTAGTAAGCATTCTAATTTTGTACTGTTACTTGTACCTTTTTACAAATGGAAACTTCATACTGTTTGCAGGTATCATGCATCTTATTTGCACATTACTTTTAATAAAATATGCTGCCATGTGGTCTCTGACCCACATTAGTGTATGAAGAATGAAAAGCGTGAATTATGTTTGTAGATAGTGTTGCATATGTAGGTGCCTTCTGCTGCATGTTTGCACCTTTGTTTGACTAAAACTTGTATCTTTAGATTTACTGTGTTATATCTATATGTTCAGCTTCTAGAAGTGGGTGAGGTCCTGCCACAGCTACTGGTAGGGTGGGTTGAAGCTATTTGTGCCAAAATAAGCATGGAAATCTTCCACTTTGTGAATTCCCATTATCCGATGTGTGTGCACACGCTCTCAGTCTTCATGCACGCAGGGCTGCAGTGCCAACAGTCCGCCCATGCGTGTGTGCAAGTAGCGTACATATATTTGGTGGAGGATATGCACAGGAGATGCACAAATCCCTATCAAGCTATTTAGTAAAAAAAGAAAAAAGGCACTGGATATCCGCCTGGTGGCATCACTCTTTTCTAAGTGGCTTGGTGCTAAGTGTTTGCCAAATATGCAGCGTGTGCCCTACTCTTTGCTTTCCCATACCCTTTCTCCCTCTTTTTTGCTTCTGCAACCCCTTCCACGCCCAACATGAGAAGGTAATCCAAGTACAAGATAACGTTTTCTTTGGTTGAACTCATGCCTCTCTATCTTCCTCGGCTGCCCTTTTGTGGTTATAGATGAGATCTATGCTCTATTCAGTTGCTCAGTCAAGTTCAGCAATTGTGAATTCTTGCTGGATTAAATTTGCGGTAATGTACCCAATGCCTTTAACTATACGAAGTCAGAGAAAGTGGATTGCTTACTATAAAATGGTAATTAAAACTAAGTGAAAACACTCTATTTTGTTTTTCTATGTACAGATACCTACTATTTTTAAAAAATGTGAATCCTGTTGTCATCACTGCATTAAAACAGTGAGACTCCAAAATGGTTAATATTACAGGACATCAGCTTTTTAAATCTGCCTACTTTGAAGGTGCAAACTTACATGGTTGCCAAATAGCTTCTTTTAAACTAAACTAAAAGCAGCTGTTGGAGTAGGCCATCACAGACATCACGGCTAAAGCTAGAGCAAAGGTTTCGCTGCCTGCTGTAGCTGAGCTAAGGGGTTTTGTTGTTTGTAGCCAGAAACCTGGTACCCAGATTGCAACGCAATTTCCCTTTAATTTAGGCGCCAGTATTAGAGACAGGAAGTTAATCCATCCGTAGTCACTGGTGGTCTCGGTGTAGAGAATGGATTTTGCGTGCTTTAGTTGATCATATTGCCAGATTTTCTGACTCTGATTGTTAATTTGTCTTCATTGCTGCCAGATGTGCTGATGTGGTGACAGACATTGATATGGGTATTTGATTATAATTAAGTGCATTTTGAAAGAGATTAATTTTTCCTGAGTTAAGCACAAAGCTATAAGTCAATAAGGCAAGAAATCTTAAATTTGATTCACTCAACTCTTTTTCTCCCCACCCCCCCACCCAGTGACCCTAGCTTTTTTAGGGGAAGGAGAGCTGGGAGCCATGACAGCTTGTGTTTGTAACCAGATATTGCTTTTTGACGTATCTAAAATACAACAAAAGTTAAAAACAGTAAGTATATCTTTCATTCCAGAATTAATGTTTATCTTTAAAACTCCATGTTAAAGGTCCATCATGAAAAACAAGCTTTAAATTTATTTTCCATAGTGGGGGAAGGTTGGGAACAGTGGCAATGTCATTTTATTCCTTTTTCATCTTCTCCCTTAAATACTTTTTTTTGACTTGCCGTTGGATAGTATAAAGATCCTAATCTTTCAAGGACATGGATCTCTGTACCCAAATAAATGTTCAGGGTCAATGACTGAATTTTAAATGCTTCCCATGAAGTTTCATTTAGCGTCCTAAAAATACGAATGACTTAAAATTTTATTTGATGCCTTAAATACCCAGAAATGGAAATGAATGCTCCTGAGTCCTCTTTTCTGCCAGTCTGAGTTTTCATGTTTAGTAAGTTGATTGTGCTTAAATACAGTGGCAATCTGTAAATTGCGAGATACTTGCACTATCTTAATAGTTCTTTTTAAGCCCACTGATGTAACTGAACATCTGTTTTAAAGGCTTGCAAGTTCTCTTGCCTCCATTCTCTTTTTTTCTTTTTGTTTCTTTTCCCCTCTGAAGATCCAGATGTTAGGGAGCTGGTAGCCTGATATTTACACAGCTGAAAGCTAAATCGTAAGTTGATGTGATTGGGGAAATAAATTGCGGCCAACACTGAGTAAAGCTTATGCTGCATCTCAGAGTCTTAGCATGAGAAACAAGCGTTGCTGAATGACAAAACAGACATTCTACAGTTTTATGAGCAGCAGCAACTGAAATCTTGTCATAGGCTTACTTAAAACTTGTAAAATGTTCTTTAAAGGCAGTGTCCTCTTAGCGCGCTACACAACAAAATGTTTTACCCAATGAACTCGTACAAACAATTCCTGAAGTATAGTTTCTGTAAGCCCTGAATGATAATTTTAATAATTTTAGACAGATAAATGGAATTACTTGTTTACCAGAATCTCTCTGGAGCAAGCATTTCCTAGCTGAATAATCGAAGTGGTGTGTCTGGGATGACACTGGGAGATACCTGCATAGTTTAACTGAAGGCTGTTACTATTTCAAACACAAAACCTTAAGGAGCGCTATGGTATTTCAGGACCAAATGCTTTAATTTAGAACTGTACTTAACTGTAAATGGATTTTGACAGGGCCACAATGGTAAAGAGTTAGGCTCAAACTTTCTGCTGAAGAATATTGCTACTTTTCCAACTGAGGACTCATTAGTGTCACCAAACATTTCTTATTTCAGTCTCGGGGATCTCTTGAACGCTTAGGTCTTGTTTCTTGAACTGCTTCAAAGAAGCTTAAAACTAAGCCTTAAGATTCAAGATCCATTAAACATTTGCCAAGATTTATACTGCAAACGTTTGTGTTCTGCCAACCTTACAAGCCAGGACCATAATTGGGGATTGTGTTTCTTTTCAAGTACAAATGTAAGCAGAAATTTTACTTGCTATTTGCAAGACTTCTTGTCGCAGATGTTACACATCTCAGAATTATATTTTCTCACTGAAGTCTTCTCCCTTCTTTTTTTTCTCACTTTGTGTATTGCTTTGTCATGGAGAATGTGTCTTACTAGTTGGATGTTAGTTTAGCAGCTGTGTGAAATTTTATTAAGAAAATAAGGAGGGGGAGAGCCTCAGCCTGCTTAGTGAAGGGAGAAGACCCATGTATAACAAGGTGCAGTTCTTGCACATATGGTTTTACTCAGATGAAGAGCTTACCAGGTATTTTCCTTTATTATATTTTGGGGAAGTGTTACAGCAGGGAATAAAAGCCATAGTGTCTTTGCCCACTTACGTGTGGCGAAAAGTGCTTCTCGTGGTTGTTGTTTGTTCCTAAGTGTTGAGAGTCAGTAATTCCACTGAAATAATATACATGCACATCTTGTCGCTTACGGAGAGGTAGGGGAGGCCTCCCCCCTATCCCATGCCGCTTTTCCTCTCGTAGCTGTGTTACAGGCTAGGACGAGTGTGTTCATTTTACAGAGCTCAGTGCAGCTGAAGACAGAAGTCGGCAGAGCTTGGGTGCTGGGGGAGAGGAGGGGAAGCGTGGGGAGACAGGCTAGCCGCAGCTTTAGGAGGCTCTTGGTATGAATATGCAGTAAATGCATAATCGAGGAGACAGATAAACAAAATACTTCAAATACAATACATGCATTCCCGTGCTCTTCACAATACTTTTTTGTGTACTTAATTCCTCTTATCCGCTGTGCTCTCAAATGCCAAAAGCAGCTGTGCACCGAAGAGCATGTCGTCGGGAGAGTTATGTCTTACTGCATCTAAAATCTCCTTTTCTGGTAGACGAGAAACAAGATCCATTTGTTATTCTGCGTTTGTGTTCAAGACTAAATATTGCTGGTGCAGTGCATAGTTTCCCAGAGTCGTGTGGTCCACGGGGTCCGCTGTGTCAGAATACATGTGATCAATGTGACTCAGGAATGCCATGGGACAACAGGACCTGAGAGTGAAGTTGGGAGTAATTTAAGTTCACTGCTTGTAAAACAAATTTAGGCTTTGTGACTCAAATCCAGGATTTCATTTCCCACACAGCAGAGAACAGAACCATAAATTATGCTAGAATATGGACTACTGATGGTGCTTCAGCATGATCGCTTCTCCTCAGCCATCAACACGTGCTCTCGTATTATATCCATTCAGCTTGACTGTTGACCATGGGCCGTTCACCAACAAGGGCAAGGCAGGAGCTTGCAGTCTGGGCACCCATATGCACCGTGTTTCAAAATGAATAGTGACTAGTTTTAAACCCTGTGAATTTCAAGTATGATGTCACTGGAAATTAAGATTTTACTTACTTGACAGAGGTAATAAGGTCCCCTGAATGTAAGACAGGCTTTGAGATTTTGTAGGCCTTCACTGTGAAAGACTTGTATGCAGCATGGTCTGAAGACCCCATTTGCCATAGCAATGTGCGTCCTCCTTACTTTCAGCACGTCCTTTGTAGATATGCGTGGAGAAGCTGTGACATGATTTGGGTCCACTGCTGGATAATCAAAAATCAGGTATTGATTATACAGCTGTTTGAAATAACATCTTCTTGAACAGTGAGACTTCAGCTTCTATCCAGTTAACTACCTTTGGCGCTAATCCTGGTGTCCAGTCTACTTATTTTAGAAATACACTGAAAAGGACTGTAATGGAGGAATTGATGCTGATGTCCTTAGGTTTTCTTTATGCCACTGTCTTCCATTTTGTGTTGCTATAAGATGGAGAATTTGGGGCTCGGGGCTCCATCATCAACAAATGGTGGGGTTTCATGCTGAGTTTCTTAGATGTGCCCGCACTCGACAACCATATCTAATTCCGTCCTGCTGCTAACGTGCTGGCACGCCACATGTAGGGGAAGTAGTCAGAGCTACAGAGATCCTGCAAAGCGAAGGCAGTGGAGGAAGGCTAGAGTTCCTGTCGTATCATAAAGTGATTTTGAATAACAATAAGGGAACAACTTGTGCAGGTTTTAACGTTTACTCCTTGCAACGCAGTTCAATAAGCTTATCGAGGAGCTTGAGCTGCCGCTGTCAGCCCTTGAACGGGGCGGCTGTGCCATTTTCTGCAGGAGACGGAGGACGTTGGGGCCAGAGAGACTCGGTGAGATACTTGTCTGATGCTCAGTCCGCGTATGGCAGAATTGTTGCTGACACAGCTGTCCAGGTGCCAGGGAGAATTGCATCTGAAGAGATAGGCACATTTGCCCCAGGAATGTTAGAGGAGTTTTTGAAACTGCTTTTCAATCTCATTGTGATTCTAGACTCTTAGAAATAACCAGAAAGACTTGGTCCTTCGTTTGGCGTCACGAGGTCCCTCATGACCTGCCTTACTGCATCCAGAAAGATTTTTGCAGACTATTGACTGACATAGTTGAAAACCAGAGAGCTCATACACAAAAATATCTGATCCACTGGTACCACAAAATAATTGTAACACATCTCCAAATGAGGCTTTTGTTCAATAGTTTTTTAACAGCTGTGGCTCACTAGCACAGCAATGAAGATGCTACTATTTGAGCAAATGGTAGGAGACGTATATTAACAAGCCAGCTCTTGTAACTGAAACTAGCTATTCTTTAAAAATAAACTGTACTCACACTGCTACCTGCTGCAGGTCTGTATGCCAACAGCATTAAGAAACCATCGGTGCTACAGCAGCCAACTGCCCAGAGCCTGGCTTCTGCCACACGCTGATCGTATTCTTTATTAGCGTAAACTTCTTTCTCTATTAACCTTCCCTCAGGAAAGGGGAAACGTGGCCTCCATCGTAATTAGCTTACGCAGCCTTCCCTGTAAGCTAAAGAACGGAAAGTGTCAGGGGCACTCGCAGCAGCCTCGCGGGTATTTACTGTGAGGAGGGACGAGTTAATCTGCTCTCAGATTTTGGCAAGGGGACAAAGACCTATGTGTAAAATAGGACCTAGAATGAATTAAATCTCATGTAACTGACCACACAGTAGGTAAAGTAGTAAAATGATGGCAATGATGGAAAATATGACTAATCAGAAAGCTGTATTAACTCAATGAATAAAATTATGCTTTAATGTAAACAGAGGTTCTTAAGTGCCTCATTTTAAAAATGTGCTTGTTTATTGCTCTGCAGCTTGTAATAATTGTGTTATTTCACCTACCAGCACACTCTAGCAGTTTCATATGAAATAGCATTTTCATTCAAAGTAGTGTTTTTTTTAAAAAAGAGAAGATGAAATCAAAAAGCAGCTCTGTGACACTGAGTCACTGAACTGGTTTTACTGAATTGCTTAGATCAGAACATCAAAAAATTATGAAAAAAATGGAAATGCTTTGATTTTTCACTTGAAATTTCTTGTTGTTGCAAAATTATTTTAATTTTTGGTTTTGAATTCTCGCTTTTCCCTTCAGAACTGGAATACGGGGTGCAGAGCCCCGTGGGTTATCAGGGCAGTACAGACCAGGCACAGAGGCTGGTGTGGGCAGAGCTGTTGCTCGTTCTCTCCCCACCGCACATCCCTCTTCCCAAATCCATTTGACCTGAGATTGGCAGGTCTCTGCAGATTGATCCTCATTGCCACCAGAGCATGTTTCTCTTCCTGGTTTCTTCATAGCGGTTCTGACTCAACAAGTTTCTGTCATTGTAAAGAGTCAGGCTTAATATTTTTCTGTGTGATTAGAAATGTTCTGCTCTCTGTACACTTTGAGAATTGTATATAATGTTTGATCAACTTCATTTACTTTTAAAAACCCCCAACAACTTAAACAGCACTGTGTTGCAAGGTGATGGAAATCATATTCAGCATACCCAAATACCATCAGCTATCTTCCCTGCTTTCTTCGACATCTTTCTGTCTTGCAGAGAAGATGGTTGATAAGCAAACAGAAAAGCAAGTTATTGTAGGTGCGGATCTGGGAAAGGCATTCCTACCTCTTTTCTCCACCTGAACCTTTCCAGCTCTTCGATAGTGTTGGACCTCTTTTCTCCTCACAAAATGTTCTTAAATGAAAAAGTAGGGATTTGTTCATATGGTTCATAGCAATTACAAAGTAACTATTATATAAATTTGGTGGGATTTTTTTTTTTTTTTTTTCTAATGAGGTCTTTCACAAAGGAGTTTT
>JAVJGG010000005.1:34816831-34831411 GCA_035590195.1 Aviceda cuculoides | reverse complement strand
AAGAAAGAGAGAAAAAGGTCTGCTTTTTTAGGGCCAGGTGTTTTATATAGCTAAGTTAAAACATGCCTAGAAAGGCTGTGCTTATTCTGCTGTCTGACAAGTAATGCAATTTATTTTTTCTTTTTCTCCCCCCTTCTTATAACATTTAGCATATATCCCTTTAAGCATGTTGTCTTATTTCTGTGTTTTCTGTCTGTGAATCTCCCACCACCGTTAGTTTCTTTGAAACACTGGATTCAAAAGTGGACGTTGGTTTTCTCCTCTTCCTCAAATATTCTTACAGATGTTGCTGTAAATCAATTATGGGGCTGACATAGCATTTGGCTGCCTGACAAATGTGCCATAATAACGCAGCTCAGTAAAATGTGGAATTTCTGAGGTACTACTTGTAAGTTTTTCAATGCTGTTGTAAATTTCCAGCCATGTCAGCGCAGGTGGAAACAAAGTCATAAATAACGTATGTGCGCGTGTGTGTGCGTGAGCACGTGTGTGCATAGAGGGTGGGGAGTGGAGGTTGCGTGTACTTTACTTATTCTTTCTAAAGAGTTCCTCAGGTGCTCCACCGCATCCATGATTTAGTTCAGCTACTTGGAGCGAATTAAGAAAAGAAATCCCTCATTAAAATCAAAATAATCTTGCTAACAAAGTTTTGGAGAGAGAATGCGTGCGTGCAAATTGAAGCAAGTAGGCTTGTTGCAGCTACGGCTACGAGCCGGCCCTGGGAAGCCATTTCAAGCTTCACAGCGGTGCTTTGGATAATGATGAAAGAGCCGTTTCAGCTCCCACCATGAGCTTCTGCTGCTCAGAGGGCCGAGCCGAGCCGCCCGCCGTCTTCAAGAGAAATCAGCGGTGAGCTGGAGCTCCGTGCCGGCGGTTCGCAGCGCTGGGCAAGGACGGGAACGTGCGTTGTCCCAACACCTTTCGCTTTCCTGTTGCCTGGTGTGACCGATTCTGAGAGGTAAGACGTTCGGCTATTTCCTTTCTCCTTTTGTCCTTAGGCCGCTTAAAGGTAGGGTCACGTTTAGGAATACGGCTAATCCGACGGAATGGCCCGCGCTGGCCAGGCGGCCCCGGTCCAACCTGCCTGGCCGTGCCGATCCTTCTGCCTCCCCTGCGGGAACCGGCCTTCACCCGAACGCCCGCCAAGCCTGCCAAGGAGTTAGGCCATCCTCCACCCCAGGTAAATAGTTTCTGGCTGCTGCCTTTGAACCCATGAGTGCAGGACTGCTCAGGAGTCGTTAGGCAATAGCTGAGGGCAGAACGTTTGGAGGAGTCTTGGAGAGAATTTGGTGAGATGGTTCTGCTGAACTACCTGAGAGGATTTTATGAATATCGCCTCTTCTTGCAATCAATGCTAGGAAGTATTGCTGCTTAACAACCAAATAATAAGCTCTGCCTAAGAACCAATTTCTTAGCTACTATTTCAATCATAGAGAAACACGATTTAGAACAAAATACAAAGTTACGGTACACAGTAATATTTATAGTCCACAGATACAGTGACTAACATCGAGCTGCACACAAAAAGAATGTTTGTTTTCACATTTACAAACTTTAAAATCAGGTATTGCTAAAGGTAGAAATGAGTATTTGGCCTTTCTTCACGCAGTTTCTGTCTTTGCTTGGAAACGAGCAATTTCTTAAGTATGGTAATCTACGTATATTGTATTTTCACTTCTTGTATTTATTTCAAATACAGTCTACCCACTAATATGCAACAGGATCATCAACTGATGAGAATAATTAGACTTTAAAATTTGCAGAATAAATCAGCTAACTTAATTGGAAGACCAAACAGTAAGTATTCAAATTTTTTCTGCTATCTACTGGTTTATGGTTATCAGTATTTATACCAGCATTTCCCAAACAGGGCATGCTTAAACCTAGCTCCTTTTATCCATCAAATTATTTGATTTAAGGGAAAATTTACAATTCTATTCTCAGCAGACTTCAAAATCAGCCTACTTTTAAAAATTATTATTACCCTGCATGTTGCAAAACGGCATACTTAGAAACTAGGTCCTGTATAACTTAAAACCAATTGGTCCAAGAGGTGACCAAAAATAGTATGATTTCCCTTAAGTGGTAAAGCGATAGCTCCTTGTTACTGCTGCCGTTCCTGGTCCCTCTTCTGTGTCAGTGCTGAGAAGCCGCACAAGAATAGCTCCCACTTGGCGCGGCTCCTGCCTTGGACCTCCGGCTTGCACAGGGAAGGCGAGGGCTAAAATATGGACGGGGCGTTGTGTGGTGGCTTGTTTGGTTTTGTCTGGAGCTTAGGGTGGGAAGATTCAATAAATGCGGAGGGGAGCAAATATAGGGAAAGAAAAAGAGAATGATGAGGGAGGAGTGTGTGCGGGAGGAATATAGGGAGTGGGCCATATAGATGTGCACGGACTGGGAGGAACAGGGATGATCAGCTACCAAAGAAATGTGAGAAAGTCCGAACAAAACAGCAGAAAGAGTCTGACTGGTTCCTCCCTGCAGGCTTGGAGGCTGGGCTGGGAGGAAGGAGGACAGAAAGTTGGACGTTTGTCCTACTGCCACAAGGAGGGTCTACTCCGCACATTTCAAGCTCTTTTGAACAAAGTTAAATCAAACTGCTCTGCCATAGGTCATTATGAAAAATTCTTCAACTGTCTTGTATTGGCACCACTCAACCCACACACCTGAAAGACACTGTCACGTCTTCACGTGCACCATGAAGAGCCCACGCTGTGCAGTCTGGTGACTTTGGTGGAGGTTTTAGCTCATACAAGTGGATACAAGTGGTAGTTAGAGCTCAGATTCTTCCTGCTTCATTTTAGCTGACAGAAAGTTGGGCGTCTAGCCTCTGGTAACTGTCTTGGTTTCCTCTGGACTCAGTGGACAAGTGATAAGCATCTCAGGAGATGCTTCTCCCCACATGTCTTGGAAACCCCTCCGAAGAGGAGCTGCACTGCTGTTCAAGCCTGCCTGACAGCTTTAAACAACCCGATTGAATTAGCCTTACTTTTGGTCATGTAGGGGTAAGAGAGTAAATCTTGTGCCGTAACAATATTTGTTCCTCACCAGGAGTAAGAAAAAAGAGCACAGTTCAGCTGACTTCGGAAAGCCCCAAATGGGTTTATAAAAGCTGCAAGTGAGCAAACAGGTTTTTAATTGTAAGTTGTGGTGCATTTGGTGCTGAAGTTAAGATTGTTCACTTAGTACCTTATTATGCTGACTTTAAATGCTCATAATAGTAATGGAGGACAGGAGGACTAGAGATAGTCAGTGTTCAGTCCCTTTTGCCAATACTATGACAAATAAATTATTGCAGAAACTGTTCCTCCGTAGAATCCATCTGGGTTTTCCTCCTCCAACCTACTTAGAAAGGTCTCCTAAAACCTGCTTGCTCACAAAAGTAGGAATCTTTTTCTGATTTTCAGCCTAGGTTTACCCATTTACTCTTTGGAATAACATTTTTTAGTAGCTGAAAGTAGATGGAATCATATCCAGTATTTAGAGTCCAATGTTTTTATGAAGACCAGGTATATTACTTCTCAGCCTTTCTCCTGCTGGGCTAAAGAAGCCAAATTTTTGTACTTCCCTTTGAATATGAATTGTCTTTTCCATAATCAATTTAGTATCCTTTTTTGGCATCTCTTTCTTCTAAATTTATAAATCCAACCAAACATCACTGTAAATCAACAATGGCAATCATTTGGAAAATCAGCTTTATATTGAACCTTGAGTTAAATATTGAAACTCCCCTGGGAGAAGAACAAAAAAAGTTAGCATAGATGTATGCTTAATGTTTGATTAAAGCCCTCTTGTGGGGTCCACCAAACCTATAATAGAGCCCTAACGAATTCTTCAGGCCTACAAGAACTGATGTAGCCAGAGAAAGGAAAAAATTATATTCTGTTCAGCAGAAGCACAAAAAGATACTGGCTTGTTTTTAGACAGGTCATGTAACACTGGGTACAACTTGGCCTTGTGTGAAGTCAATGGTAATATTCCTACTTATGTTAAGATTTCATTAGTGTTCTAGCAGTTAAGTATAGGGCTACTGGAGAGGCTGGTAACAGCACAATGGAAGACTGGGTTTAGATCTTTCTGTTAAAATAATTTCTCATTAATGCAGCCAGCAATTAATTGCCACTTAAAACTAATGGAAATAAATCAATTTGATCAACACTCAAAATGTTTCATTTCTCAGAAACCTGAATTTTAATGAAAAACAAGAACATACCCTGACACTTTAGCTTGTCTGATCTCCATTATTCTTGCACTAAATGTTGTTTAGAGCATGTGCATAATTGTAATTACACTGTACCAATTTAACATTCTAGCCTTAAACCTGAAATTATATATAAAGAAGGCGGCAGTGAAAGGAAAAAAGCAAAGCCCCACCTTTCCTCAGAAAGTAACTAAGTAAATATGGTCATATTCGGACCACCTCCATGTCCAATGTTGTTGCTGCAATAGCTCCTGCATCTAAGTTCAAGAGTGCAACAAAGCATTTCAGCTGCAGACTATGCAGAAATTCAGGAACCTTTCCATCCAGGCAGGGTATGACTAGATGACATTTTTTACCCAACGTTTGCGTGTTGTTGGAACTTACCTCAGGGTGCTTCTGTTACCTAGAAGTAAGGCATCTATGGAACCATCCAGCCTTTCCTCGGTGATAATGGTGAGAATAACCACTGGTGCTCCTCTGGGCCTTTCCTACAACCGGCGTCTCCAGGAGGAGATTTGTCTGATCAGTCTCTCGTCCTTCCCAGGGAACCTCCATGACCATGGGGAGTGGATATGTAACTGCTAGATGGCAAAGCTGGGTGAAATGAATCCCAAAACAAGTGGTAGATGGTTGAAAATGCCCTGAAGTTAGCACCTACCACGTATGGCCCGAGAGATGCATTAGTCTGAATCCCGGTTGTGTTTGGCAGAAAAGATTCTTATTCTAAATATATTTTCACAGAAGTAAAGTCCCTTCAAAACTTAGTGGTCTTGTTTTTTCTTGTTTATCTTCCTTTTGCTTTCAACTGAGATGCATATGAAAGAAACATGGTCTTTTCTCCAAGTTTATAATTGCCTGAATTATAGACCTCAGGTGGAAATGGTTGCCACGCTGCTGTGCTCAGATATTTATTAAATGCCTGTCTCTGTGTCCTGACATGAAGCTGAGGCCAAGCAGGCAAAATCAGGTTATTCTTTGGAAGAGTCATTCCTTCGGTAAGCAGAGGCAGCTTCACAGCTGCCTGCAGAGCATTTCCCAGTTCCAGGTTATTTCACCCCTCAGGTCCAGCTTTGTGCACCAGATGCTTCTTTTTTCTGACTTCCACACACTCATCATGATTTCACAAATAGGGCAGGTGGCTCTGCTCTGCAGCTGTGGGATTAATCTGTGTTAGCTCAGTAGGTCCTTTTGGTTTTGGTTTGATTTTTGCTTTTGTGTATTTGGTGAAGTGTTTTATCCTGACGTATTGTGCAGCCAGCACCATCTAAAGGGAATTTGTTTTCTCACAATAGAATGCTCTGAGTTTCCTATTAATACTTCCCTAACTGAAACGTTGTTCAAAGCCCTCATCAGCTGAGCCCAAAACCACCTAGAGAGAGAAGAAATTGTACCAATTGAGAAAGAAAATTTAATTATTTTCTTTTTTTAATTCATTCTACCATTTCTGAAACACTTGGCAAGAGTGCTTTAAGGGCAGCGTTGTCATCTTTGCCTTGCAGAGGTTGGCTGAGCCCGTCGGTGCAGATGGCCCATTGGAAGTGCCCGTCTTTCTCTGGTGACACTGCAATGTGCTTGGGGCAGACACCGAGGGAAACGTCCTGGGTTAGCAAGAATTGCTCCTGGGCTTTTGCTTTGCGTTGCTCTTCTCACACGTGATGGAGAGACTCCCTTATCACTAACGTACATTGAGAAATGTTGTATCCCTATATGAAGTTCTAACAGCTAGGATTGCATTATTAAATTGGATGGAACCATAAACTTTTTGTTTAAGCACATAAATGTGAGAACAGGCACAGTTTTTATCACATGCTCCCAAAGACCTAATATATTCACTCTGATTATGAATCCTGAGAGGTGAGCCCAAAGAACATGAAGCAGTATTGTATTTAATTTACTGTTTTGTTATAAAATGTTCCACTACGTAGGTATTTATTTTGTAAGTTTGAATGGAAAAATTATGTTTTGCTACTGGAAACTCTTATAACTTTATACTACCACCCAGATAAATAAACAAAAGTTAAGGTGTTTCTTAAGATACAGAATGGAAAAAGAGCTTAACAAATTTTTTTTCCACAGAAAATATTGTTCCCTATCAATAAATCCTGAAGAAATTGTTTGCCTTTTGAAATAGCTACAGACTGAAAAAAAGTAATTTTATTTTACTTTCTTTGCTTTTTTCTTAAGTTTGAATCTTCAGTTTTATTACCTGTAGTGAAATTTTCAGGTGCTTCCCAACCAGTGTCTTCAAGTTTTCAGAAATATCCAAACATCATTATCACTTTGTGTGATGAAACAGAAAAATCTTATGCTCTGATACATCAAAAGCCTGTCTTTCATATGTCAGAAATATTCACTCCTAGTATCAGTAAAATTGCACAGCAAAATGAGACTTCCAGGATGGGAGCCTGCAGGGATAGGAGAGTATCTTCACTGTCTTAACATCTCAATTTCCCTGTTCAGGCCTGATCTCTTGTTTAGAATGAATCATGGAATCATAGAATGGTTTGGGTTGGAAGGGACCTTTAAAGTTCATCTAGTTCCAATCCCCCCTGCCATGGGCAGGGACACCTTCCACTAGACCAGGTTGCTCCAAGCCCCATCCAACCTGGCCTTGAACACTTTCAGGGCTGGCACATATAAGGCAGAAATTTTTCCCTATGAGGGTGGTGAGGCTGGAACAGGTTGCCCAGAGAATCTGTGGATCCCTCAATTGCAGTTATGAACCTGTTAGACAGGAAGCTGAGAACTTGGAAAATGGAAGTTTTGGGGAACAAGGTGAAAGAATTTCTCAAAGGTCAGTTTCTTACGTCTAATCTATACCTACCCTCTTTCAGTTTAAAGCCATTACCCCTTGTCCTATCACTATGTGCCCATGTAAAAAGTCCTTCTCCAGCTTTCTTGTAGGTACTTTAGGTACTGGAAGGCTGCAGTAAGGTCTCCCCGGAGCCTTCTCTTCTCCAGGCTGAACAACCCCAACTCCCTCAGCTTGTCCTCATAGGAGGGGTGCTCCAGCCCTCTGATCATCTTCATGGCCCTTCTCTGGACTCACTCCAACAGGTTCTGCTAAGAATTACTATATAGAATTTTGTGACCTGGATTATGCAAGTCAGAGTGGTTTATTGTGTTTTATACTCTACAGCCTTTAAATCTGTGAATTCACAAGTAACTATTCTGTTAACTATCATATGCCTTATTTTTTAATTGAAAATCAAATATTCTAGTCAAAAGGTTGTAAACAAGTAATTTAAAAGATGAAATATGAAAGAAATTCACCTCAAATAGACAGCATGCAGGTAAGGGCAGAACTACGTAAGCAGCATCTGCAAGGAAGTAGTAGTCAGAGCCTGAAAATTGTAGTACAAAACTCAAGGTGAATGACCATTCCTTTTTCTCCAGTTATAAACTTATCAACAATGAGTAGTTTCACTCCATTAAGAAAAGACTGATGAGTGAGACTAGAGGCCACACAAAGTCTGAAATTACAAATATACAGGAATTCCTCTCTTTCAGTATCACTTCTCCTTTTGGCGCTTGCCACGCTAGTATTTCACGGCTCTCATTCCAGTGAACAGTAGTCACTTACTCACTCAGCCTGCCTTAAACATAAATTTCTTCCTGCAGCCATGGGCATCAGGTCTTGAAAGAACTACCTATTAATAATGAAGGCTTCTCTGTTGTGGCAAAAAACTCTTTCCAGCAAGAAAGCTCACTGTAGTGCCTCCATTGCCCAAGAGAAGAAAGATTGATGACAAACTTTTTTATTATCATTTTTTTCTTACTGCTGTTGTCCTCTGTATCAGATCAGGTCTTTTGCTTTATTGCAACCCTGCCCAGAAGAACTTCAGGATGAAGTATGTTGAATATAGACCCTACTTTTACTTTATACTTTGTATATATTTTATTCATGATGATCATAGTGCTTATAATTATTTGAAAATGTCTCAGAAAAAGTATTCAAGAATTCTTAACAAATGAATGAGTTTTTATCTTACAACAGTAAGAATGCAAAGTGTCAGCTTTCCAAATTTGGCCTGTCAAGCATGTGTCATTGTATATTACTTCCCTTTCTCATCTTTTGGGGAATTTATCTGCAGACTATCCGTGGGAAGAAATGCTCCCAGTAACATAAAAGCCATTCCACTTTCTAGTCCCTCTCTGCCCTGGAGGTCATCTGAGAATACTGAAAGCTAATATTTGTTCCAAATTGGCACTGCTGGTGGCATCAAGAAAATGGTATTCTCTTGATTACTTTCTCTCTTGACGGAGTTAAAACACCGAGTGTCTCTACAGCCCATTCAGCTTTTGGAGAAATGGGATCAACTTCGTAGTCCCATTCCAAAAGCGATCTTTTCTGTCTTCATTGTTTTGAAGTAAACTGTTTGCTTTTGTTTAATAAGGAGACACTTCTGGTACAAAATTTTCGTAAGAGAAACGTGATCTTTTTTAATGAAAACAAATCCCTGATAAGGGAGTGCATCCAAAGCATAGCTGTTTTGTGTCTTGCCTGCCTGGCCAAATCATTTGGGGTTTCTTTACTTCCACATTGACTCGAAAGAACAATCATCTATGTTGTGACTGGGTAAAATCTTGCTACTCATTTACCTAGTCTAATGTCATCCCTGTAAACAGTAATTATTGAATCACTGATTTCAATGGAAAAAGATTTGCTCCTCATGTTAAGCAGATGAAAAGGCTTTAAAACTAGATTCTGTATACCTGAAAGAGTCAGCAATTTAAAGGTAATAGAGAAAAATAAAGCAGTACACTGTTACATAGCTTAAGTTTAATGAACATCTATTTTGCAGGCAAAAAGGCTCATTTCTATATTTTCTATAAATAGGTTTTCATTTGAGGTTTCAGTTTTGTCTCATGGTGGCCATATAACATTTTGTGAGAAATGGAAATGCTGATAACTAATTGTTATCAGAAGGACATACAGAAAGATGCATGTAACGGTAAGCTGACTGTTAGGACTGTGGTAACCAAAGGGTAATAAGAAAAGGGATATAAAACCCTGAGAAAACTTCTGCTGGTGCGGCTGTTTCTTTTCCAGACTGAAGGCATGATACTAGCAGAGTTCATGTACTTATTTTCCAAACCCTAACTTGTTCCTCTGTCTGGAAAAAGCCATATGGCTAGTGCTGTCTTCCCACAGGTACTTTTGCATAACAAGGCGGCACTGTACTTGTTATAACCAGCCATCCTAGTTACAGTGTGGATACGGGGCTGCGCCAGACATTGTCAAGCCTGCAACAGATTAGAGAGAACACGGGGTGAAACGGTGTGTTGGAAAAGCAATGGAAATGTATCATATCCACAGCACAGTAAGAACCCAACTGTCCTGTGTGGGAGACCGGTACGTTCCTCGTCTGTGGCGTGGTTTCTTTCACTCCTGAGTGGTCTGCTTGAAAGAAAGAGTTCTCTTAGCCTTAGAAATGCTTCCTGACAACGTGACGAATTAACGCCTAAGTCTTGTTTTCCTTTAAGGGAATAGAAAAAAGAAATATTTTAAAAACTGCTGATGATTCTCTATTTCAGCAGTCTAGCTGAAGACCAAAGGCAGCCCAGTGGAGGTGCCTTCTTAACTATCCAAATGTATAGCCATTTCTTTATCATTCTGTTAGTAAATCCTTGTTTAACAAGAAATCTTTGTAAGCATTTCAGTCCAAAACGATTTAACACATTTGTTTTTACTTTGCACTGTGTTTTTCTCTATGTAACCACATGATTACTGCCAAGATGAGTGTAGCTCATCTGAAATTGAAAAAAAATTGAATGCATTTTGTCATCAGTTCAGAACATTTATCAGAAAAAAAAATAAAACTAAGAGAAGTGGTACATTTCTGGCAAAAAATGATACAACTTTCACTTCAAATTTAGATGAGCAGAATGTTTGTCTTCATCTTTCCAAATCTGATCAGTTGAAATGTATTTAAAGTAATTAAATCAGCAGAGCACAGAGTAAACTTTCATTTTGGAGTGCTTGCTGCTGTCAATGTTCCTGAAATGGGTCATCCAATCTGCAAAAGAGGGCAAGGATATTTATACTGTTATCTTAATAAAACCCTAAGCAGTTTTCTAAGAGGCATCTTCAGCGTAGCGGTAGCTAACCTTTGTGCTGCTCCTCCTCTCTGACTCTGCAGCAGTTGTGGAGGTTGAAACTTCAGCAACAATCTGGGCTCCGCTCTACTTTCGAGAGGAGATCTCGACTTCCCTCAACCTGATCAGGTTGAAATCAGCCCTGCCTTGAGCAGGAGTTTGGATTAGGTGATCTCCAAAGGTTCCTTCCAACTTAAATTATTCTATGTTTTCGTGAGAAGTATAAAAATATGTAAATATGTAAAATTCTTTCTTTTGCACTGTTACTTGCCTGTTTCTTATTTGTAATAAAGAATCACCCATAAGACAATTGAATTCTGGTCAGTACAGAAAAGAGTAAAAAGCCATCAGCTTTAAGTGCTGGCAAATGGTCACCCTCTAGTATAAGGGGAAATGTGAAAACTGGCTGTGAAAAAGTGGAACTGGATTCCTGCAAGGGGCAGATCTCCTGCCAGCTCTGAGATACAACCTTTGGGGAAGTTAAAGAGGTGACTCAAGTGTAACACACAGTGTGCCTGTGCAACCAGTAAATCAAAAGAGACAGGGTCACAGTCCATTCTTTTTTCTCTTACCTAGCCGAGGATTTTGTTTTCATTTGCAGTACGGAACAAGAAATGGAATTTTGTTCACAGATGTGACAGACTACTGACAGAGCAGGCTTCACATGAAGACAAGAAAAGGTTCTTTAAACATTACAGGAGATAAACTCACAAACATGAGGATACTTATTTTTTAGTTTTTTCATAGATCATCTGTGTTGTCCTGTTAATGTTGAGATTTCTCACTAAGTTGATACATTTATCATAAATACAATTACATGATTTGTGAAGGTTTCTGGTTCATAAATTTTGAACTAAAGACCTAAATGTTGTAAACGTCCCAGATAGTGGCCAGAAGTGGATGGTATAAGGTTGATCTATAAATAGGAATGCAGTACTTCTATCTAGATTAAGGTGAGTTGAAAAAAATGTGAAAATGGAATTTTACGGAGCTGTTGGTATTGGTTTTGTAAATAAGTGACATTAGCAAATGAAGATCACTTATTCTTTTGAAATATCTAATCATATTTATTTTAACAGTACGTTATTGAGAGCTAAATATGATGAAAGTAGGTGCTGGGCATCTCTGAAAATCCTACCAGAAGCTTTGCGTTATGATTCATATTTGAAATGTTGTTTTAGTAATATTTAAAGTAATATTAAAATGAAACCAGGGTACTACTTTATCAGTTGTGAGCCCTTTTTTCCTACTGGAAGGTCAGCGTGAACAGAATACCTTGTGGAGGGTTGACCATGGCTGGCTGCCAGGCCCCTGCCCAGTCCCTCTCTCCCTCCTCCTCCTCAGCAGGACAGGCAAGGAAAATGAGATGGACAAAATCATGGGTTGAGGTAAAGGCAGCTTAATAAGAAAAGCAAAAGCCAGGTGCAGAAGGCAAGCAAAAGAGGAAATTTATTCACTACTTCCCACCGGCGGGCAGATGTCCAGCGGCCTCCTGGGAAGCAGGGCCTCGGTACGCAAAGCGGTTGCTTCAGAAGACAAACACCGTAATCACCGATGTCCCTCCCTCCTCTTTCCCCCCTTACTTTTATTGCTGAGTATGATGCCGTTATGGAATATGCTTTGGGTCAGTTCAGACGAGGTGTCCCAGCTGCGTCCCCTCCCCACCTCTGGCCCATCCCCAGCCTACTGGCCTTCCGAGGGGTGGGATGGAGAGGACAGCCCTGCTGATGCTGTGCGCGCCCTGCTCAGCGACGGCCGAAACATCGGTCTATTGTCGACACCGGTGTAGCTACAAATGCAAAGCACAGCACTAGGGGGCTGCTATAAAGAAAGTTAAGTCCGTCCTAGCCAGACCCGATACATGTATCAAAAGGAGATGTGCAGTATTATGTCTGATTTAATGCTGTGACCTGTCTGGGTATGAAGATCTCCTTTGTTCACAGGTGAGCATTTGAAAAAGACATTTGAAAAAAACACAAAGTGGGCATTATATCTGACATATAGCTAGTGAAATATTTCTTTTGAAAAATAATAAAAGTTTAAAGAAAGATGTATTTAAATTTTAATTACAAATGGGATTTAAAATTCCTGAAATATGATAATTTAATCATACTCTACCTCTAGCCAGTAGTTTCCATTGATTAGGTCTCACAGTATTTTACTGCCTTCTACCTTCATAGCAGTGTGTCCATGACTGCTTGAAAGCGAGCTGTTTATTATCTTTATCTTCTTCTTTAAAAAACAAAAAATTGTTGTACAAGGCTTAAAAGATATGGTTTTAACTGAAGAATTACATTCTGTCTTGTCTGCTTCAGAGCAGGCACTTCTAACCATTCTCACGTCCTCAACTGGTTTCAGAAGGCAGGGAGAATTTTTGCAGGGGTTGTTCCTGAGCAGAAGGAAGGGTTTATAATTGCTCTGCAGAACCATCCAGCAACCTTCTATTTCTTCCATTCATCAATGTAGAATATCAGTTTAATTACAAAATCTCCCACATAATCAATAAATGAACTAAGGAAATACTTACTGTAAAATACATTGGCATTGTTCCTGAAGCTTTGCTTGCGTCCAATGTAAAGATCTCAAGGTATTCTTATTAATGACACTATTTGCTTCAGTTAGTGCATGTAGATGATAACTTTCAGACAGTATAAAACTACTTCTGGATCAGATTATTATTGAACAGTAGCGCTTTTAAATGTTTTCCACAATGAGCATTGGACAAAGATAGAATATTTACTACATAATTTATTTAATCTTGGTTATATCTGTGCTGCTAACCATCTGTTCAGCTTTAGATTTAACTTACTATTTTAATGAAATCTTCATTGCAGTTTACTCATTCTTGTAAAGGTTTCTTACTGACAATGTTTTATCATGTAATCTTTTACGCTATTTGGAAGTGTCTTTTTCAACCTTATGACTAAATAAAAGGTATGTTTTTTCAGTTAGAATAGTATTTTCACAAACTGTATATTTTAGCTTTAGTATCTCACTGGTTTTAGTTGCAGTTTGGGATGTGTGTAGACTTGCAAGGGCATTTTATGGACATTAGACCTTCAGTTTAATGATCTAAACCATGCCAGTCTTAAAACATAAAAATCCATATTTTGTCTTATATCATAGGTTAAGAATCCAATAAAGATGAGTTTAAAGTTAACTACTTTTACATTTAACTGAACTGAAAACTCCAAAAGGTGATTTGGAGATGTTCTTACAGGTTAACCTCGATAGGCAGCATTAATGTGTTATCAGCATTGTTGTGGTCACAAATCTAAAACACAGCAGCATACAAGCTGCTATAAAGAAAATTAACTCCATCCCAGCCAGACCCAGTGCAGATGTCTAAGATAAGTCAGATGAATCACATCTGTAAGGTACTTATTTTTCTCTATTGTCTGTGGAGAGAAATGGACTCTTCTAGCGGATCGTAGAACTACTAGCTGAAATTGAGACTTCTTTTTTAAGTCTGTAGCTGGGATGAAACCCCGTATTTGTATTAACTGACCTTAAAAGTATAGGCAAAACCATCATAGTTTAGTGTCTGGGTATCACAAATGCATGTGCATACATCTTTCTCTCCATTTTTTGACAATGTGCTATCCTTTACTTGGGAAAAACTAGGAGAATATTCTTTTTGAGGATGAAGTTCACACCATGATTTGTGTCTTTTCTCCATTTGTGTGTCTTAAAGTTGTACTACAAGTGACAGTGCCTGAGCAAACACTTGCAGTTTGTGGTTCTGACGTGTCTGTCTTCTGATAACTCATTTTCAAGTCATTAAAAGAAAACTGTTTTGTAAAATGGACAGTCTGCAATAGAGTTATGTTGATTTGAGGATAAAATCCTCAAACAACTTCTGACAATTTTCCCCCTTTATTTAAGTGATAATTTTATTTAAAATGCTGAGTAGTGTAAGGACCAGCAAATATAGCAGTAGTCAGTACAATACAGAGAAAATTTATAACAGAGCCAGTGTTGGACTCTTTTGGGTGGTATCAGCCATTGGATGGTCAAGGAGTGATGATAAAGGTGTTTGCGTGGTCAGCCAAGGAGTGGAAGAACAGGCTGTCTTCACTGCATTTTCCATGTGAAATTCTCTGCTGTGATTATAGGCCAGCTTTTCTCAGATGACTGGCTGTCGTGGTTTAACCCCAGCCAGCGACTAAGCCCCACGCAGCTGCTCACTCACTCCCCCCTCCCCAGTGGGATGGGGGAGGAAATCAGGAAAAAAAAAGTAAAACTCGTGGGTTGAGATAAGAACAGTTTAATAGAACAGA
>JAVJGG010000005.1:34788516-34806306 GCA_035590195.1 Aviceda cuculoides | reverse complement strand
GAGAAGAGAAGAGAAGAGAAGAGAAGAGAAGAGAAGAGAAGAGAAGAGAAGAGAAGAGAAGAGAAGAGAAGAGAAGGGAAAAGAGAAGAAAAAGACCAAATGTTCTGTTTGTGTCTGAGACAGGAAGAGGCAATACCAAAATATCCCAGAAAGGCTACTCTTGCTGTACTACTGACCCAGCCAAAACCAAGTGCTTCTGGAAATCTTTCAAGAAATGCTGTTTGAGTTATTTCTAGTCTTGCTTCTGGACCAGAGAGGTTTGGATAAGGCATTCAGAAGTTTGAATGCTTATCAGCTGCTTCTTCCTTTTGCCTCTCCCCACCCAAACAAGAGCCCAGACCCATCACCGACTCTCCATGGATGTGGCACTTCCTTTTGCAGACATCTATGACTGGTTCTCCACCCATACAGCTCAGGTGGTTGAAAGAACTGAATTTAGCTTTTCTAACCATAAAGCAAAGCATGCTAAGACAGAGTTGTTAAACAATGTCCTATAACTGAGCAAGAATTGATGGTGATATTGTCCTTCCTCCCGTTGTTCCCTTTTGTGCACTGCAACATTTTGAGCATCAGTGTGTATCCTCTTTGGCACAGTGATTGCAGCTCATTGAGTAATATGACTAACCATTTGTCTGTTGTTGCAGAAGTGATGCTGCATTTCTCTCTGAAGCTGCTTCTGTATATCTGCATGCAGCTGCACTTGTAGTTCAGGCAGCAGCTGCGACTTATTTTTACTCTATTTTTTCAGAGCAGAGCTAAGAATATGAATTACTTGTTTTCTTTAAACTAAGGAAGTATTTGCCCTGACCTTATCCTTCACATGGTCATCCAAGCTTGATTGGAATCTGGGACAGAGGTAGTTCATTTCGTATTCTAACTGAACCGCTTTTCTCATTCCTAATTATCTTAAAGAATTAAGTATTGGACCTTAACTGACAAAAAAAGTCAATTTGATTAAAAACAAGAAAAGAACATTGTATCTCTTCCATTGATATTCTTCTGCTTCCTAAAAAAAAAAAAAAAAAAAAAAAAAAAAAAAAGTTCATCCTTTGCACTATATATTTGAGGTATGTCATCCATAACTAAGCTTCACTATTCCTACAGTCTAACAAACCTTGGTAGGTCCTATCGCAGTCAAGACAAATCTTTTAAGATACAATCTTTTACAGAAGTCTGGCTCAACAACATAACTGTATGTAACCTTACTTCAAATTATTTAAATCCAACTTGTAATTCTGCTTGGTTTGAAATAAGTGGTTGTGCATGAGTCATAGATTACATGTTCAAAAAAGACCACTGTGGTTAACTACCTTGACCTGTGACACAGGACATCGGGCTGGCCTGAATTAGATATTACAGTAGCTAGACCATGACCTTTAGAATAACCCTTTTTTATTATTTTTTGTCCTTACAAAGGTATATGTAGACTAAAATCACCTCATACCTTTATTTAATCTTTAGTAAAGCAGATAAGGCTGCCTGGATTTTTTTTTTCTGTTAGTCATGTTTTCTTATATCTAGTTATTCTCAAAAAGCTTCCCTGAACTCTTTCCAAGTATCAATCCTTCTTGATCTGCAGGCATGGGAATTTGCTTGAGTATTCCAGTAATGTTTACTTTGGGACAAATACATTATTGTTATTGACTCTTTACACTTGCTCGGTACCCCCTAGTTACTAAATTCAAAGGTCTTGTTAGCCAAAACACAGAATCTCATGTGAAGCTCAGATCAGTTCAGAGCAGGACCACCACCATGGATCTTCCCAGAATTACTATTTTCCATGTTATCATCTCCTCTCCTGTTAGTATCTTTTATGTCCTTTATTCTTTAGTCTCTCTCTCTCTCTCTCTCTTTTTCTTGTTCAAATGAAAACACAGTTTGCAAGCTTCTAGTTTATCAGGCAATCAAGATTGCCCTTTGTTAGTAACATTTCTTCTTCATTATTTGCCAAGCTCTAACTCTTCCTGATAACTGCAAACTCTGTTAATGATACTCTTATGTTATCTTCCAGGTCATTGATAAAAACTCATTAAAATATATTACCAATGCATTACCTATGGGATCACAGTAAAAGCACACCTGCTTGGTGATGATTTCTCTGACACCCGTCACTTAGTTAATGGATAACATATGTACTGTTCACTGTGTTAACTTTGTAGCATCCTACATTTTTAATCAAAATGTCCTGAGATACACAGTCAAAGCTGTGTATCTGACTGAGCTTTGGTTATATACACTAATATTACTACCTTTGTCAACTCAACCTGTAATCCCACCAGAAAAAAATCATGTTAGCTTGACAGAATCTGTTTCCCAGAAGACTAGTTTGAGTGGCACTAATAATATTTTCTTATTTATCAATGTAATCTTTCATCATCTGTTCTGCTATTTTGTTTAGGGTCAGGATCAGGCTGACAGAGTATCTTTAGGCAGGTCACCTTTTATTTCTCTTTTAAATACTGGTGTAACATTAAATTTCTTCCAGTTTCTGAAGTTGTTCCAGTCTTTCTAGATTTATTGAAAATAGCTGTAACAGCTTAAAGACCCTTTCAGTCAGCTCTTAGGATTTATATTTTTTATAGTGCTTAAGTCATAGTTCATGAATGTATGAATGCTCTTGAAAACTTTACCCACAAGACCTGGGATGTCAAGGTATAAACTATGAGTAGTGTAGGTGTTATTAATAGAGAAATGTTAGGTGGTTTTTTTTTTTTTTTTCACTAAATCTTTCTGATATTTTTATTCCATTCTCCTTCCCTAATAGGACAAACCTGCAATATTCTGGTATCTTTAAAAAGGAAGGTATCTGCGGTTAAGGCACTTACCTTGGATGGTACAAAAAAAAAGACTTGTAACTAAGTCTCCTAAGTTCCTGATTCCTGCATTATTGGTATTCTTGGCTAGGGGTCTCTCAGTGTACATGCTTGCATAAATAATTTTAACATTAGTTAACATTGACTGGAACCGGACATCCTTTACCAGATCTCCCCTGACCTTATGCATCCCCGTTCTCTAAATATTTTACTATTGGCACAGAAGATCCTGAGGAATACATACTATGAACCCAGGAAGCAGAAGGTGGTGAGGGCAGTCTGGCCGTGGTTTCACACTACAGCTGGAGCAAAATTGGTCAAACCTTGACTAAAATGACCAGGTCCACTTTTGTTGCTATCACCTACTCTTGCTCTCTCTCTTTGGATTTGATCTGCTGCTTCCATGAGGTATTTCTGCTTCTCACCTGGTTTCACTGGGAGTCAATTCAGCTAAATGAAATGGCATAACTTTGACCAGAACAAGATTCCAAGGTGATGAGCAAAGGCAGGGAAGGAGAAGGGTCTCAGGAGAAGGCAGGAGAAAAGGTGAAGATATGGCAAAGCAGAACAAATGAGAACTATTCTACCTGGGAATGAGCTGTTATATGCAGTTTAGCCATTAAAAAAAAAAAAAAAACAAAAACCAAACCCATAACAGCATATCTTGTAACAGAATGGTTTGGGAAAAACCAAATAAGAACATACTAGCAGGTTTTGAATACATATTTTAATTTTCTAATAGCATCTGTACCATCATTTATTAACTACAGATTAGAATTAGTCTAAAGGTGAGCTCCAGCATGTGTACTAAATAGATGTTTTTAACTTGTTATCTTTTTTGGTCATTAGCTAGAAGTAGAATGGCCAATATTGTTCTTCTTGCCGGTTACAATAAACCAACAAGAAATATGATTTAATTTAGTAAGAATTCTAAAATGCAACAATTTTACACATCTCAGGGCATCAGTATGAAATGCAGGAGCTACAAAAATAGACAACAAATGTCATATTGGCTGACTGAAAGGCCTAGAGGAATAAAAGGAATAAATCAAATACTTCAAAATGAGAACTTCATTGTCCTTTACAACTCATCAACACAATTATAGCATAGATAAATCACAGAGCTAGATAGGCTTGTAATAAAGAAGTGTGCAGTTTAACAAAGAATTGGACTCAATTGGAATAATGTTTCAGAAAAGCCATGAATAATGTATTTGTTAAAAAGACTTAAAGGCAGCAATATGTAGTACACTGTATGCATATTGCAGTGCCAAAACAAACATGACCACATAAATGCAAGACTAATTTGGAGAAGCAGTTTCTAGACTGTAATCCTGATGGTGAAACTTGTGATTATGGGTGCAATCCTGCCACCCCCAGCAATTGTACTAGGTTTATTCAAGCCAGTAATCAAGTTGGGCATTCCCACATTCTGACTGTCGCTAAATTCTTCTGACTCACCACACATAAAATGGCTAAGCTCAATGTTTTCTGCTTTCTTCACAAGTCCATTGCTACTGCTTGTTCACTCCTGGCCTTGGTAACATCCACCAACTCATTTCTAAAGAACCTACATATGGTTTTATGTTAATATTGGCATCTTTTTGTCATCTCTAGCTGTTTTCTTTCTACTTTGATTCTTTCTGAAGGTTTCCTCTCACCTTAAGCAACTTCTAATGCCCTTTACAATTCCACCTTTCTGGTTCCAATAAGTAATGATTCTGGTCTCTGTGCTTTCACCATGACCACTTGTGGTCATAATGTTGCCATAACGTGTCATACTATTGTTATCTTTCACTTCCTCGTTTTGTGTTTTTCCTCTTCTTTCCTTCTTCCCCAGTAGAAAAAAAAAGTTATCTATGAAAACACATTTTGATGAGATAATGCCAACAAAACCAGCAGGCTTAAATTGCTATTTTTTGCATATGATTTGGTTGTCCACTTATTTGGTCCTTAAGGACTGATCTGTAACATTTTCCTTTCTGTAATTCTCAATCACCTCCCAAATCCCATAAATTTAAAAATTTTAAACTTGAAATAACTACTTATGCCATCATGGTCAGGTCCCTGCATTTGTAGACATTTAGAAACAATGCTGTAACAAAACTTTCAAACACAAGTTAACAAGAGAGGCTGATGACTTAAACTCTGTTCCAGGCCACTGCTGTGAGAGAAAAATCAGCAGGTGAAAATAGTTGAAAATGTTACTTGCTACAGAAAGAAAAAAAACACCTTGCCCATCTGCCTCTACGTATAATGATTTGCCCTATAATGATTCTGGATGCATGAGAAAAGCTTCAAGGAGTTGCTTAAATCAGCAAGGTAGAGTCCATGTCACCTACACTTAATCCTCTGAAAATGAGGAGGTTGCTTGTCTAGACCTGTCTGAAAGTCTGCCTTTCTCTCTTACAAATACCTGCAAAACATGATTCATCAAACCAAAACAAATACATTTGAAACAAGTTAAATGAATCAAAGTCTGGGAGTGCCTGCTTCTCCCCATTGACTTGTTTATTTATCTTGTTAGTCTAGATGACTAATTTAAAGAAGGTACTTAAATATTAAAATATTAATTGAGAGTGATACTGTTCTCATTGTTGCTAATGGCTCCCTATTACATGAGCAAGTTTCAGGCACTTTTGGTTGCAAAAACTGCTCTCTTCCATGTGTTCTTGTCATACTGGTCATTCCAAGTTCACGAAATAATCTTAATGATGATACAAATATAAAGACATGTAAAGGTATTTTGCTGGTGGTTAAGGAGTTAAATAGTCATCTTTAGGGCTTCTCTACCCAACTGGTGAAAGTGTGTTCAACAGGCTAAGAAAGAAAAAGAAACTAAAATTTATCTTTGGGTAAAGAGTAAAAAAATAATTGTTAGTCAAGACTACCTTCTTTGACAGCAGTGGCAAAACCATCAGTGGCAAGTGAGGGGTTTTTAAAATGATTGAAAGAGATATCAAAAAGTTATTAACTATTTGGGGCTTGCTGATTCAATTTCTTGAGAGCTTGAGGGGAAAGAAAAAGGAATATTCTTTTTCTGGCATTAGTGAGGCAACTACCCAAGGGAGAGCAGTTGCCTCAGAATATCAAGAAAGTGAAATTAAAAAAACCAACCAAACAAACAAAAACAAGAACAAAAAAACCCCACAAACCCACCATCTGCCTTTCTCTTCAATCCTCTTTCAGTGACTCCACAGCTGTAAATTTAGCAAGGGTTCAATTAAAGTAAATTGGAAAGCTAGAAATGAACTTAATGAGCTTTAAAATTAAGGCAACATGGTAAAGAAAAGCAACAGCCAATGCTCTAACTTACAGATGTTACGGAAATTATACATGCCAGCCACCATTACAGGGTTCGACTCTAGGTTTCTACTGAATCAATAAGCCAAAAAGAGATTCTTCTATAAAGTCCTTTTTGTTAATAGCGCTAGAGCTTGAGCTGGGTGCCTCCAAAGCAGGACCTCAAACAACGAAATCCTTGGGCAATTATACCCTTACAATGTAAATTCCCCACCTCTCATGCGACAGTTCGGACCAGTAGTAATATTGGGGTCTGGGGTCTTCCTGTTCTTCACGGGGTCCTTTCGTTGTTCCTAGGCGGGCTGTTTCTTTTTCTTAGCTCTAAGGTTGCAGCTTCTGTTAATGAATGCAGCTTCCTTATCTTCTGACTTGAACCAGCTCTGGAGCCTTCTTTTACGTGACTAGGTAAAAGTTCAACATGTCTAGGTGAAAGTTCACTGCTTGTGGCCTAAGGCTTCAGCAAATTTAGCTACTAATGTTAAGAAAGTTATGCTAAACAAGTTCTATATAAGCAGTATACCAAATTGCACAACATAGAAGACGAGGAGGAAAATTTAAAACAGTCCCAAAAGAAAATAATCTTTAAAACTGTAAATAGCCTCATACTGCAAAATTCAGATCCATGTTTGCATCCCAAATTTTGACAGGTGTTTGTGGGAATAATTGTTACTGTGGCCTTGTTTTCACTTGTACTTTTTTTCTTTAAGGCTCATGAAAGAGCATAGAGTAACTTTCTTGAGAAAGTTGTGATTTTTGTGACAAAACTAACATGCTTTTTTTTATATCAATAGTAATTAAGTGAGCCAACATGTAGCTTAAAACGTTGTCTGATCATTTTTCTTCCTCTCTGTGACTGTACAGCCATTTCATGGCACAGGTGGGTTGCTACAATTTTCTGAAATCAGATAGAAGTGATTGATTTTATTAAAAAAGAAAAACCAATACACAAACATATACCAGACAAAAACCCTGGGTGCATGTGATGTAAGGTAATTTATCTGTGTAATGTAATCTCCAAGTGAGGGTTTACAGTCAGTTTGTTCAAGGACAGGTAAATTACTTTAAGAAGTTGAAGTCTCTAGAAGACTTTTCCTCGCATTTTTCACTCCCTGCTGGATAAATTTTAAAGTCCATTCACTCCTCTTCTTGATGTTAAGTGTAAAGTAAGGTGGGTGGCACCAAAAAATAACCAGCCAGAAAGCAGTTTTTAAATATGAGCTATTAGTTTTTCACCTGTCATATCGAAGAACGGGTGGGTGGGTGACAAAGTGTGGAGTTAGCTGTAACAAAGTCCCATGACTTTGCTTCAGAGGATTAGGGAAAAATTTTGCTAGGTATTTTTATTATTGATATTCTAAATTTTACTAGTTGTCTCTTATGCTAGACTTAGAATTATTAGTAACCTTAGGCATTTTCATAACTTCAGGTAAACAAGGATTTAGTAGTTCACTGCTGTATTCAAGCAACAGAAATCTGTTTCAAATAAAGAATGATTTTACATCACTGAATTTCAAGTAACCAAGGTTCAACTGCATTTTATAATTCTACAGTAAATCAGAATAGGTGGAGATGCCCTGGTATAGAGGAATAAAGTCATGCTGGTTGTTAGAATGCTTGATTTGGATAGCGTTCAAGAGAGGAGGTGCTTGGTAGAAAATACTGTTGAAAATAGAGCCACTGAATCACTGCATTTTAGCCTCCCACCTGCCAAGGGGGAGAAATAAGTTTGCAGTTTTTTGCATTTTCTCTCCTCTTGTCCATTCTTACCTAAGTCTATTTGTGTGCCATTCTTACTGTCTGACTTAATTAAGGCTGTACCGTCAAACCAATGATGAACAGTTCTAGAGGAAGAACTGGGAAGGGGACTTCTAGGTCTAAGTGAGGACAATTTGTCATGATTAGCATGGGTAAAATAGGCTACAGGCTTAAGAGGGTGAATCATAACAGCCAGATCTACCAAAAAGAGACCTTCAGCCCACTCTTAACTGTCTGGTAAAGATAGGTATGTTGTTGTTTTGTGTCTCCAGAGCCCCTCTACTAATGTAAATGTAATGCATTTATAAGATGTGCAAGTTCCCTTTTGCTACTTGCATGAATATTTCTGGAGCTTGAAATCACTCTGAAAATAAAAAACACTAGTGTAGAAAAAAAGAAATATTCAACTAATTCTAATGGAAGAAATATGCATAAGAAGTAAGATTTTCTATACAGTACAACACAGGTGCTGTACCTACCTCATGCGTGTCATACATGAGTTTTAATTTGGAGAGACTTTCAAATGAAGAAAGAGTAAGAGGAGAAAATGGCAAATGCTTTCTTTCCCTTCAGCTCCTAAATGCAACTTAGTGCAGAATATCCATCACTGTTCAGAACGATGCATAAACCAGCTCCTTGGCTCTTTTTACTGTACTATAACTCATCTTTGCCGGGAATTGTCACCCCCGTAACAACTTAAAGTTTTTCCCTTGGCTCCATTCTCACAAACAGTAGCCGGGGAAAATGATTTACTGCCTCTGCAGAGGCAGCACCGAGGAAGAGATCTCTGTCACAGCAGGGCTGTGACGAGCGCGACATGCTGATTTCGCGGCGTGCCCCGCCAGCACGGAGGACCCGTTCTCCTGAGCCCAGTTTGCTGCTGGAGCGGCTGCAGCACGACAAATGTCGTTTGGGAGTCTAGGGACAGCGATGCTATCGCGGGAGCCTTTGACGTGCACCCAGTGTGCTTTTATGGTTTTTTTAGCGCTGTAGAAGTGTGAGTGTGCCTGGGGCATTACTGGTGAGCTCGTTTACTGGCCGTGACGTTTAACTTCATCAGTTTTATGCACAGCCAGCCCTGACTGTCCCCTCCCCCCTCCCCTGGGGTCTACCCATGCCCGACCCATGGTCTAGGACTTGCCCTGGCCGGCCATGGGCCCTGCTGAGCCGGGCTCATGCGTCAGCCCACATCCCGGCCTGGCCTCTGCCTGTCCCCAGGGAGATGCCTGATGCCGGGGGCATCCTGGGCATCCTGCTCCTGGCTGGGGTGGTGGGACAGGCCCAGGCTTCCAGGCCCTGCCCTGATGGACCCCACAGACAGCCCCGGCCTACAGCAGCCATTGGCCTTGTGGGGGCCTGGTAGTAATTCAGTAGGTACAGTCACACAAAACCTACCAAGGAAACCCAAATGTAAATACTTCAGTGATGCCCATGGGCATGTGCGGATATCTTCATTTCCCCATAATGGGTGGACTGTGAAAATGGTTTCCCCTGTCATCCTGATGCCTCAACTTAATCAGCTTATGGCCTAACTATTATTTTAGTGTGAATCAAATGTGTACATCCACTGGGATTTGAGCCTTGATCCCTTGGTCTTTTCATTTGAAGAAGACGGACTACTGTTACACAGAGGGGTTCTAGCGAGCTGTAGGAGTTGTCCTGGTCAAACATATAAATTATTCTTGTTTGGCAATGGAATTGATCCCTTATCAAATGTTTTTTTCAGAAACTTGTGCAGTTTCTAAATGGCTCAAAAGTTGATTTTTTTTTTTTAAGCTCGAATATAGTCAAGAAATGCACAAACGATCCCTTATAACCAAAATATTTCAGATTAAATCTGGAACATCTCAGAGTGTTCTTCCTTCCAAAAGAACCACTCAGTAGCATCAATGCAAGTCAGAAAGTATTCTGGTGGTGTTCCTAGATTTCCCTTTTTCAATATGATATGTCCACATGTGTGTGTGAAAAATTTTCATCTGCCTTTACCTAAAGATTCTGGCTGTATTTTTATTGTTCTGGCTCCTGGAGGGTGATGGTCCTGTGATGATCTGCTTACTAGATTGTCCAGGTTTGTGAATGCTGATATTAGAAGTGCAAACTTTAACTTCAGTGCAGATGAACCAATGGGTGAATGTTAGGTAAGACCAGTTCTGCATGTGCAATAGGGTATTATCACAACCAAGCTGATTTCTAAGGGCCTTCATACTTTCTTGAAAGGCTGAACGTAGCAATATTTCAGCAATGCAGGAACAGGTTGATTTTCTGAAGAAACTGAATTCAAGAATGCCAGTTTGAACCAAAACAGTTTAAATTTTGAATATTGGCAATTTGTCAGAAACTGTTGGCATCATAGTATGTTTTGGAGGTTTGCTGCAGTCATGCTGAGTAATTAAAATCGCTAAGAAAATTGCAGTCTTTTGCAAGAGAGAGACATAATGAATTCAATAAATAAAATATTCACCATACTTCTCCCAGCTAACAATTATTGTGTATCGTATCATTAATTTTTGTCATCTTTTGGTATTTCACAGAATCACAAAGTGGTTGAGGTTGGAAGGGACCTCTGAAGGTCATCTTATCCATGCCTACTGCTCAAACAGGGCCACCTAGAGCCAGTTGCACAGGGCCACGTCCAGACAGCTCTTTAATATCTCCAAGGATGGAGACTCCACTACCTCTCTGGGCAACCTATGCCAGTGCTCGGTCACCTCTCACGGTGAAAAAGTTTTTCCTACAGTTCAGAGAGAACCTCCTTTGTTTGTCTGCACCCACTGCCACTGGTCGTGTCACTGCATACCACTGAAGAAAACCTATCTCTGTTCTCTCTGCGCCTTCCCTTTAGATATTTGTACACATTGATGAAATCCCCCTGAGCCTTCTGTTCTGGAGGTGGAAAGGTCCCATCTCTCTCAGCATTTCCGTGTGTGAGAGATGCTCCAGCCCCTTAAACATCTTTGAGGCCTTTTGCTGGACTGTCCCCAGTATGTGTGTGTCATGTACTGGGGAGCCCCAAACTGGACACAGCACTCCAGGTGTGGCCTCACCAGCACTGAATAAAAGTGAAGGATCCCCTCCCTTGACCTGCTGGCAATCCTTTGTCTAATGCAGCCCAGGACACCATTAGCCTCCTTTGCTGCAAGGGCACATTGCTGGATCATGTTGAACTTGGTATCCACCAGGACCGCCAGCTCCTTTTCTGCAAAGCTGCTTTCCAGCTGGGTGGCCCCCAGCATATACTGGTGCATGGGGTTGTTCTTCCCCAGGTGCAGGGCTTTGCACCTCCTCTTGTTGAACTTCATGAAGTTCCTGTCAGCCCATTTCTCTGGCCTACTGAGGTCTCTCTGGATGGCAGGATGACCCACTGGCATATCAGACACTCCTCCCATTTCTGTATCATCTGCAAACTTGCTGAGGGTACACTCTGCCTCATCATCCAGGTCATTAATGAAGACGTTAAACACCCTCTGGGCCTGGCCATTCAGCCAGTTTTCAGTCCACTTCATTTGTCTGCTCATCCAGCCCATACATCAACAGCTTGTCTATGAGGATCTTCTGGAAGACAGTGTCAAATGTCTTAATGAAGTCCAGGTAGACAATATCCACTGCTCTCCCTTCATCTACCAGACCAGTCATTTCATCATAGTAGTTTATCAAGTTGGTCAAGCATGACTTCCCCGTGGTGAATCCATGCTGACTACTCCTGATGATTTTCTTGTCCTTAATGTGCCTGGAAATGGTTTACAGAATTAGCTTCTCCATCACCATCCCAAGGATCAAGACCAGGCTGACGAGCCTGTAGTTCCCTGTGTTGTCCTTCTTGCCCTTCTTGAAGACAGGGGTGATATTTGCTTTTCTCTAGTCTTCAAGCACTTCTCTGAATCACTATGATTGATCATATTATTGTGAATGGCCGTGAAATGACACCTGCCAGCTCCCTCAGCACTTGTGTGTACATTCCATCAGGGCTTAAGTATTCCTTGACCTGATACTCTTTCACCAAGGGTGCATCTTCCTTGCTCAGGATTATCCTGCTTATCTCTGGGACCCAGGATTCCTGAAGGCTGATGTTGCTAGTAAAGGCCAAGGCAAAGAAGACTTTCCGTACCTCAGCCATGTCCTGTGTAACCAGATCCCCTGTCTGATTCAGCAATGGGCACCCATTTTCCCTATTCTTCATTTTGTCACCTATGTAGTCACAGAAGTCTTTCACATTGTCTTTGACATCCATGGCCAGGTTCAATTCCATTTCGGCTTTAGCTTTCCTAACTTCATCCCTGGATGCTTGAACAATATCTCTGTATTCCTCTGGGGTTGTCCAACCTTGCTTCCACCCTCGGCATTCTTCCTTTTTGTGTTTGAGTTTGGCCATCTCAGCTGGTAATCTTATTGAAGGACTCCATCAATATCAAAGAGAACTGTCCTGCCACCAAAAAAAATTTGTCAGTTAAGGATTTTGTGAAGCATCTTTATTGAGACCACAAATCACTAGAGAATTTTTTAAGTATGACTCCATTTATTTGTTCCAAACATTTAAATATACAATTAAGTTCCAAGGAATAGAATTTAAGGGAAGCTACAAGCTTTTCAGAACTCAGACTAAGCTAAAGCTTCACATTGTCTTCCCAACTGGAACAACTGTCTGAAGCATTAAAAATACGGAAGAGGTGAACTACAAGCATTGTGGGTTTTCGCCCAGTTGAGAAGAACTTCAGCTAGAGGAACATATTTAGTGTATTGTCCTCTCTAGGGTGATGCTCACTTTTCAATTGGTATCTCAGGCCTTCCCCATATAGATTTAAGTTGCAGAGTTCACTTTGTTGCCTTTCCAGTCAGGCAGGGACTCCAGCTTTACTCCTTGTCTTGTACTTTATTTTGGGAATGAAATTTAGGATGTAATTTTCCTACTTTGTCATTAGAGTGGTGTACTTGTGTCTAGGGACTTCTGCAGCCTGGGGACAATTTCCCTCCGGTGGGGTGCTGATATGTCATAACCTTTTCATATCTGGAAATATCTGTGAAAATGACCCAACCTATTTGAAAAGCCTGAAGTTAGGAAAATTACTTTTAAAAGTTCCATCAGTAAGAAACTTAAATCATTATGCAGACATCAATTTAGGAGCTTCTTCAGCAACTAGAGATTGCCTGTTCCAAGTAAAGTATCTTTTAGTTTGTTGTTTTTCATAGTTTATCTTTTCCCACATTAGTATTTTGTGTTTTCCTGATCTTGATTTATTGTTTGGACAAAAAAGAGCACTTCAAAAGATTTTTGATGTCTGACAAAAATATCTGTTCACAATTACGTAAACAACAATGAACCATCTGGGTTATTTGTGTGAGAGCATAATCATCTCTAACTACTAACAAGTTTGGAGTGATATCCGTATACTTTATACTTGAGATCATTACCTATGAATTTTAGACTTTGCTTACATTATAGAAGCTAAAATTGTAGCTCATTGGTTCTCATTCCACATACAAAGTGCCTATTTACATCATTACAATGGCTTGCCACTACAAGAGGGTTGAAGCATTGCTCTTTACAAGCTTGAGGAAGGTCCAAAGCATGCCTTAGCATAGAGTTCAACACTTACTGATTCTTAGTTATTTTAACAAAATTATTTATACACAGGCAACACTGTAAACTCAAACCAATAAAAAGGTTTCTTTTTTTTTTAAAAAACATGGGAAATAGAATCAAAAGGAAGAAGGCAGGAGCCTGCTTACCTTTGAATACCAGCCTGTGTCTGACAAGAATGGCTCTGAGTGAGGAAGCAGCAAGAATTACCCCAAATTCTCTTGAGGGATGTGATTCTGCATTTGAACCTGATCAGACTGGGGGATGAGGAGCTCCTCCTGTAGTCAAAGATGGATTCTCAGGTTCCCAGAAATGGAGCAAGCTATGCTGGTAATGGGTATTAGCAGCTCATTTTACTACATGAGCCTGAACTGCCTACAGCACAGCTCAGGAATATTAGGCATTCCTGATTCATGAAAAAAAAGATGAAACTTCTTCATGAAAAAAAAAGAAACTTATTCAATAACAAGCAATTGGATCAATCATGCAAGTAAGGACACACATGCTTGGTTTTTTTTAATCAATCAAAACCTGTGAGTTCAGCAGGTTTATGTTTAATTTCCCTGTCAAAACTGAATTGTGATTGGACTTCTAAATTTTCTTCTTCATTTCTAGTTGAATTTCCATGTCTGCTTAAATACTTTATATCATCCAGTTGTCAAGAACATGATAACAGACATGAGAGGATCATACAAAGGCCTTTAAAAATGTTTTTGACAAGTTGTTCTTGTCTCTGATAAAAATGGAACCATAATTGTGGATTATATTTACTGCAAGCTGCACAAACTAAATGCACTTTGAAGGTGATTTTGCCCCTAATGTCCCATATAATGTGTAGTTCTATAGCAGATGTATTCAGCTGGTTAGATTTCCAAAGAATATTATTAGTTCTTGTAGAATTTTCACTAATGTCGGTATCTTACTCTGAAGTTTTGTTCTGTGTGTAAAAGGACTGCAAAGCCTAAAATGTAAGGGGCTGTCAAGGCAATTAAAACAGGCTAAGTACCTTGATATCTTGCACAGCAATAGGAGAAAATCAGACACTTCAAAGAACCAGAAAGCCTCCACCCAGAATGAAGGCTTGTTTACACTTAGCCAGTAAGAAATATCAGGCATGGACCTGTGTCTTTCTGCTCTCCTCCACTCATGATTCAGAACACGGAGCCTTTTTTGTCAGTGACGATCAGTCGATGTGGGCTTATATTTTCTAAAACAGTTTTTATGGAACAGAAATGGAAGGTGTGTCCTAAAACACAAGGAGCCACATACCTTTGACACTGAATGCTGTCGTTACCCCACGCTGGACATCTGAATTCTGCTGCCTCGTCAGATAAATTCCCGTCTCTTTATTCCCAGGTAGTGCCCCTACCACCAAGCTGTAAGGTAGCCCAGACAGGGAAGAAATTCATTGCTCTCACTGAAGTTTGGTTGTGGTGGAGCCAATAATTATGGCCCCAGGCCAGCGCGAATAAAGAAACAAAACACAATGGAATATGACTCTGCTTCTCCCAGTTTGCTGGTTAAGAGTATTGAGCTGGCAGGTGAAAAATCTGGCTTCTGATCTATGGAATCAGTATTATTTCTGGTTTTATCCTGTCCTGGGGAAGAACCAACACCCTTCCTTTTGGAAAGCTAGGGGCAGTCTGCTTCTCATTCTTTCTTTTTAACTTAATAGCTCTCAAGTTCTTCAGTGCATAGCAGCAGGCTTTTAAGTGGAGTAGGAAGAGCACGACTTACCAGAATTATAAGGGCACCGCTGGTGTGGTGGGAATTGCAAGTCAGAATCTCCTCAAGGTGGTGAGGGGGTTCACAAAATCATTGCCAATATCCCATGTTAATATCCATTAAGCTATTACATGAAATTATTAAAAAAAGAAGAGTTCTCTGTTTAATTTCCTGGGGTGAAGCACATAAGGACTTACCTCAAGAGAGGGTGCTGGGCTGCGAGTCCCAAGGTGCCTCCTGTGTAGCTAAGTCCCAGGGAAATACTGACGTACACACCTACTCTGCACAGATCTCTCCACAGCTTTCCTTGTTGTTTTCCTCCTGGGTGATGCTTTCTCTGCCTCTTGCTGCTGTCTCTGAGATGCCTCTTTTTCTGCCCCACACGACCTGAACAGAAGGATGCCCTGGTATGGTTATTCGGTATGGTGTAAAACCTAGTCCTCTAGGAACTAGCTCATGTATGTTGGCATAGTAAATGCTGTTGAATGCAGCTGAAAATATCACACTTATTTTCATAAAAGTGCACCTTTCACACAAAAGAGTATGTTCCTTCTTATAAATTAATCTTTCTCTCTCTTCTGCATCTTCTGCAAAATAGTACCTGCGCACTTGGCTTTTCTTTTTAGTGTGTTTGGGTTTTCTTTGTGAAAGTCTGGAAGGACTGAGAAGAAACTGCATAAAAGAATCTAAGGATATATCACTTCTGTGACTTCTATTAGACATATGCTGATTTAAGAATAGCAATAAGCTGAGGTAATGGGTTGCACTTAACCCTGAGTGAAAACTCAGGGTACATTCTCATGGTAAGCCAAAACTTAAAGTGTTTATAATGCAAATATATACTCTATATCATTAAGTAAGTGATGGTTTTCAAGCAGTAGCAAAGTTCTGTGAGATCCCTTAAAATATTTAAGATGTTTAAGTGAATATGTCTTGTCAGTAGTATAACCTACCATATAATTGCCAGGATCATTAGAGCTTTACCAAAGAAATGTGATTCACAGAGTCACAGCAGTAGACCTAAATGTGGCAGAAAATGTGACAATGGGATAGACCTAGTTAAGTATCTTACTGAGCAAACAACAAGCAAAGTCATTAAAGCAGCCTATTTGCATGAAAAGTTTGGGTGGTGGGCATGAAGGGGAAACATATAGCTTTTGAGGTCATGGCAATCCATAGTGTACTGAGCTGAGTTCTTTACTCACTTGTCTTCTGTTTCAACCTCAAATATGGAAGTCGAGTGAAGCCAAAATTAAGTAATGATGAGGTCATTCTGCGACTTGAACTTTTGGTGGCTTGCCCGTCATTAAATATCAATAAGCACTGGTAAAAAAAAATCCTTTTAAAGAGCAATGGCAGAAAAACTTGCAATGGAAAATGTCTGCATAGCAAAGAATTTAGCAGGAGGAATTCCCATTAAACTGAAGAAAAAAATGAAGAGCAGGCAGCTGTTAAGTGTTTTGACATAATGGGTTAATATAGGTTAAATAGCACTTACACCGATCTTGTTTGGGGGTATAACATGTTTACTGGATACTCTCTCTAATCATGTAAAGATATTATTACAAAAACCCACTTCTTACATTCTTAGAGAAACAAGCAAAATAAATAAATTACATGCATTTCTAAATTTATGAACAGAAGATTTGACTGCACTTTTGGCAGCAGAATAACTAAAACAATTTTTAATTAATAATCATATTTTCAATGTTGGCATTTTTTTCCCTAATAAAATAAGCATTTCAAATTCCAGTTCATGATTAAAAATTGGCAGACTGCACAAGGCAGACTGAGTGGCTCCACTTCAAACAATATAATGAGAAAAATATTAAAATAATATCATATTTAAGAGCTGTATTTAGCATAAACTCTGCCATTGTAGAGATTGGCCATGTACCCTGTGGACTTCCCCAGAGCTCTCGAACTTGATTCTGTTAATCAGACCAAAAGTGCGTGAGAGCATATAAGACTGGAGAAAATAACAAAAGTCAAAACTGTTGCCTTTCCTGCATCTTGGAGGATAATCTGAGTACTCATATGAGCTATTTCTTCCTTCCTGCACGTTAGCATGTTTAATACAGGGAAGGTTATTTCAAAACAGCAATTTGATCCTACCACGCTAAGTGAATAATCCCACCGTAGTCACAACACATGTTCTTTCCTGTCCAACAGCGCGTGGGAAGAGGCAAATTCAGGAACTGACCTGCCCCCACCCCTGCACACTCCCCAGCTTGACCTGATCTTTCCAGTGATCCAAGAGTCCAGCAGGACTACAGAATTCACAGCTAGGTGTCACAAGTGAGTAGCACAGCTCAGTTCAGGTCTCAGTCTGTCATGGATTGTAAACCGATACGGATGTTTGTTTTACTGTGGTTTGGTTGAAGCACCTACCTCTTTCATGCCCCTGAAGCAAGGATGCCATTTGCAGATGGATTTCTGCTGCTTTAAGGGGAAGTGGAAAGGAGTGGCAGAAATCAGGGACTAGTTTAGACATTGCTATATTCATAGCATCACAGAATGGTTTGGGTTGGAAAGAACCTTGAAGATCACCTAGTTCCAGCCCCCCTGCCATGGGCAGGGACACCTTCCACTAGACCAGGTTGCTCCAAGCCCCATCCA
>JAVJGG010000005.1:34771375-34783296 GCA_035590195.1 Aviceda cuculoides | reverse complement strand
TGGTCTAGTGGGCATGGATGATGGTTGGACTCAATGATCTTGAAGGTCTTTTCCAACCTAAATGATTCTATGATTCTGTGAAGACAGATATTACCACTTTTGCCAAAACCATGCCCCGTGCTTCTGAATTATTGTACTGAAGTATTGAAAGTAAGTATTGAAATATCTAACTATTGAAAGACACAATCTGAATTAGCATTAAGCCAAAAGGGAGAGAGAGGAAGGTCAGTTATTATCTATGATGTCCTCCAGGTTACAGATCCCAGACCTTTTCCCTTATCATAGCCTTGCCGAATGCCTCAACTCTGCTGCCGTCAGCACTTTCGGGCTCACCGCACCACTCCATGTATGCAGTGCACAGATAGGAAATGCTTCCCCAAGGCTGAAGATGTGGGATGTTTACCATGAAGATGTGTTGCTACTTAGTGAAAGCTTCATTTAATTAGGTCAGAGAGCAACAGGAGTCCAGCTGGGACAATACAGTTTTTAAATGAGCCCATAATTAGAGCACACAGTCTCCAGGGTCAGGACAGGTATTTTGGTTGTTTTCATGTGCTGAAGCCTGTGCTCTGTGACTGCAAACAGTGTTAGGCTGTCTAAATCAATGACTGGATGTCAGCACATGATGTTATCCCACCTCCCTGTTGTTTTACAAACATTTACAAAAGCACCTAAATCACCAAACATCTTTTAAATGGAAGTTTTGAACTTTGTGCTATTCCATGGAATACCAACTGAACACTGTTATGGATCTGGTTTAGGGACTCATCTAAGGATACACAAGCCTCTGTTAGTTTTGACAATTTAAGTAAAATCATCCATATCCTTAGCTATTGCTTTCAACCTCAAACCCCACTTTTTCTTGTCAAATTCTATTCGGATAAAGCATATTTCTTGCCCATTTGTCTATAGGTAGATCTGGTTAGAACAAAACCCATGCTCTTGATGAAGGATGGCTGTTTTAACAAAGCATAAACATTTTGGAAGGATGCATGACTCTCAACAAAACCATCTAATAATTTTTTGCCAGAGAGTTAGAAAACAACAAAGAAAAATACCTGTTTTTAAAAAGAAACAAAATAGCAATTTTGACAGTTACATTTTGTGAAAATGCCTGAAATTTCTTGCTTCTGTTCTAAAGTAAAATGTAATGTAACAGGATACCCTGAAAGGTATAAGAAAGCAAAGTTCTTTTCTTACAGGCACTTCTAAATAATGGATATTATTTAAAATAATAGAACACTGACCTCTATGTTCTCTGTAGAGCATTTAGGAGGATGTAAAAGTGCAGAGGAAAAAGAAAACTGCAAAGTCATGAAAAGGAGTATGACAATTATTTGCTAATGTGTTTTTCCTTAGCATTATTTATTGATGATATTTCTAAGGCTGTGAGTTTGTCAACAGTTGGCTAGAGAAATACACAGACCCAGAAACATATTACATGTACCTTAGCTGCCTATAAGTTAAACATCTAGTTTTAAATTAGTTATTTCCACAGTCAACAGAGAGGGACAGAGAGTGAGAAAGGATGAGTGAGAGAAGTCCAATGGAGCAGTGGGAGAGACTAAACAACTAGCTTAAATTGGATGCCTATTTTATAGGTGTCTAAACACAGGCGAAATGAATCCACCTGTCCTAATGTGAGTCTCACCCCAATGATCACTGCATACACTTAATGTAATGAAAATGCTTTTTCTTGGCTGGAAATTATTTATTTTTTTAATTACAGGAAGGGCACTGTTGCAAGCAAATAGCTAATTCCAAGAAGTACTTCTCAATTACAAGTAAAACTGTCCTTGGATGGAAAATTTTCTGTGCTAATGCCTCTGTATGTTTCCACAGGAACTTTAAAAATTGGTTTGGATACAATTTTACACTTAAAAATATATTCCAGGTACTTAGAGGATTATTATTTCATATTACTATCTATGCCCATCTTTGGAAGAGTAAGACCATACCCCATTATTATCTCCTTTCGAAATTTCCTTCTTTCTTCTTTTTAAACCAATCTAACAGGTCTTACAGATAGCATCAAGGCCTGAAAGGTCTCCCCTTCCTTCATCACTGATTTAAATGAAAACAACGCTGACTGACAGTACACAGCTTGTATTCCCCTCGGGCCTTTCTTGTTTTGCCACCTAAGGAGAAAAGGACAAAAAAGATTTGGTTTTCTTTTACATAGGTATGCAGCCTTTTTATGATGCAAATTCAGACCAGTATTTACAGAAGTTATATCAGATAATAGAGAATATTTAGGTCACCTAAAAAACTGTCCAGAAAGCCCAAGAGAACAGCTGGGTCTTGCCTCTTCTGCTCTGCCCTGTGCATTTTCATTATCCTAAAGTAAGCTGCACTTCATTTCCATGCCTTCAACATCTTTAGGCAGCAGAAATCAACCTGTTTCCTGCCCTCATGCATCATCCTACATGTTTCAAACCTACTTACTAACAGAAAGCACAGCTACATATTTATATATTCTATAAAATATATATAATCAATATAAATATATAAACATTTATATTAAAAATATAAATATATAAAATATATATTATATATTAATATATTTGTTTTTCTAACTCCTTCCCTCCTAGGCCGTTGTCAGTTGAAGCTTTTGTTCCAGCACCCCAAAGTGCAGCCCTTCGTTTGTATCCACCCTACCACCCAGATCTGCTATTTGCCCATGCAGGTCTTCACAACTCAAGCACCTCCTCTTAGTGAGAACTGACAAAGATTTTTCTGGATGCGGGTGAAAAAAGCTATCTCCAGAGTAAGAGCCTCTGGATTAAAATTTCTAGCCTTGGAAATGTCCAAACTTGTTCATTATAGTGTATGTCCTTAAATTCTCCCAACATACAAACAGAAATATGAATGTGCTTAATTCATGCCTGGGGATTCAACACAACTAACCTTAAACATCTGAAAGGCAACACCTAATCTGGGCTGGTTGTGTTAAACTGATGCTGCGGTGAGTAGAAGACGACTGGCACCTCCATAGAGAGATTTCTGTTGTCCCAAAAGAGGTATCTGATGTAGGTAGACTAAGCTACACAGTGAGCTTTCATATAAATTAAGTAAAGTAAAATAAATTGTGGTAAGGAAGTGTTATAAAACAGTAGGTGGGCATAAGAAGCCATGTTTGAAATTAGAGATCAGATGAATCTGTCCTTCCCTCATTTTAAGAATACAGCCATACTGAAGGATCTACATGGATCTTCTGTATGTGTGAGCCTATGGATGAACAAAGCATTACACAAGGAAAACAGGATCTGCATTCCTTACTATAGCATGTACTTGCTGTGTTTGCTGTAAGGGCAATACAAAAAATTCCTCTTGCAGTTGCTCAGTGCTTTTAATGTAAGCTCTTTTTAAATGCAAAGTTTAATTAGATTTTAGTTCTACTTTCAGACAGATCTGTGTGTTAATTAAGGGCCCGGAGCAAAGCCGTATTTAAAAGTCTCATAAATCTCCCTGTAGTGCTGGGGTGATGATCTGCTCATCATGCAGGTGTTTTGGCCTGCACATTTCATGCAGAAACAATTTTCCATCACACAATTTCTGCTTCCACTTCCTCCCCCCTGCTCCTCCTCTCCCCCCCTTCACTGCATACAAACTTTCAGTTAAGAGGTAGGTGGGCAGGTAGGCCAATACATTCACATGCTAGATGTTTTACTGAACTGCAGTTGATTACAATATCCTTTGATTAATTCCCTCCTACCTGTTCCTGTAAACAAGGCACACAGAAATTTATGTGCTATTATTCAGATTATTTCCAATTTAAAATGCAGTATTTGTTGAGGCTTTTTTTCCCCCTCCAGCTTGCTAGCAGATTTAAGATAATGGCTCTCTGCCAAAATCATATTACCTTTGTCCTTAAGCAAAAGCATAAAAATTGAAATTAAGCTAATATCAATTCTCTTTTGACCTTTTGGGCTCTGTGCTATTAGTTAAGTGCAATATTGTGTTTCACAGACACAGTCCCAGGGTGGTACAGTGATTTGGTATTCAGAAATGGAGTCCAATGGCAAAGCCTTTGCTGAAGATTAGAGAAAGAGAGAGCACTAGCAAGCACAGTGAAGCCTTGATTATAGAGATATAAATCTGCCTTTCTGGGTTGGGAGGTTTGTGCCTCTCCTGAGTATTGATTCTGGCTTCTCCACTTGGCTCTTTGTAACTCTGCTTTTGGTTCCTCTCCAAAGTACTCTCCGAAGATACCAGGAGATCTTTACATGACTAGAGGTAAAACTCGAAAGAAAATTTTCCAACCTAGCTTTCTGTAGACAAACGGGAAGAGTATGTGTACACCTTTAAGAATTAGAAAGTAACCCATCCCAATTCTACATGTGTGGCTACGTGCTTGGCCAAAACAGTTTGGACAAAGTCCAATAACTGATGAAGGGCATTCTACCTACAAGCCCCTTGTGAAAGTGGGTAGTGAATCCATGCTGCCTTTGATAGTTGATCTCATGCCCAAGACCGCAATGGGGTGCCTTGTGACAATTCTGTCCATACTGCTTGTAGGGACAGGTCTCAACTAGCAGATACCCTTTTCCTACTTCTGCCTGCCGGGTGAGGCAGCAGCATGACCCCAAAGCGCAGGGAGAGTGACAGTCAATGAACTTGCTCTGTGGACCATCAACTGGTTGGGTTCACTTTGAGGCTCAAAGCTGTACCACCATGTATGTTAAACGTAACTAACTTGAGTCCTGCTGCTGGTGTGCTGCTGGATAAAAGGCTATATGTACTGCTAAGTGTAAACACTAATGATGAACAGAACTATTTAATATCATTAACAGGGTTGTAACTAGAAGTGATAGGATTAAAGTAAGGAAGATACAATTTTCATCTGAGTAGGATCTGTAAATTGTAAGCGCCTCCCAGAGGAGGTGCATTTTAAATTACTCTGGACACGATCATTTTCTTGACTCTTCAGTCATAAGGAAACCTGAAATGGCACAGACATGAACTACGTGGTGTTAGATTGCATAAAAACAAATAGGAAATTAGATTGTCCCTGGGAAGAGAAAGACTTTGTCATCCTCGTGGAACCTCCTTGAGATGTCAAATGCAACTCTGAATAAAGACCCCAAAATCTTGGGGTCGTCTCTGAACTTGAAAAGCAACAATAATAAATTGACGTTGGTTTTGAGCCAATTCCAGCACTCACCCAACGAGCAGAAGCAGGAATGCAATATACTGAGCAAATATGATGAGTTTTCGGTTACTGAGCGGGTAAGATTTCTATTGCAGCACCTGTGAAAGGGAGCAAGTAGACACACCTTTCTGTGGATGAGATCACCCCAACACTTTCACTCTCAGCTTGGCAAGAAGAGTGTAAGGAACACCATTCCAACCACATTAAAAATAAACCATGGGATCTGCTAACTTTCTGTGCCCACCTGCGTGTGAATTCATTCATTACCACCAGACTTAAAAGCGGAGGCAGGAGGTAACTTGAAGGGGAGAAGAGCCCAGCACTGAAATTGAAGTTTTTCTTTTCAAAGGAACTTGTTAAGAAAATAAAACTAACTTCAAAACAAAAATTGAAACTAAGTTCAGTATAACAACATAAAAATAGTAAAACTGGAAAGTATTTCCTTAGCTTTTTTTGCTCTAACACTTATTAAAGATATAAACTAAATCCAAGAAAAACAAATCCCAGGTGTGGAAATGTGGTTAACCCATGACTCAGTTTAAATTTAAAATGTAAAATAAAACAGTCAACGTTCACCAATTTGCTTTAAATCTAGACAGGCATAAAAAAAAAAAAAAAAGAAAGAAAAGAAAAGGAGAGCGATCTTTGCAATTCTCCTTCAAGAGAATCCAGTGCACGGCTGGAGAGCCGAGAACAGCCTGGTAGCAAGCTTTATAAAGCAAGCACAAACAGAACAGAAAGACCTAAATGCTTATAGCTTTCTGTGCCTGCAAATATGCATGAGCTACACTATGCTCAGAATGCTGCCACATGCAGAGAGCTGGAAGGAGATTAAGGTAATGTTTTCTTCCCCTATGTGGATTTGTCAAATCATCAGAGAGGAGAGAAAAGAGTTGACAGCAAACTGCTATTCCCTCTCCTGCCTGAAAGACGCTGCATGGGTAGCAAATAGCTACAGTCTTAAGGTGGGAAGAAAAGCAGAGAAATACATGCCACCGATTCCTGAGGAGGACGGTTAGCACTCTGTCATAGCCTGAAGAGATAGAGAAGGTACAGCAAAGCTCATCTGAAGCTTTCCTGAAGCACAGTCTCCACTATGCCATTTGGGGGGGCATGAAAGGGCAACAATGGCATATATATTATTCTTTATGTGGACTGAATTGGAACTTGTCAGCTCTAGGCCCAAACAAACTTTGGACTTTGTCCCTTGGATTACTATACGCAAACCAACAGAGAAGTCAGAGAGCTACTGAACAAAAGACCAGAAATCACTTCTTGCGTTGTCAAATGAGATGTCCTGCAGAAGGCTGGAGTTTTTCTTTGGAGGGTGTTAAATTCCATCAGGCTGGTTTTCCCAGCCCTTCATCATTTCCTGAATCACCAATTTAAGTCTATTCTTTCTGACCTTATCTACCGGAAAAATTATAGTGCACATCTATTTAAAGTATTGGTGAAGACTCTGACAATTCTGAGGGACATGGTGGGAAAAATCACCCCCAAAAGGAGGCCATTTAAAAAGATAAAGACAGGAAGTTGTTAAATGATGAAGATTTGAGTCAAAAATACAGATAACATCTTAAAAGCTGTGCAGAGGTATGTAATTCACACAGAAGATATGAATGAAACTAATTTTTAAAGCTGACAGAGCCATCATCTGATTCCAAGTTTTCTGTGTTTCAAGTTTTAAAGTGATTTTCAGGTAAAATTTTGATCAAGTGTTTGGAAGTCATTAACACTTTATCGTTCATGTTCTACCTTTATTTCACAGGTTTACTTTCGTTCAAGACCAAGGGGAAAAAAACCCTCTGCAAACCTATCTATACAGAATTTCCATGGAGGCTGAGAGCAGTAATTGATTTAGTCTAGAAGAATGTCTATGGAGAAAGGGAATATCAGAGACATATTGATCTTCATAATCACTCATGCATCCAGTCACATGATAAAGGAGCTACTGTTTTGGAACGCAACTCATCCCCTAAGCAAATAGTCACACAGCCTTTCAATAATTCAGATTTTCCATTTTATGTGCTTTGTTGGAGGGAGGTTCTACTGATACAACAACTGACAATATATATATAAATGTGTTTTCTTGTCATCACTCTGTTTTTATTACACTGGTGCCCAAAGACTCAGATTTCTCAAAGAACAGAATAATCTCTCGAAAATATAAGGTCAGATGTCAGTGGATGCATATTGATGTAGTTCCAATAGAAGAGTTGCCTCAGGATATGCCAGTGGAGAACATAGCCTGGTATGTGTAAACTAATTAAATCCTTGTTGGCTGCTGCTCTTCTTAATTCATTCTTTCCACTTTGTCTATTTTCTTTTGAGATTTCAGAACTTGATCCAAAACACAATGTGATCTAAAAATAAGGATTTGGGCATCTAAGCTTAAGATATGGGTGGGTGCATCTTCATCCTTCCTTACTTAGACATTTGGTGTCTAAGACACCAAATTTAGCAGCTTTCATCTGTAGAGAGAAATGTTCCAATCTAGAGGACAATATAGCTCTTGATGCCTGGGTCTCTTTCCGCTGCCTAGGGAGAGGAGCCTGGAAGATGGATCAGAGCTTGTGTGCCTCAGTTAAATATATAAAGTTAAGAAAGTGGAACCATGTCTCTGTGTGTATGTTCACATTTTTTACCATCTTCGAATCCCTCATTCCTGGATTCTACAATATCTTGGAGTTTAGATGTTTTATGCGCTCATTACAATCAGTAACTTAATGAAAGATGAAGTAAAATGTAGACACAGTTACATTTCTTCCACATATATATCTAGAGGAGAAAATGGTGCTGCCATTTTTTTTTTTTTTTTTTTTTCCCCTCTGTTAGTAATCTAATGGTTAGAGCATTGACCTAGAAAAAACATCTAAGGTCAGTAAATTCCTCAGAAGGTTCTAGTCCACCTCCTTTTATTGTACTGCACCCCTGTGTAGAAGGAAATTTAATACTCACAGGGAAAAGGGGAGTTTGAAGAAGAAAGTCTGGATCTGTCATTCAGTATTTTGGGGCTTTCATCTAGGAAGACGACCTGCACTCTTGCCTCTGCTCCCAGCAGTGTTCTGTCATTGTACATAAAACAGTCACTGGTTAAAAAACTGAAATAATCATGGTAAGATAGACCAAGCCCCTATATATTCTGTAGATACCAGCAATACTTTTTTCTCCTCCAGGCATTTTGTAAAATAATTAGATCTTAATAAGATGAGAATAATCAGACTCCTTGACTGAGGAGAAGACTAAAAGTCTGAATTTGAAATGGATGAAGAAACTTTCTTGGACCCTTATCTGTGTATATGGGCTCTTTAGAAAACATGGCTTTTTGGTACCTTCCTCTGTTTTCTATTATTTCTATAGCATTTTCTATTATCTTGTTCAACTGTAGTTTTTTTCAGACTGTCCAAATCCTTCCCATTCAATGTAGGATGACAGTAAGCATAATGTCTAGAGGTATTAGATTTTAATTACCTTATTCTATTTTTTTCTATTTGTCCTGGTTTCAGCTGGGATAGAGTTAACTTTCTTCCTAGTAGCTGGTAGAATGCTGTGTTTTGGATTTAGAGTGAGAATAATGTTGATAACACACTGATGTTTTAGTTGTTGCTAAGTAGTGTTTATCCTAAGGTAAAGATTGTTCAGTTCCCCATGCTCTACCAGCAAGCAGGTGCACAAGAAGCTGGGAGGGAGCATGGCATGGACATCTGATCCAAACTAGCCAAAGGGATATTCCATACCATTGAATGTCATACACAGTATATAAACTGGGAGGAGTTGGCTGGGGAGGGGTAGGGGGGACGGATTGCTGCTTGGGATTCAGTCGGTGGGTGGTGAGCAATTGCATTCTGCATCACTTGTCTTTTCTTGGGTTTTATTTCCCTCTCTTTTTGTTATATTCCTTTTCATCATCATTATTGTCATCGTTATTGTTATTGTTATTATTATATTTTATTATTGTTGTTATGATTACAGTTTATTTTATTTTAGTTGTTAAACTGTTCTTATCTCAACCCACAAGTTCTACCTTTTTGTCCGATTCTCCTCCCCATCCCATGGGGAGGGGGGAGGCATGAGCGAGCAGCTGCGTGGTGCTTAGTTGCTGGCTGTGGTTAAACTACAACTCTATTCAAATCTAGGGAACAGGAACCTACAAGGTAAGCATTATGGCATCTAGCCGTAAAAATTTAAGTTCTCTAGTGCAGTGAGCTCTGAATTTTTGAGGTCATGAACTAGTGGGATTTTATGTCTTGCCTTTTGTGCTGTATGTATTTTAAAATGTACATAATTCCATTGGCATTTCTCTTTCTCTAAAAGCTTTGCTAATGTTTTCACTCACTTTCTTATCTTCTCATTATATGATTTCCTTCTGTTTCTTTCCCTTTATGTTGAATTGAATTCAGAAACTACTTTTGTGTATGCTCAAGGAAAGCTGAAGTCAACACCTGGAGGCAATGAGTAGAATTGGTCTGCCCAAAGGCAGACACCTGCATCGCATGGGATTCATCTAATTTCAAAGTGGACATCTAAAATACGTCAGATGACTCATCTGCTGTAAGAGTCTATTTATTCTCCTTTCATTATAAAAGGAGCACAAATGACTAAATCAGATAGTGTCATCTATATTGCAACTGTCTAACTGGAAAAAAAACCCTCATAAGAACTAAGCAGGACATGAGGAAAGTAAATAACTAAGTTGGAGGTCATATAGACTTGAGGAATTATTTGCCAGATAAACTACCTACCAGGTAAAGGAGGCTTGCAGAATCCATCCCCATTGACATCTCCAAACGCTTCCATTGCCAATACCTAATTCTTGACATAGTGCTCCCATGTCAATAGCTAATTCTTTAGTTTGTTCTGTCTCCCTAAAAAGGTCTTTGCTTTCATGTAAAACATTCACTAATTTACTTTTATATCACTGTAACCAGCTGAAAACTGTGCAAGTAGAAACCATCTCTGTTTCAAACTCTGTGAAAAATAATCAGGGAGCGTAATGTTTATTTCCCAATGGACAAAGCACTTATACCTGTGAGTTTTAAACAGTCAAATCAGGAGCCCTGCCAATTCTGTCTCTACATTTGCACTAGCAAGGAGAACACATATCTATAAGTAAGACCTTTTTCCAAATGACATCCTTTCCTAATTTGAATGCCTGCCTCCTCCCAGAGCTGCTATAAATAACCTAGGTCCATTTTATAAACTATCCTTTGTACAGTGTAAGCAAAGCAAAATTTTTGTTTCCAAGTAATTTATTTCGGAATTAAGATGTTCTTGTTTTCATTTAACAATATTAAAATGTCCCTCTGCTTTACCTTTTGGTGAATAGAACTTTTATAATAATGCAAAGAGGCTGGATTAAGTTTTAAGTAGAAGAGGAACGGAAGAATGAGCCTTGTGTCCAGACATTAACCTAAGCAGTGGAGGTACACTTTCCCTCTCATTGTTTTCTTAATGGGTCAGTAGCAGCCAGTGAAGGACTAACAAACAACTGGAGAGTGATAACATCTTAAAGCACTGTATTTCTTTGCTCAGTGAACACAAGCTAAATCTTAACCCCTAAAATAAATATGTTTTTTATAGGAAGGCAGCTAACAAGAAGTTGAGAACAGGTCGAAAAATTTCATGGAGATGAGATGCAGAGAGGTTTTATCACTGCTTCCTCAATGCAGAGAAATGAACTTCAGGATAAGTATTAATGAAATATTTGCTTTAGGGCAATAACAAGTTTTATGTTACTTCCCACACCCAGTACTTGTTCCCAGCCATGCCATACAGTCTATGTTGCTTTTTGAGGTGATGTGAGGTATTCTTTATTTGTAGAGCTGGCATAGCCATGAAGTGTCTCTAACCCCTATCTTATGGAATGAAGGAGTCCTTAAACAGGTGCTTTCTTTTGCTTAAGTTTGTGCTAAGTGTAATAAATGCATATGCCAAACATTCAAAAAACAGATTTTCTTAAAAGTTTTCATTGTTCAGTCAGAATCGTATTAATTACTGATGAATATGATTGCTTATGCTCTTATATATTTTAATTTATTTTATTTTATTTCCATAACCTTGGATCATGAGTTTGGAATAATTGTCATCTTTAACTCATGAAAACAATTAGTACAGACCTTTCCTCAAGCATACATAATAATAATTGATATTTTAACTACCTGAACTCTATATGTTTCAAAGAGAGTGGCATTTTATGACTTGTTCTCTGTTGTATTTAAGGAGCCATCCAGCTGTTGTCATTTAGAGAGACTGTATAGAGAACGGTAAGTATATGGGAATAACTGGGAATCCACTCTATTAGCATGAAGTCCCTACCTAACAGCAAATGCTTTTTGCTCTGTCTACATTGTTGGCTAACTATGTAATTTTTATTTGTTCAATACTCTCTTAGACATTCTCCCCAAATCTTTTTTTTAATATTCTAGAAATAACCATTATTACTAACAATCATTCAGATTTATTACTATATGCACTCACACACAGCACACATTTAACATTTGTATTGATACTTAGGCTTTCGGTCATCTAAAACAGTCCAAAAAAATGCTTCTGGCCACATCTGCCTCTGATAGTATTGTATTTGGTTTGCATGGCAAGGTTTTGGTAGTGGGTGGCTACAGGGGTGGCTTCTGTGAGAAGCTGCTAGAACCTTTCCCCATGTCCGACAGAGCCAATGCCAGCTGGCTCCAAGACGGACCCACCACTAGCCAAGGCTGAGCCCATCAGCGATGGTGGTAGTGCCTCTGGGAGACCAGATTTAAGAAGGGGA